>JAWDJD010000014.1:21167500-21535000 GCA_035047305.1 Bradypodion pumilum | reverse complement strand
CGGGAACCTTGGAACTGGAACCTTAGAACTCAATCAAGAACCTTAGAACTGGAACCCTAGAACTCAATCAAGAACCTTAGAACTGGAACCCTAGAACTTGATGGAGAACCTTAGAACTGGAACCTTAGAACTCAATCAAGAACCTTAGAACTGGAACCTTAGAACACAATCGGGAACCTTGGAACTGGAACCTTAGAACTCAATCAAGAACCTTAGAACTGGAACCCTAGAACTTGATGCAGAACCTTAGAACTGGAACCCTACAACTTGATGGAGAACCTTAGAACTGGAGCATTAGGACTAGGGCTGGAACTCGAGAACTGAAACCCAACAACTGGGAATGGAACCCTAGGACCGGAACCCTACAGCTGGGACTGAAAACATAAAACTGCAACCCAAGAACTAGGTTCTAGAGTCACTCTCACACATTCTCCCATCTGGCCTCACATACACCACAACGCACGCACACACCAAGCGCTGCAAGGCGGAGTATCAAACCAAGAAGGCACCCTTGCTATTGACTTGACCGTGATCAAAGGCTTACGCCTAGCACGCAAATCAGGGCGGCTGCACCTTACTTGGCTATTAACTCTGGGCGCCCCCGGGAAAACACACAGGAACTTCACACAACAAGCAGCACGGCCAGACCCAGACAGGGACAACCTCACCGCACAAGAGACTGCTGAACTTCAAATCACAAATAAAAAACAGCCAATAGGGCTTAAATAGACAAACAACTTGCAAGTACAGCAACACCTTGAGTGGCAAGGCTCCCTGGCCTGGCAAAAACCCCACACAAAGGAAATTACCTTTCAAAACTTCAGCTCCAAACACAAGATGGGAATGCTCCTCTTCCTCTTCTTCTTCACAATTGGGATTCTCAATTGCAAAATTTTATTAGTACACAAAAAAAGGAACAACTCAATGCAACTCACCTTGCTTAACATGCTGACACAAAGCTTCTGCACTAACATCAGACTCTTAGAAATTTACACAGGACAGAAAACAACTCATGCTTTAGCATACACTAATATCTCCTCATTCCTTCAAAAAAAGGCGCCTCATACAAAGACTTTCTATCAGCCTTGGAGGTTTTTCAAAGGTGACATTGAGCCTGAGCAGTAAAAAAGAAAAGAGCCGTGCCTGCATTGCTCTAATCGCTTTAGCACAGGACAAACAGTGTTTAGGAAGGGATGGAACCGTTATTTGGAATACTTTAGCTTTCCTGCTGGAGTCATTAAAAAAAGATGGCATGCTCCATAAGGTGTCCGATGTTGGTCTTTGCAGGGGCACTCTTTCTTGGGATGGGAAATTGTGGGGTCTTTGCTGCTGTTTAGATGATTAACACTGGTATGCCTCATGGCACGTGTTGCCATGTGCTTTGGCCTTCCTTCCACCCGCTAATTGTTTACGTCACCTTGGACAAAGTGGAGGATCGGCCACGTGACTAAAGATGAACCCTATGCTACATGATACAACATGTTCACTTTGAAACCTACAATTCAGAAAATTACCAAAAATTAAAAAATTGTATGCTTGGAAGCTAAAATCAGGGCTGTTT
Organism: Bradypodion pumilum; assembly: GCA_035047305.1. NCBI lineage: Eukaryota > Metazoa > Chordata > Lepidosauria > Squamata > Chamaeleonidae > Bradypodion > Bradypodion pumilum. The sequence continues at coordinate 21,533,439 of JAWDJD010000014.1, read as the reverse complement.
CATGTGTTTTTCTAATGTATTCTGACTTTACACAAAGTTAGCTCACTTTCCTTGACTTTAGCCTGAACTCTGCTTCTTACAGTAGAATATATTTCAATGGAAATGACCTTGTATGAGGCATCGTGGCTAGGATTAGGAACGCCTCATACAAAGGACAAATCCTTATAAAGTCCAAAATTGGGCAACCGAGTTCACATCTTGTATGACGTATCACTGTACATTCTATTAAACGTTATTTATCAAGATCCACTGGAGATTCACTGGAGATTCATTGCATAACTAATTCAAATCGGAACTAACCCCGTTGATGGACCACACACTTCATTAAAAGGAAAAAAACCAAAATAATTTCAAAGAAAATCTAGGAAGCAAACACAAAAATAAAGGATTCGTCAAATTGAAAATAGAACAATACAATAAGAACACTCATTAAAACTGAGAGAAGACAATTAGAAACTATTCTGCAAATGCTTTTAAAATTCCAGAAAGCTGAAGCAAATTCCTTGTTGTGTCAAACACTGAAGAAATATTAATTTCTCCTATGCTAAGGTGCCACTTAAAAAGGCTGGCCTCTGCGTAGAATGGCTGCAACTCCTAGGACACACCTGAAAATGAAAAAGAAAAAGAAGGATGAGACTGGGAACAAAGAGATGCTTAACGTTATTCCCCTTCTGATCACATTAGCCCACTTATTCATTACTTCATCACAAAAATAAATCTACTTTCAAATAATGTCTAAGACAAAAAAAAACCCCAACAGGACACAGGATAGAGACTTGCTCCATGGCATCTCACCAACTGCCTTCCTACTCAGGGGCTCACTGACAATCGATTACAAATTTCTGGCTTTTAAACTGATACGTTAGCAAAACCAGAGACAAACATAGGTGCTCACTTGGGGCCTGACTCTCGGTCAACTACCCATACTTCCGGCTAACAAGGCGACCTTCTTAACCACTCGCCCGTTGCAGCCTCTAATTCAGGTTCTAATATTTCTTGCCTGTAGCTTTTAAAATATAATTTTAGACACATTTTTATTTCAAAAAGCACACATTGAACAGTAAGTAAAGAAAACATGCAACTCCTATGCTCTGCCACCTCCAAAATAAATAAAAAAAAAACAGGAGAAAGGACATTGGCCCGGGGAGACTGGAAGGAGAAAAATCCCTTACACAAAAGGGCGCCTCTCTCTCTCTCTCACACACACACACACACACAAACACCCGTAGGGAATGACTAAATCCTAGCCACGAATTTTATTTAAAACGAAACAGGCGCCCCAATAGCCTATCAGGGACGTGGGAGCAACGATCTCCTCTTCCTGGGTCTCCCTTGAGACACAGGGGAGACTGCAGTGCCCCACCCGCTGATCCTACCGACCTCTAGCCTTGAAAACACCGCCTGAACTTGCACAAAGCAAACGCAAAAAAACGAGCAAACCAAATCGGCTCGAGCTGGCGATGGCCAAGGCCTCAAAGCTGCGCCGGAGACGCTCTAGCACTTCGAAGGCGACGAACTAACCACGCTCTAGCGCTTGCCTTTACGGTTTCCATGGAGACGAGAAACGCTGGTCCGTCATGCATATTCCTCCGACGCATCATTTCCGGGAAGGACCCCATAGCCACGCTCGAGCGTTTGTTTGACGGTGGCCCGACCAAACCTCCTCCCCCAACTTATTCGCGCCCTCGAACGACCGTGGAAAGAGGGGGTAAAGCAAGGGGGTCGCCGGAATTGGGGGGGGGGCTCCCGCTCCACACACGAACGAACGGGGGCCTCGAACTCAGGATGAAATAGGCTTTCCTTCTCTCCGCCCCTTTCCTATCTGCCTAACGAAGAGGGCCGCGACAAGAAGGAGACGAGGACTAGCGCATTCATCATCCGCTATGCCGCTGGACTGCAGGACGCCACAAGACTCTTCGATAACAACAATTCCCATTCCCGTACGGAAAGAAAATATACCTTTAAAGACCACCACGGGAGGGGGACGGAAGGGAGCGGAGGAAGAAGCATCATTTCGAGGAAGCCCCCCGCCCTCCCTCCCTCCCAAAAACACACACCACACACCCCTATTCCTCGTCCGCTGCTAATTGGGAGAGGAGGACGGTATGTACCTTTAAACGCCCCACTATGCTGCTCGCTGCCGCCGTGTGCCCGCGTGAACCAGCCTCGCGCACGCACCAGGAATGGTGTGGGGAAGAAGGGACTAATAGCCGCTAACGGGCGGCGGGCGGCGAGGGCCACGTCAATCAGCCTCGCGCACGCACCAGGCCAGGTGTGGAGAATAAGGGACTAATAGCCGCTAGCGGGCGGCGGGGACCGCGCGCGTCAATCAGGCTCGCGCACGCACCACGACAGGTGTGAGGAATAAGGGACTAATTACTGCTAATATATAAGGCGCGCAGGTACCGGACGGCGGTGGGTTTTCCCCGCCGAGGTTTCTCAGACATAGTGTCTGAGCCGTTGGGCGTACACGGAGCTTGCGGAGCCAGCGCAGTATAAGGGGCCTATCGGGCAACGGCCGAGGCGGAACCGGGCAGTCCAACACCCGCTCTGGATAAAGCCCGCCGGGCCTGAACAGCCTCCGCGGACCCCCTTAGATAGAAGGGGAATTTCACAAACCCGAAAACCCACTCCTCTCGCGGCCTTCTCTTCCTCAGTCAGGTAGGGGGGGGAAGGGGGGAGGAGGGACAAGAAAAGCCTATTTCACCCCCACTTCGGTTGGCATTTTAAAAAGTTCTTTCTTCACAAATTAGTGGGGGGAGGGGTGCAACAGCTCCTGCCAACCGGGACTTTTGAAATTACAAGAATTGCAAGCAGATAAATAGGGACCGCTCTGGATGGTGTCTAGTCATGCCTGCCATGTGACCACGGATAGGGAACGTCGGCAGAAGCAGACAGCGCTGGCTCTTTGGCTTAGAAACAGAGACTAGCTGTTGACCCAGAATTACATTCGGCGGGGGCCACGTCAATCAGCCTCGCGCACGCACCAGGACAGGTGTGGGAATAAGGGACTAATAGCCGCTAACGGGCGGCGGGCGGCGGGCACCGCGTCAATCAGCCTCGCGCACGCACCACGCCAGGTAGAGGGAATAAGGGACTAATACCCGCTAGCGGGCGGCGGGGGCCACGTCACTCAGCCTCGCGCACGCACCAGGCCAGGTGTGGGAATAAGGGACTAATGACTGCTAGCGGGCGGCGGGGACCACGCGCATGAATCAGCCTCGCGCACGCACCAGGCCAGGTGTGGGAAGAAGGGACTAATTGCCGCTAACGGGCGGCGGGCGGCGGGGACCGCGCGCGTCAATCAGCCTCGCGCACGCACCACGCCAGGTAGAGGGAATAAGGGACTAATAGCCGCTAACGGGCGGCGGGGGCCACGTCAATCAGCCTCGCGCACGCACCAGGCCAGGTGTGGAGAATAAGGGACTAATGGCTGCTAATATATAAGGCGCGCAGGTACCGGACGGCGGTGGGTTTTCCCCGCCGAGGTTTCTCAGACATAGTGTCTGAGCCGTTGGGCGGGTACACGGAGCTTGCGGAGCCAGCGCAGTATAAGGGGCCTATCGGGCAACGGCCGAGGCGGAACCGGGCACGTCCAACACCCGCTCTGGATAAAGCCCGCCGGGCCTGAACAGCCCCCGCGGACCCCCTTAGATAGGAGGGGAATTTCACAAACCCGAAAACCCACTCCTCTCGCGGCCTTCTCTTCCTCAGTCAGGTAGGGGGGGAGGGGGGGAGGGAGAAGAAAAGCCTATTTCACCCCAACTTCGAGGCCCCCGTCCGTCCGTCCTTCCCCCCCCCTCCCCACGGAAAACCTTAGTTACAAATGGCATTTTTAAAAGTTCTTTCTTCACAAATTAGTGGGGGGGGGAGGGGTGAAACAGCTCCTGCCAACAGGGACTTTTGAAATTGCAAGACATTGCAAGCAGATCAATAGGGACGTAAACAACATTCCGTCCGCTCTGGATGGTGTCTAGTCGTGCCTGCCATGTGACCACAGATAGGAAACGTCTGCAGAAGCAGACAGCACTGCCTCTTTGGCTTAGAAACAGAGACTAGCTTTTGACCCAGAATTACATTCTCAATCAGGAGAGAGAGAAAACAATAACAGAAGGGAGGAAAGAAAGGGGAAGAAGAAAACAAAAAGAAAAAGGAGAATGAGAAAGGAAAAGAAATGGAGGAGGGAATAGAAGAGAAAGAAGGAAGGAAAAAGAGCCAAATGGAGGGAGGGGAAAGAAGAAAGGAAAAGATAAAAGAAAGAATGATTCGAGAACACATGGATAGGAAGCAGAACTGGAGGCAAGCTTGGAAACGCTTTAAAATTTTAGCCGCAGCTAAATTAGAGTGAAGTCTCAGTAGACCAAATAGCTGAGAAAGGTAAAGGTTAAACTGACTCTTGCTTGAAAGCCAGGAGTATCTGACTCTAAGTTGCAGTGCTCATCTCCGTATATAGCAAAAAAACATAAACAGGTGTCTGGGTCTGCACATATTTCCCATGGACGTGTGGGAGGCACAAGTAAACCCCAGAGTGGACAGAACTCAGGAGTACCTAGTTATCTACTTGCAAATTCTGGCTTCTGAAATGCTACGTTGGCAACAGCTGGCACTCGCTCTGTCCTGCAGTACTCAGCTTGGGAACTGCTGACCTACCACCTACCATTCAGCCTGTTAACCACGTCAGTCAGTTGCTAAAGGATGGGAAAACACAGGGCAACATGGTGCCGGGGCGGGGGAGCTATCTGACCACAGGTGGGGCAGTGGAATATTACATTTATTTATTTTTCTTCATTTAATTATTAGATTTCTATACACGACAAAGGAATGGATTACCAAAAGACCACCGTGTGACGCTTCACTGGACACACGCTCTATTGTAAGAAGCCCTGCCTGGATACCAAAGCCCGAGTGAGTACAATGAACCACATCCTCTGGAAATTCACAAAGTTATCAATGGGGAACTCAAGCCTCCACACTGCACATGTGTCAGCTTTGGCCCAGACGGTGTCTTCTTACAAGAGACTGCTCTGGCATGGAACGCATCCACACAAGTGAAACAAGGCGGCATGGCTTTGCATGAAGCCAGAATGCAGGTCGTGACATGAGTCATAAACCTACACCCAGTTGAGAAAATAGACCCCCCCCTCCTTGTTGATATTGCTCCACCTAAGTAGCATTGGAACCCGCCACCCACAACAGAACAAAACAAGAGAAGTTCTTTCATTGAGGGTCTCCGACCCTCAGGTTAAAGTCTGGCAGGGTCATCCTGCTATTCTCATACAGTAGACCAGGGATGGCGAACCTCTGGCACTCCGACTGTTCTTCGAATTCAATCCCCGGAAACCCCAAATCAGCACTCTTCCTCATCGGAGCTTATTCTGCGAACTGAAGTCCAAGAACAACACCTGAGCTGCTAAAGGTTTGCCATCACTGGAATAGACCCCCTACTGCCAGCGACCCGATGCCGAGCCTCGGTTGGCAGTGAACTAACCTGACAAACCTGAGGACTAACGGCTTTGGGTGGGCGAACATCACATGGAAGGGGATAACGGTCCCCAAGTAGATTAAATCATGCTGGAATCCATCTTTGATGGAGGCCAGCAGCTGCATCACCCATCCTGCCCTGGGGATGGGGATGATGAGGAATTTCTGGTGCCAAAAGCTCTCAGGACCGCAAAGGAAATCGTGCAACTGGATCCGTGGTACTCTGGGTGTCACGCTGCTAAGGCAGAAGGACATGCCGTACAATTCTCACGACAGTCTCTTCATGGCTCGTCGCCATGAGGATCGCCAATAGTTGAAATTGGATACTGCACAAAAAGGAATTCCCTCAGCTTATTCGAGTCCTCCTCCAAGTGATGTTGGGGAGATTGACTTACAGCCACATCTCCTCCTCCTCCTCTAATGTGTCATTCCTGGTGCAGGGAGCTCCTTCCTTCAACCCTCCCTACCACCACCCCTGATCGTAGCAGGGTATGAGAAGACTGCAGTGATGGATGGCCAACCTTTGCCACTGCAGCTGTTCTTCTTAGACTTCAATTCCCAGAAGACCAAGTCTCTCTGCATAGGTGCAGTGAACCCATGGGTGTACATTCACGGGGACTGTTGGGCTTCTTCTGGGAATTTAATTCCAAGAGCAGCTGGAGTGCCAAAGGTTGGCCATATCACGGGGCTAAGTCAACACATCTACCTGGAGGCCAAAACCTTTCAAGTAATTCACAGTATATGACGCACCGCAAAAGAAAAGGGACGACAACAACCCAAAAAAAGAATGTTTATTCCAGCCTACTCCGAATTCCAAATTGACTCCTGGCAAGGGATGCAAAAGGCATTTTTGGGGGGAACCAGAGAAACCAAAATAATAGGGTGAAAAGAATAGGTGTTTAGTCTGTGAGTTTCAGCTTCAAGCTTAAAAACCAGACATCGACTGCAACCAAACACACCACACCTTTCCATTCATGAGAACTTTTATTTCCCACAATCGCCCAGTGGGCGAAGAAGACTGAGGAGGAGGAGGAGAGGGTAAGCATTTGCCCCCCCAACACACGAATACACTTGAGGGCACCTTTTCCAAAAGCCACATGATGATTAAAGAGGCTGAACCAGAAGAACTTCACGTGTCACACACATACCTGGCGAGGGAGAAGGTAGAAGCAGCCCAAGGACAAGAATATCATCATCATCTTCATAAGCCACAGGAGGGGAAAATAAACCATTTAAAAAAGGGACCAAAGTCCTGCCTTCACAACCTTAAAACCTCTAGGCTCTCATGAGGTAAACATAGAAGAAAACACCCCCACAAAGGTAAGGAAGGAAAAAATGTGTGAGAGGAGAATTTGGGGTGGGGGGGGGCAACAGCTCCTGCCAACCGAGCCGTCACAAATTGCAAGACACTGCAAGGAGATAAATAGGGACCGCTTAGGTAGGAACGGTAACAGCATTCTGTCTGCTCCAGGCAGTGTCTAGTTGTGCCTGCCATGTGGCCACGGATAGGAAACGTCTGCTGAAATAGACACCTCTGGCTCTTTGGCTTAGAAACAGAGATGAGCACTGACCCAAAGAGTAAGATACGACTAGCTTATGACCAAGGGCAACATTTACAGAAGAAGGTTTTGAACACCAGATTGGGAACAGCATCAAAACCAGCCATTAAGAGTTCCTAAAACACAAACACACACCCCCACCCAAAAAAAAATTTATGAGAGAGAAACCTGAGGAAGAGGCAGAATGGGGTTTTGACCCAGAATTAAATTCTCAATCAGGAAAGAGACAGAAGGAAACAAAGAGAAAGAACAGAAGGGAGGGAAGAAAGGAAGAGAAAGAGAACAAAAAAGAAAGGGAAGAGAATAGAAAGGAAAGAAGAAAGGGGAAAAAAGCCAAAGGGAGGGAAGGGAAGGAAAAAAAGAAAATATAAAATAGGAGGAAGGAATAATAAGTCCAGAACACCTGTATCTGACTCTAGAGTTCAGTGCTCATCTCTGTATATAGTAAAAAACAAAAACAGGTGTCTGTGTCTGCAGATGTTTCTGTGGACATGTGGGAGTCACAGCTAAACCCCACAGTGCACAGAACTCAGTAGTACCTATTTCTCTACTTGCAATCTCTTGCTAGGTTGGAAGGATTTGAAACTGCTGACCTTCCACCTCCCAGTCACCCTATTAAACACTTCAATCAGTTACTAAAGGATGGGAAAACGCATTACAAAACGATGCAGAGGGGAGAGAGATATCTGGCCAGAGAAACGGGTGTGGAGAGTGGAATATTACATTTATTTAATTTTATTCATTTACAATTTATTTATTAGATTTCTATACGTAACAAAGGAATCGGTTAACAAAATGCCTCCATGTGACGCTTGACCGGACACGTTCTCTCTTTTAAGAAGCCCTGCCTGCATACCAAAGCCCAAGTGAGTACAAGGAACCACATCCTCTGGAAAATCACAAAGTTATCAATGGAGAACTCAAGCCGCCACACACTGCGCACATGTCAGCTTTGGCCCTGAGTGTGTCTTCTTACAGCAGACTGCTCTGGGATGGAACGCATCCACACACGTGAAACCAGGGGGCATGGCTGCGCATTAAGCCATAATGTGGGACGTGACAGATAGCCCTAAACATACACCCAGTTCAGAAGAAGAAAAACCTCACTCCTGTTGCTATCACTGCACCACACTAGCAGTGGGACAACCCCACTCCCCAGAAAAGAACAAAGCAAGAAAAGGTCTTTCATTGAGATACTCCGACCCTAAGGGTAAAGTCTGGCCAGGTTATCCTGCTATGGTCATACAGTAGACCAGGGATGGCGAACCTTTGCCTCTCCGACTGTTCTAGAACTTCAATCCCCAGAAGCCCCAAGTCAGCACTCCTCCTCATCAGGGCTTCTTCTGAGAATTGGAAGTCCAGGAACATGTGGAGAGCAAAGTTCGAAGACCGATGGCGAACATTTGGCACACCAACTGTTCTTGGACTTCCAATTCCCAGAAGCTCAAGTCTCCGTGGATCTACAAGAATAGGTTTACTGAGCAGTAAACCCATTTCTGTGGATTCACAAAGACTTGGGCTTCTGGGAATTTAAGTCCAATAAGAACACCTTTCAGTGCCAAAGGTTCGCCATCACTGGAGTAGACCGCCTACTGCCAATGCTTTGATGCAAACCATCAAGTGGCAATGAACTAACCTGACAAACCTGGGTGGGCGCAGTCCAAAGGAAAGGGTGAAAACAGTCCCCAAGTAGATTCAATCCCACTGGAATCAAGCTTTGATTGGGGGGGGGGGGCAGCAGCTGCATCATCCATCCTGGCCTAGGGATGATGATGATGAGGTGCAATAAGGTCTCAGGACCACAAAGACACTCGTGGAACTGGATCTGTGGTACTCTTGGTTTGACGCTGCTAAGGCAGATTGAAGGACACAGCATACAATTCTCAGGACAGTCTCTTCATGGCTAATCGCCAATATTTGGAAGCAGATACAGCACAAGAAGAAGAAGGAGTTCCCTCAGCCTATTCGGGAGGGTCCTCCAAATGACATTGGGGTGGTTGACTTAGAGCCACATCTCCTCCTCCTCTAATGTGTCATTCCTTGTGCAGGGAGCTCCTCCCTCCCTCCCTCCCTAACACCACCACTAATAGTAGTAAGGTATGAAAAGACTGCAGTGATGGATGGCCAACCTTTGCCACTCAAGGAGTTCTTCTTGGACTTCAAATCCCAGAAAGTCGTCTCTCTGCGTAGGTGCAATGAACCCATTGGTGTAGATTCACGGGGACTGTTCGGCTTCTGAGAATTGAAGTCCAAGAGCAGCTGGGGTGCCAAAGGTTCGCCAGATCGTCAACACATCTAGTGGGAGACCAAAACTTTTCAGGTAGTTCACAGTATATGAAGCACCACAAAAGAAAAAAGACGACAATAACATAGAAAAATAATCTGTTTATTCCAGCCCTCTTCAACTTCCCAATTGACTCCTGGCAAGGGATGCAAAAGGTTTTTGTTTTTGTTTGTTTTTTTGGGGACGACGACGACAGAAAAACCCAAATAATGGCATGGAAAGAAGAGGCGCCTAGTGTGGGGATGTCACCTTAAAACTTAAAAACCAGACATCGACTGCACCACAACACACCTTTTCATTAATGATAACTTTTATTTCCTAGAACCAGCAGGTGGACGATGAAGAAGACTAAGGAGGAGGAGGAGGAGGAGGGTAAGGATTCCCCCCCCCCCAGCCCCAAATCACTTGAGGGCCCCTTTTCCAAAAGCCACATAATTATTAAAGAGTCTGAGCCAGAAGAACAGCAACACATGTCACACACATACCTGGAGAGAGAGAGAAGGTAGAAGCAGCCCAAGGAGAAGAGCATGAGCATCATCATCATCATCATCATCCACAAGAGGAGAAAAGAACCCATTTAAAAAGACATCAAAGTCCTGCCTTCACAAACGTAAAACCTCTGGGCTCTCATGAGTCAAACATCTAAAAAACACCCCCACAAAGGTTGTAAGGAAGGAAGAAATGTGCAAGAGGAGAATTAGTGGGGTGGGGGTGGGGGGCACCAGCTCCTTCTAACCTATGCCGTTCAAAATTGCAAGACATTGCAAGGAGATAAATAGGGACCACTTCGGTGGGAAAGGTAAACAGCATTCCGTGCGCTCCGGCCGGTATCTAGTCGTGCCTGCCATGTGACCACGGATAGGAAACAACTGCAGAAACAGACAGCGCTGGCTCTTTGGCTTAGAAACACAGATGAGCACTGAGCACAAGAGTCGAATACGACTAGCTTTTGCGCAAGGCCGACATTTACAGAAGAAGGTTTGGAAGACCAGATTGGGAACAGCATCACAACCAGCCATAAAGAGTTCCTAAAACACAAACACACCCCAAAAAAACAAGAAGCCAGAAGAAGAGGCAAAATGGGATTTTGACCCAGGATTAAATTCTCAATCAGCAGAGAGGGAGAGACAGAGAGAGAAAGAGGGGAGGAAAGAAAGGAAGAGAAGAAAATAAAGAGAAAAAGGAAAGGGAGAAAGGAAAAGAAAGGGAGGAGGGAATAGAAAGGAAAGAAGGAAGGAAAAAAGTCAAAGGGAGGGAGGGGAAGAAAGGAAGAACGGAAAACACAGAAGAGAAGGAAGGAATAATAAATCGAGAACACTGGATAGGAAACAGAAATGGAGGCAAGCTTGGAAACGCTTTAAAGATTTAGCCACAGCAATATTAGAGTGGAGTTTCAGTAGACCAAAGAGCTGGTAAAGGTAAAAGTCACTCTTGCTCGAAAGACAGCTGTATCTGACTCTAGGGTTCAGTGCTCATCTCCATATATAGCAAAACAAAAACAGGTGTCTGTGTCTGCAGAAATTTCTGTGGACATGTGGCAGGCACAACTAAACCCCAGAGTGCACAGAACTCAGGAGTACCTATTTATCTACTTGCAATTTCTTGCTTCTGAAATGCTAGGTTGGAAGGAGCTGGGACAGAGACAGGCACTCACTCTGTCCTGCAGTCCTCGGGTTTTGAACTGCTAACCTTCCACCTCCCAGGCAGCCTCTTAACCACTTCAGTCAGTTGCCAAAGGATGGAAAAATGCAATGCAAAACGGTGCACGAGGTGTGGGGGGAGCTATCTGACCAGAATAACAGGTGGAGGGAGGGAGTTGAATATTACATTTATTTATTTATTAGACATCTATACATGGCAATGGAATGGGATACCAAAATACCTCCGTGACATGCTTGACCGGACACGTTCTCCCTTTTAAGCACCCCTGCCTGGATACCAAAGCCCAAGTGAGTCCAAGGAACAACATCCTCTTGAAATTCACAAAGTTATCAATGGGGAACTCAAGCCTCCACACACTGTGCACATGTCACCTTTGGCCCAGACTGGGTCTTCTTAGCAGCAGAGGAGGCTGCTTTGGGATGGAACGCATCCACACACGTGAAACAAGGGGACATGGCTGTGCATGAAGCCATAATGCAGATTTTGACAGGATGCCCTAAACCTACACCCAGTTGAGAAGAAGAAAGACCCCTCCCCCCCCACCTTGTGGCTATTGCTCCACCTAACTAGCAGTGGGACCCACCACCCACAACAGAACAAAGCAAGAGAAGGTCTTTCATTGAGGGACTCCGACCCTCAGGTTAAAGTCTGGCCAGGTCATCCTGCTATGGTCATAGAGTAGACCAGGGATGGCGAACCTCTGGCACTCCGACTGTTCTTGGACTTCAATCCCCAGAAGCCCGAAGTCAGCACTCCGGCTCATCAGGGCTGCTTCTGCAAGAACACCTGGAGTGCCAAAGGTTCGCCATCACTGGAATACACCCCATACTGCCAGCGACCCCATGCTGAGCATCAGGTGGCTGTGAACTAACCTGACAAACCTGAGGAGTAGCGGCCTTGGGTGGGCAAAGTCCACTGGGATGGGTCATAACGGTCCCCAAGTAGATTAAATCCCACTTGAATCCCTCTTGATGGAGGGCATCAGCTGCATCATCCATCCTGGCCTGGGGATGAGGATGATGAGCAATTTGTGGTGCAAAAAGGTCACAGGACCACAAAGGGACTCGTGGGACTGGATCCGTGGTACTCTTGGTTTGATGGTGCTAATGCAGATGGAAGGACACGGCATGCAATTCTCAAGACAGTCTCTTCATGACTGATCACCAATATTTGGAATCGGATACGGAACAAGAAGAAGAAGGAGTTCCCTCAGCCTATTCAGGGTCCTCCTCCATGTGACGTTGGGGAGGTTGACTTAGAGCCACATCTCCTCCTCTAATGTGCCATTCCTTGCGCAGGGAGCTCCTTCCTTCATCCCTCCCTAACACCACCCCTGATCATAGGAGGGTATGAGAAGACTGCAGTGATGGATGGCCAAGTTTTGGCACTCCAGCTGTTCTTCTTGCACTTCAATTCCCAGAAGGCCATGTCTCTCTGCGTAGGTCAGTGAACCCATTGGTGTAGATTCACGGGGACTGTTGGGCTTCTGGCAATTGAAGTCCAACAGCACCTGGAGTGCCAAAGGTTCGCCATATCACGGGGCTAAGTCAACACATCTAGCTGGAGGCCAAAACCTTTCAGGTAGTTCACAGTATATGAAGAAAAGTATATGAAGAAAAGAGACGACAATAACATAGAAAAATAATCTGTTTATTCCAGCCCTCTTCAACTTCCCAATTGACTCCTGGCAAGGGATGCAAAAGGCATTTGGGGGGGGGGGGGACAGAAAAACCCAAAATAATGGGGTGGAAAAAAGAGGCGCCTAGTGTGGGGGTATCAGCATCAAGCTTAAAAACCAGACATTGACTGCAGCCCAACACACCTTTCCATTCATGAGAACTTTTATTTCCTAGAACCAGCCAGTGGACAATGAAGAAGACTGAAGAAGAGGAGGAGAGTGAGGGAACCTTCTTCCAAAAGCCACATGATTATTAAAGAGGCTGAAGAACTTCACGTGTCACACACATACCTGGAAAGAGAGAAGGTAGAAGCAGCCCAAGGAGAAGAGTATCATCATCATCATCATAAGCCACAGGAGGGGAAAAGAAATCACTTTAAAAAGGCACCCAAGTCCTGCCTTCACAAACAATAAACCTTTGGGCTCTCATGAGGCAAACATCTAAGAAAACACCCACAAAGGTAGTAAGGAAGGAAGAAATGTGCAAGAGGAGAATTGGGGTGTGTGGGGGTGTGAGGGGGCTCCAGCTCCTGCCAACCGAGCCGTTCGAAATTGCAAGACATTGCAAGGAGATAAATAGGGGCCACTTCGGCAGGAAAGATAAACAGCATTCCATGCGCTCCGGGCAATGCCTAGTCGTGCCTGCCATGTGGCCACGGATAGGAAACATCTGCAGAAGCAGACTCCACTGGCTCTTTGGCTTAGAAACAGATGAGCACTGAGCCCAAGAGTCAGATACGACTAGCAACATTTACAGAAGGAGGTTTGGAAGACCAGATTGGGAACAGCATCAAAAACAGCCATAAAGAGTTCCTAAAACACAAACACACCCCAAAAAAACCCCCAGAGAAAACAGAGGAAGAGGCCTAAGGGGGTTTGGAGCTGGGATTTATTTCTCAACCAGGAGAGTGAGAGAACAAAAGGGAAGAAAGAAAGGAGGAGAAGAAAAGAAAAAGGAGGAGGGAATAGAAAGGAAAAGAAAGGGAGGAGGGAATAGAAGGGAAAGAAGAAAGGAAAAAAGAGCCGGAGGGAGGGAGGGGAAGGAAGAAAGAACGGAACATACAGAAGAGAAGGAAGGAATAAAGAGTCGAGAACACCTGGATAGGAAGCAGAACTGGAGGCAAGATTGGAAACGCTTTAAAGATTTAACCACAGCAACATTAAAGTGGAGTCTCAATAGACCAAAGAGCTGGTAAAGGTAAAGGCAAACGTCACTCTTGCTCGAAAGGCAGTTGTATCTGACTCTAGGGTTCAGTGCTCAACTCCATATATAGCATTAAAAAAAAAACAGGCGTCTGTGTCTGCAGACGTTTCTGTGGACATGTGGCAGCCACGACTAAACCCGAGGACACAGAACTCAGTAGTACCTATTTATCCACTTGCAATTTCTTGTTTCTGAACTGCTATGTTGGTAGGAACTGGGGCAGAGAAGGGCACTCTCTCTGTCCTGCAGACCTCGGGTGTTCAACTGCTAACCTTCCACCTCCCAGACAGCCTCTTAACCACTTGAGTCAGTTGCTAAAGGATGGGAAAACGCAAGGCAAAACGGTGCACCTGGGGGGGGGGAGCTATCTGACCAGAGGAACAGGTGACGGAGGGGGGGGGAGTTGAACATTACATTTATTTCTTAGATTGCTGTACATAGCAATGGAATGAGTTACCAAAATACCTCTGTCAGATGCTTGAACAGACACACACTCTCTTTTAATCAGACTTGCCTGCATACCAAAGCCCAAGTGAGTCCAAGGAACCACATCCTCTCAAAAGTTATCAATGGGGAACTCAAGCCTCTACACACTGCACACATGTCAGCTTTGGCCCTGACTGTGTCTTCTTAGCAGCAGAGGAGACTGCTCTGGGATAGAACGCATCCACACACGTGAAACAAGGGGGCATGGCTGTGCATGAAGCCATAATGCAGGTCCTGACAGGAGGCCAAAATACTACACCCAGTTGAGAGGAAGATAGATCCCCCCCTCCTTGTTGCTATTGCTCCACCTGAGTAGCAGTGGAACCCACAACACAACAAATCAAGAGAAAGTGTTTCATTGAGGGACTCAGACCCTCAGGTTAAACTCTGGCCAGGTCATCCTGCTATGGTCAGAGAGTATACCAGGGATGGCGAACCTCTGGCACTCCGACTGTTCTTCGACTTCAATCCCCAGAAGCCCCAAGTCAGCACTCCTTCTCATCAGGGCTTATTCTGGGAACTGAACTCCAAGAAGAACACCTGGAGTGCCAAAGGTTCGCCATCACTGGAGTGGACCGCCTACTGCCAACAACCCGATGCTGAGCCTCAGGTGGCAGTGAACTAACCTGACAAACCAGACGACTAGCGGCCTTGGGTGGGAGAAGTCCACAGGGAAGGGTGACAATGGTCCCCAAGTGGATTAAATGATCCCACTTGGATCCCTCTTGATCGAGGGTAGCAGCATCCATCCTGGCCTGGGGCTGATGATGATGATGAGGACTTTGTGGTGCCAAAAGGGCTCAGGACCACAAAGGGACTTGTGGAACTGGATCCGTGGTACTCTGGGTATGATGCTGCTAAGGCCTATGAAAGGCCATGGCATTCAATTCCCAGGACAGTCTCTTCATGGATGATCGCCACGATGATCGCCAATATTTGGAATCGGATACGGCACAAGAAGAAGAAGGAGTTCCCTCAGCCTATTCAGGGTCCTTCTCCAAGTGATGTTGGGGACGTTGACTTAGAGCCACATCACCACCTCCTCTAATGTGCCATTCCTTGCACAGGGAGCTCCTTCCTTCATCACTCCCTAACACCACCCCTGATAGTAGGAGCGTATGATAGCAGAAGGGTATGAGAAGACTGCAGTGATGGATGGCCAACCTTTGGCACTCCAACTGTTCTTCTTGGACTTCAATTCCCAGAAGGCCAAGTCTCGGCGTAGGTCAGTGAACCCATTGGTGTGGATTCACGGGGACTGTTGGGCTTATTCTGGGAATTTAATTCCAAGAGCAGCAGGAGTGCCAAAGGTTCGCCATATCACGGGTCTAAGTCAACACATCTAGCTGGAAGCCAAAACATTTCAGGTAGTTCACAGTATATGAAGCACCACAAAAGAAAAGAGACGACAACAACCCAGAAAAAGAAACTGTTTATTCCAGCCCTCTTCAACTTCCCAATTGACTCCTGGCAAGAGATGCAAAAGACTTTGGGAGGACCAGATAAACCCAAATAATGGGGTGGAAAGAAGAGGCGCCTAGTGTGGGGGTGTCAGCATCGAGAAAAAGGTTGTAAGGTTGTAACGCTGGCTCTTTGGCTTAGAAACAGAGATGAGCACTGACCCCAAAAGTTGGATACGACTAACTTATGAGCAAAGGCAACATTTACAGAAGAAGGTTTGGAAGACCAGATTGGGAACAGCATCAAAAACAGCCATAAAGAGTTCCTAAAACACAAACACCCCCGAAAAAAACAGAGGAAGAGGCTAAATGAGAATTTGAGCCAGGATTAAATTCTCAATCAGGAGAGAAAGAGAGAGAGAGAGAGTGAGAGAGTGAGAGAGAGACAGAACAAAAGGGAGGAAAGAAAGGAGGGGAAGAAAATAAAGAAAGGGAGGAGGGAACAGAAGGAAAAGAATGACAAAAAGAGTCAAAGGGAGGGAGGGAAAGGAAGGAAGAAAGGAAAATATAGGAGGAAGGAATAAAGAGTCGAGAACACCTGGATAGGAAGCAGAACTGGAGGCAAGATTGGAAACACTTTAAAGATTTAGCCACAGCAACATTAGAGTAGAGTCTCAGTAGACCAAATAGCTGGTAAAGGTAAAGGTAAAAGTCACTCTTGATCGAAAGCCAGTTGTATCTAACTCTAGGATTCAGTGCTCATCTCCATATAGATCAAAAAAAGGCATCTGTGTCTGCAGACGTTTCCATTGACATGTGGCAGGCACGACTAAACCCCAGAGTGCACAGAACTCAGTAGTACCTATTTATCTGCTTGCAATTTCTTGCTTCTGAAATACTAGGTTGGCAGGAGCTGAGGCAGAGACGGGCACTCGCTCTGACCTGCAGTCCTCGGGTTTTGAACTGCTGACCTTCCACCTCACAGTCAGCCTCTTAACCACTTGAGTCAGTTGCTAAAGGATGGGAAAATCCAAGGCAAAACAGAGCACGGGGGGGGGGGGGGAGGGAAGGGGGGATCTATCTGACCAGAGGAACCGGGGGAGGGGGGGGAAGAGATGAATATTACATTTATTTACACTGATACCTCATACAACGTCCAAATGTGGGTCCACATTGCAGCGATGCCTCGTGCAACGTCATTTCCATGGAGATACATTGTACTGTAACAGCACAGACCTCAGGGCAAAGTCAAGGTAACAGACAGGAAACTGACAGAACTTTAAGAAATCATTGTCTATACATTGCAAAAACATGTCAAACAACCCTGATTTTAGGGGACAAACCATACAACAAGTTTTTAACTTTGGAAAACTTTATGAAGTGCAAGTTTAAAAGTTAACATGTCCCATCATACAGCACAGTGTTAATCTGCAGCCATGCGGCCGATCATCCATTTTGTACAAGCTACTATAAACAATTACTGGATGGAAGCAAGGACAAAATGGATGCCAACATCTCCCATCATGCAGCAGTGTTAATCATCCAAACAGCAGCAAACACCAAACAATTAAAATCATGCTCAAAACCACTCCTAAACACTCTTTGCCTCGCAGCGACGTTGTATGAGGCAACTTTTTTCAAGGAATTAGGCGATGTTATATGAATGCGATGTTGTACGAAGCAGACTTTGTATAAGGTATTACTGTATATTTATTTATTATTCATTTATTAGATTTCTATACATGGCAATGGAATGAGTTACCAAAATTACTCTGTGTGATGCTTGACCAGACACGTTCTCTCTTTTAAGCAGCCCTGCCTGGATACCAAAGCCCAAGTGAGTACAACGACCCACATCCTCTGGAAATTCACAAAGTTATCAATGGGGAACTCAAGCCTGCACACTGCGCACGTCAGCTTTGGCCCTAAGTGTGACTTCTTAGCAGCAGAGGAGGCTGCTGTAGGATGGAACGCATCCGCACACGTGAAACAAGGGGGTATGGCTGTGCATTAAGCCATAATGTGGGTCGTGACAGGAGCCCATAAATCTACACCCAGTTGAGAAGATGGACCCCTCCCCCTTGTTGCTATTGCTCCACCTAAATAGCAGTAGGACACACACACACACCCCGCACACAAGAAAACGAAGCAAGAGAAGGTCTTTCATTGAGGGACTCCAAACCTAAGGGTAAAGTCTGGCCAGGTTATCCTGCTATGGTCATACAGTAGACCAGGGATGGTGAACCTTTGGCACTCCAACTGTTCTAGAACTTCAATCACCAGAAGCCCCAACTCACCACTCCTGCTCATCAGGGCTTTTTCTGGGAATTGTAGTCCAAGAACATCCGGAGAGCCAAACTCGATGACCGATTGCCAACCTTTGGTGTGGATTCACAGAGACTTGGGCTTCTGTGAATTGAACTCGAAGAACACCCGAAGTGCCAAAGGTTCGCCATCACTGGAGTAGACCCCCTAATGCCAAAGCCTCAATGCCAAGCATCAGGTGCCAGTGAACTAACCTGACAAACCAGAGGACTAATGGGCTTGGGTGAGCAAAGTCCACAGGGAAGGGTGATAACTGTCTTCAAATAGATTAAATCCCACTTGAATCCCTCTTGATGGAGGGAAGCAGCTGCAGCAGCCATCCTGGTCTGGGGCTGATGATGATGATGAGGACTTTATGGTGCCAAAAGGGCTCTGTAGGAATCGGGGCCGCTAGGACGGCCGTTAGGTCCCGGAGGAGACTGATCAAGAAACGATACGAGGCAGTATGGAGCGAGATCAGATCAGTGGTTTATTGAAGGAAAAGTATCTACATTTATAGATCAGAAGGCAAGGCAGAAAAAACCGTCATCAGACAG
Organism: Bradypodion pumilum; assembly: GCA_035047305.1. Taxonomy (NCBI): domain Eukaryota; kingdom Metazoa; phylum Chordata; class Lepidosauria; order Squamata; family Chamaeleonidae; genus Bradypodion; species Bradypodion pumilum. Next base: position 21,514,824 of record JAWDJD010000014.1, on the reverse strand, counting down.
AAAATCACATCACCTGAGTTAATACTCAGGTTAATGGGGAATCCTTCTTGGGGAAGTTAATTACCGGGGGCAAACATTGACAGGGGAAACACCATTGTTTAGGGCTTAGACTGGGGTAAATATGGCTTCTATTTGCACCAAAAATTAGGCTGATCTGTGAGTCAGTAATTGCTTAATGGGTAACGGAGGTTAGCGATCTGCCCTCTCAGCAGAACCGCCGGTCAGGTCATTAATTGGGTGAATCAAACCCTATTATTAATCCACCCCCCTTTTTCCGTACTGGCAAGGGCCAGTGGCCAGGAGTCTGCTCAACTGGTTTAACCTCTGCCAAGGTTCCGTGCCAATTGGGCATGGGGAAACCGCAGGGCTCAAGGCCAGAAAGGGACTCATGGATACTGTATCCGTGGTACTCTGGGTGTTGACCTCCAACCTGGTATTCTCCTGTCAGATAAGGGATGCCTCCCTCCCTCACTGCTCTTCTCCACTCTGACCATAAGGCAACATTCCCCTACAACCTCTGACCTCATCCCTTTCCCTGACCTCTCACCCTTAACCCCTCCTTCCCAAAGGGATATAAGGGATGCTTACCTGGCTTAACCATGAAAGGAGGCATCCAGATCCGTGGCATCCTTCCAGGGGATGCTGTAAGAGAAGAGATGTGCAATCAATAAAGAGTTTAAACTTACTCCAACATCTGTGGTTGTTTTCAGCTAAACCATTCCTAAATCCTCACATCTCTCCCCCCTTCACAAGACCCCCCTTCTTCTCCTTCTGTTGATTCAACCTTTCTTTTAATGCTCAGATCCCCCCTCTTTCTGACCTCTGCCCCCCACTCATATTATCTCTGACTCTTTCTTGTAACCTGAAAAGCCACCCACTGTTCTCTCTTTGTATGTATATCAGTAAAACTTTTCCTTTCCTCTAGGAGTGTAGAAAAACCGCATGCCCATTTCATGTACCCATTTCATCTACCCCTTTTCCCACAGTACTCAGGGTGCCATGTGTTGGAGGAATAGAAGGGGGGCCATCCAGCCCCTGAAGCTGTCTGAAAGAGCAAGACCTGGCCACCACTAGCTTAAAACGGTTGGGAACTCCTGTCGTAAGTACAAGATTTGGGTTGCAGTAAGAAGAGAAGACTTTCAAATGTGCAAGCCCTTGACCTAATCAGGAAACCACAGATTGCCTTAAAGTACCTTTGAATTTGAAGTTTTCAAAAAAAACAAAAATGTGTCTGCAGAAAAACAACCTTTTTGTTATAGGAATAACATTTTTTTATTTCAGGAAATCATCGAAGATAATAATATTTTTTTAAGAAACAACTGGTGTTTTGCATTACGTTTCTCATGCCCACCTATGAACTCAGCCTCATTATCTGGGCTCTTTTTCTTCACAGGATAATGACACAGTCATGACCAACGAAACTACATATATGTTTAAATGTTCCCTGTCTGTGTTGTCTGTGTGTACCACGTTATAGGTCTAATATGTTGTGTGTAAGCTTTCACTTTTCCTTCCTATGCAGAAGAATGTCAGCCCTCCCTCAGAAGATTACTTGAGTTCTAGTTCTACTTTTAGCTTTAATGTTTTAATTTTCACTTGCTGGGAAAAAGGAGTTTTTTTGCTTTTACTTTTAATATCTACTTTTTGATTTTTCCGTTGTTGATTTTTAAATAAAAAATGTATCCTTTTATTTTTAATGTTTAACTTTTGATATTTTTTTTCACTTTCTGGTTTTTAAATTTTACTTCTTGTTTTTTATCTTTAAACAAGAATGGTCTCCTTTTCATTTTGAATCATATTTACCGTATTTGTATATGCGTTGAACTAACTATTTTCAATAGAGGCGCACCTGGTTCTTACATATAAGAATCTGGATTAACAAAATTTGAGATAATAGGTCTATTTTCATATCTACATGTTATCACTCAATGTTTTGCGAATTAATCATTTTTATTCTGCATTTAGTTTAGACTATGTGTTTGCTGTTGTCATTCTATTGTCTTACAGAACTTCAGCCACAAAAGGACAGCTAGATGGGATGCTACATGTGATAATGGACTGATAAAATCTTACATACACTTGATTAATATCATGGAAATGGATTTATTTGAATGGACATTTCCTACTAAAAATAAGATGGACTCCACAATGAAAGCAAATGGACCATTGGGTGTTATTGCAGTGATGGAACTCTTTTATAATTGATTTTTTAATTGAATACTATGTCTTTCTGGTTCATACTCAACCTTTGCATAATTGCACTATGTATAATGCATTACTGTACACATGTTTAGAATTAAAAATGCCCATTGCATCCGAGGTTTCTTGCCTTTATCCTTGCCTATTTATGATGCCTTTGACATGTTCTCTTTTCTCTTTAAGAATGAAGAATGAATCTGCATGAAAGGAATTGTGAAACATTTAAACTTATGGGACAGCTCTGTTCTGGCAATGGTCATTTGAACTCTGATATGGCATAACAGGAGAAGATCTGGATTTGGAATATTTTCCTGCGGAAGAACCTTGTTAGTACTGTAATGTCCTACCATTCGAAATACGGGAGTGATTCTGGGCAGAAGAACATCTGAATGCATTACTGACTTAACATTGATTTCCACTGTGAACTTTTATGGATTACGTCTACTTCTTCAGATGAACATGACATATGGCTATATGGACTGTCTTTCCACAGATGTACAACCTATAAGAAACTCTAGACTAGGAATTGTCTATGGACTACTACAGAACCACTATGGACTGATACGAAATTATTTTGAATCTTGTATTCTTTATGGGCTTCCTTTGGATACAAGCTCCTGATCTGCTTCATTAAACTGCATAACTGACTGTTTCCAACTACTGTCTTTCCTGTGGCACACGACTGAAGAGCTTTCCAGCCTGTACTCGCATGCTACGGCATGAGCATGCAGCAGAGAAACATGTGGTTACTGTGCCTTTCTTATCATGGCTTTTTGGTTAAGCTGAAGACATGAAGATTTCTGACCCATGACTTTGTTACCATGGTGTTTTTTTTCGGTTTTTTTTTTTGTTAAGCTGAAGACAAGAAGATTTCGGGCCCAGGATACCCTAATAAAGACTGTTACATCATATTTCACATTATATATGTAGTAGGAAAGAATAAGGGGATGTTAGCTTTTGGGAATAAAATGGCTGTGACTTTCACACTCTAGTGGCCATTGCCAAACGCAGACCTATAGGACAGAACAAGAATGTGGATTCACACCTGACACTTTGAATATTTGCTCTGTATTGTGTTTTCTTTAATTCTGTATACTGTGTAAAATCCTTGCCAACTTCATGAAGTCATGACCCTAAAAAAGCTATAACCACCAGATGGTTTGGCTTTTCCTTGCTGGACACTTACGAAGGGTTCTGAGAAGGGCTTCTCTTCACCCTCTTGGGAACCTTTTCCCCTTGTCTAGGTTAGATGTGATCTGGTTGCTAGACAGGTAAACTGCTTTGAGAGGAAGACCAAGATGGAAAGAACATTTTTGCTCATCCTGGCTGAGAGGCCCTCATGAAACTACAGAGGGGGAAACACCGGCATTTCTGGAAGGCCCCAAACTCTTCAAGGCAGCTGAGAAACCCTCTCTGTCCAAAGCACAGAATCTCATGGGTATTATTATTATTATTACATCTCCCTCAAACTGACTCTCAGGAAAAGTCCTTTTAAAAGCCAGGAACCCTCTTTCTAGACAGGGTGGGATCCTGACAGGAGCATCATAGCCTCCATTTCTCCTACACAACAAAACTCACTGGGCCCAGTCAGTGGGGGATGGACTTTGGAGTCCTTTCTATGGCTGCGGCTCAAAGACACCCCCCCCCCACACACACACACACACACGAGCCTTGTGGTGATTTTAAGAAGAGGTCAAGCCCACTTCATTTGGCATGGGCACCCACTGTCACACACACACACACACACACCCCGCCCCAGTCCTGAGGGTGTAAAAAGGTACAATATGCATTGATGGAATTAAGGGAGCCTGTGAGGTGATTTTTTTTTTTGGTGTAAGGGGGGGGGGAGTCTGAGGCTCAATAAAACATAATATCCAGGACTTCAATAACTGGAGTGGGAAGAAGAGCCAGAAAGAGTCACACAGTAGCAGAGAATAGCATTTACCTCAGTCCCTGCCTAACCCCCCAAGTAAACATTTCCCTCGGATAAATGCCTTTTTTAAAAAAAATAATACCTTTGCTGCTGGTCGTCGCGGCCGCCTCAGGCCCAGGTACTACTACTACTACTACTACTACGACGAAGACGACGAAGAAGAAGAAGAAGGCCCTCCTCCTCCTCCTCCTCCTCCCGCGCAGGTGAATCTCATTCGCGCGCCCCCTCCCCCACCTGTCCTTCTTTGGCGCCTAAAATAAATGCTGGGCCTCCGCCGCTCTGTGTGTGTGTCTGCCTGCCTGCCTGCCTGGCCTCTTCCAACCTTGTCCTGCAGCGCCACCTCTTGGCCGCTCCAGGAAACAAACGTACCCACCACTGTGTCTCCTACTATGCCTACCATAGGCGTCACTCATAATATCGGATGGGGGGGGGCAGGGGGGTCCTTAAAGGGACGCGTTTGTTTGTTTGTTTACTTCCTTTGTTTCTCTTTTTGGAAACCAGAATATCTACTGCCCAAGGCAATGGAGGCTCTTCCTCTGACACGACACAATCCAGAGCAGGATCCGCTTTGCAAAAGGGCAGCACAGAAAGGATGATGATCCGATCCCAACCATCCCCCATTTGGGAGGGGGGGGGGAGAGGAGGAAGGACTTTGAAAGCTCAAATCCCATTGAAAACAGGCAGCTAACGAATTAAAGAATTAAAATCTGGGGGAATTTAAAAAGTTCTGCCTTCACAACCTGAAAACCCAGTCCTCTCATGGCTCTCATCCTCAGCCAGGGTAGGAAAAGGGTTTGCGGAGGGGGGGGGGGAGAAGAAACATCTAAAAAAACCAACAAAGGTTGTAAGGAAGGAAGAAATGTGCAAGAGGAGAATTAGGGGGGTGCAAGGAGATAAATTGTGAAGGTAAACAGCGTTCCGTCTCCTCCGGACGGTGTCTAGTCGTGCCTGCCATGTGGCCACATCTGCAGAAGCAGACAGCGCTAGCTCTTTGTCTTAGGAACAGAGATGAGCAATGAGCCCTAGAGTCAGATATGACTCGCATATGAACAAGGGTGACATTTACAGAAGAAGGTTTTGTAGACCACATTGGGGACAGAATCAAAACCAGCCATAAAGTGTTCCTAAAACACAAACTCCCCCCCCCCCCAAAAAAAAAAAAGAGAGGCAAAATGGGATTTTTGAGCCAGGATTAAATTCTTAATCAGGAGAGAGTGAGAGAGAAAGAAAGAGTGAGTGAGAGACAGAACAGAAGGGAGGTAAGAAAGGAGAAGAAAATAAAGATTAAAAGAAAAGGAAAGAGGGAGAAAGGAAAAGAGAGAGAGGAGAGAAGGGAAAGAAGGAAGTAAAAAGAGCCAAAGGGAAAGAGGGGAAAGAAGAAAGGAAAATATAGAAGAGGAGAAAGGAACCACTTCGGTGGGAAGATAACAGCGTTCCGTGTGCTCCGGTGTCTAGTCATGCTTGCCACATGACCACGTAAACTCTGCAGAAGCAGACAGCGCTGGCTCTTCGGCTTTGAAACAGAGATGAACACTGAACCCTAGAGTCGGATACAACTGGCTTTCGAGCAAGGGAAACCTTTAGAAAGGAATAATGAGTCGAGAACAACTGGATAGGAAGCAGAACTAGAAGCAAGCTTGGAAACGCTTTAAAAATTTAGCCACAGCAACATTAGAGTGGAGTCTCAGTAGACCAAATAGCTGGTAAAGGTAAAGGTAAAAGTCACTCGTGCTCGAAAGCCAGTTGTATCTAACTCTAGGATTCAGTGCTCATCTCCATATAGAGCAAAAAAAAAAGCAGGTGTCTATGTCTGCAGATGTTTCTGTGGACATGTGGCAGGCACAACTAAACCCCAGAGTACACAGAACTCAGTAGTACCTATTTACCAAATTGCATTTTTTTGCTTCCAAACTGCTAGGTTGGCAGGAGCTGGGGCAGAGACGGGCAATCACTCTGTCCTGCAGTCCTCGGGTTTTGAACTGCTGACCTTCCACCTCCCATTCAGCCTCTTAACCACTTGAGTTAATTGCTAAAGGATGGGAAAACACAAGGCAAAACGGTGTGGGGGTGCGGGAGCTAGCTGACCAGAGGAACAGGTGGGGGGGTGGTGGTGGTGGAGTGGAATATTATATTTATTTATTTTTATTTATTTATTACTAATTTATTAGATTGCTCTACATGACAAATGAATGGGTAACCATAATACCTCCGTGAGACGCTTGACCGGACATGCTCTCTCTCTTAATCAGCCTTGCCTGGATACCAAAGCCCAAGTGAGTACAAGGAAGCACATACTCTGGAAATTCACAAAGTTAACAATGGGGAACTCAAACGTCCACACTGCGCATGTCAGCTTCGCACCTGAGTGTGTCTTCTTAGCAGCAGAGTGTGGCTGCTATGGGATGGAATGCATCCACACACGTAAAACAAGGGGACATGGCTGTGCATTAAGCCATAATGCGGATTGTGACAGGATGCCCTAAACCTACACCCACTTGAGAAGAAGATAGACCCCCCCACACCCTCCTTGTCGCTATTGCTCCATCTAAGTAGCAGTGGGACACCCTATCCCCCAGGAGAACAAAGCAAGAGAAGGTCTTTCATTAAGGGATGCCAACCCTCAGGTTAAAGTCAGGCCAGGTCATCCTGCTATGGTCATATAGTAGACCAGGGATGGTGAACGTTTGGCACTCCGACTGTTCTGGGACTTCAATCCCCAGAAGCCTCAAGTCAGCACTCCTGCTCATCAGGGCTTATTCTGTGAATTGAAGTCCAATAAGAACAGCTGGAGTGCCAAAGGTTCGCCATCACTGGAGTAGACCCCCTACTGCCATGGACCCAACTGCTTTTTATACTGCTCTGAAACCAGTCGTACCTGACTAGGGCTGTGCTCATATGTTTCAAAGCTGAAGAGCCAGCGTTGTCTGTTTCTGCAAACGTTGCCGTGGTCATGTGGCAGGCATGAGTAGCAACCGCAGCGCACGGAACGCTGTTTACATTCCCACCAAGTGGTCCCTATTGATCTGCTAGCAATTTCTTGCTTTCAAACTGCTAGGTTGCCAGGAGCTGGGACAAAGACGGGAGCTCATTCCGTCCTGCAGTACTCGGGAATCGAACTGCTGACTTTCCGCCACCAAGTCACTGTCTTAACCTCTTGAGCCACTGCAGTTCCAGCTGGGGAGGGGGCAAAATCCACTCCACAGGGAGACACCACCCCTATATGTACCTGTGTTTTGCCCAACACTGACACTCTGGACCCACATAGGATGGATTGTGTGGTGGTGGGGAGCCTCTATTTATCCCTCTCTTTCTCTCCACCCACCCATGTGAGTCCAAAAATCAGAGGGGGAAAACGGTGGGTGGGTGGGTGGTGTGGGGGTCACATGGCTGTGCTACCCCATAGATGCAAAGTTTGTGGGCCTTGATTTCACTTCCTTTCGGGTTCTGAGAGCCGTGGGGGGCTGGATCGGGAGGGGGGAACAAAGGTCAACCTTCAACAGCCCCATAGTCAAATTTGGGAAAGACCTGGTCTTGTTTATTAGGAAAAGGTCATAAGAAATAAATTTTATCTGTATCTCACGCCAATTATCTATGACGCCTGAGGCCGAGAATGGGGGGGGGGGTTGCAGCGGCTTCCCAGAGCATTTGCAAAGTGCCCCCTCCTTGCCACCCCCCACATTTTGCCCCGCTCTACTTCTGCAGACTTTTCCGTGGTCCTGTGGCAGGCATGACTAGACACCGGAACGCACGGTAATCCGAGTCTCAATCAAATTTCACAGGCGCCCCACTGCCATTGCGTCTGTCTCGGGGGCGGTGGGGCCACGGTCTCACACCCCTCCTCCTGGGGTTCCCTCAGGAAGCGTGGGGTGCCCCCTTGCCCCCCCTTGCGCCCCCATTTTGTCCCGCTCTACTTCTGCAGACGTTTCCGTGGTCCTGTGGCAGGCATGGCTAGACACCGGAGCGCACGGTAATGCGAGTCTCAATCAAACTACACAGGCGCCCCACTGCCATTGCGTCTGTCTCGGGGGCGGGGGGGGCACGGTATCACCCCCCTCCTACTCCTGGGGTTCCCTTAGGAAACGTGGCGTGCCCCTTTGCCCCGCCCCCCATTTTGCCCCGCTCTACTTCTGCAGACGTTTCCGTGGTCCTGTGGAAGGCATGACTAGACACCGGAGCGCACGGTAATCCGAGTCTCAATCAAACTACACAGGAGCCCCACTGCCATTGCGTCTGTCTCGGGGGCGGGGGCCCCCGGTCTCACCCCCCTACTCCTGGGGTTCCATTAGGAAACGTGGGGTGCCCCCAACCCAATGATCCGACCTACCTGCAGCCTGGTAAACAGCGCTGGAACTCGTGGCCTCCGTGCCCTGGGCACCACAAGACGGCGATACCGATAATGAAGAAAACTCGGGCGGGCGCCGCTCAAAGCACTTGTCTTTGGCAGAGACGCTCTATCACTTCGAAAGGCGACTCTCTGTCCTTTGGCTTTGCGGTTTCCATGGAGACGCCTACAGTTGTCCGTCAGTGATATGCGTCCGACCCGCCACTTCCAGGAGACGCTCTAGCATTAGCCTGTCGGGGGGACGGTCCTCCGTTACGCCTCTTCCCGGACGTTCCGCATGGAGCCGCTCTGCCGCCCCGCCTTCTCTTCCCTCGTTTCCACGGCAACGTGACGTCATCGGGACGCCTCTTGCCTGGCCCACAGAGAGGAGCACGGCAGTCCTAGAGCGGTCGGACCTATGCCTCTCGGCTGCGTGCTCATAACGGAGGGCCATGGCCTGGCCCTTAGAGTGGAGGAGACGAGAGTCCTAGAGCGGCCGGTCCTGTGCCTGCCTCTTGGCTGCTGCCAGGCCTGGCCTGCTAAGAAGCCGTGGTTATTCGAGAGCCGCTCTGCCTTCGTTCCGAGGCCCCTGACTGAGGACTCAGGCCCCCCGTGTGGGTAGGAAAAGGTGCCCGGGTGGGGTGTGTGTGTCTGTGTGTCCGTTTGGTACAGGCTGATTGCTTGGCCTGCTGGGCTGGGAGGGACGCAAGTCCCCCCTCCGCCCCCCCTGGGCTCAGAAACCTCCCTCCGTGTGTGGCAGTGGGGAAAAGAGCACTTTGGACATGCTCAGAGGCTCGCCTGGGTGGCGGGATGTACGAGGGACACCTCCCTCGGGGAGGGGGGTGGGATGGGGGGCTCTTCTAAGGTATGCAGATGACAGGGAAAGCCAAGGTCAAGGTCATGGGTCGCCCTTGCTCGGAAGCCAGTTGTATCTAACTCAGTGCTCATCTCTGCTTATAGCCAAAGAGCCAGCGGTGTCTGCATTTTGCACACATTTTCGTGGACATGAGGCTGGCAGGACTAGACACCTGAGTGCACAGAACGCTGTTTACCTTTCCCACCCAATTGGTACCTCTTCATCTACTTGCAGTGTTGAACTGCTAGGTTGGCAGGAGCAGGGACAGAGGACAGAATCTCACTTCCTCATCCAGTACCCAGGTTTTGAACTGCTGACCTGCCACCTCCCCCAGTCAGCGATGTCTTAACCCGTCGAGCCTCTGCGCTCCTTTTTGAGCACAGGGCATTACCAGATTATTATTATAGTTGTTGTTGTTATTGTTATTATTATGACTCGGGTATTACTCCCTCCCTCCCTGATGTTTTCCTTTCTCCTCCTCCAGGAAAAACCCACCACAGAGGATTTTTGCTTCTTCTTGCTGGGCTGACTTTCGCCTGTGCCGCCTCCGCTGTTCAGGTAAAGCTGGAGGGGAAAAGCAGCAGACACTCAGACACCCACCCACCCACCCATTCACCCCCGTTGTCTCCCTCCGAATCGGGCTGGAAAGCCACGAAAGCCACTTTTTTCTTCTGGATTTTCCCAAAGGAGGCCTCAGTTGCACCTTCTGCAGGTGGCTGCTGGGGCTAGTTCCCAGGGCACCCCACACAGGATCACCCAAGGGGTGAAGCAGGGCTCCTGGCCAGCACTGCAGGCCTGGCAGGCCATCCGTGCCTGGAGGTCTTGCCGGAAGTGATTGTTGTTGTTGTTGTTGTTAGACTTGTATGCCGCCCAACTCGCAGAGCGACTCTGGGTGGCTAATAAAAATAAAAAATATACAGTTACAATTACAAGGTTCCACATGATTTATTTATTGACATTTCTATAGCGCTTTTCTCACCCCAATGGGAGACACAAAGCAGTTTACAACATTTAAAACCCTTTCCTTTGTCTGCCCCCAGATGTCCTTGGCTGCGGGTAGAGGGGGGCAAAACGGATTGGGTTGCAGACATTTTGAAAAAGAGGTGCCCCTCTTTTAGTAGGCGGGAAATGTTTTCTTGTAGAAATGGGTTGAGGCCAAACGCTAGACTCAATGGCCTCACAGAGCTCCTCGCGCAGAGATCGGACCGGCTCCCTGGACCCTGCGTGGCACCCAATTCTCCGTCACGCCAACTGGCAGAAATAAAAACACACACCACCGTCCGTGGTATTCAGCACTCTGTGGTCAACCTGTGTCGTCTCCAGAAGAAGGAAGGGTTCCTTCTGGTCATCCGCTTCTTCCTATAAAGGCAAGAAAAAAAGAGAGCCTTCAGTGCATTTCACCCTTCCGTTTGCCAAGAGCATCCATCGCTCCTTCCTTCCTCACCTCTGAAACGTCCAGCATTTTAAAATGGGTGTGTATTTTAAAATAAAAACGAGACAGCTATTTAGAGGGAAGTAAAAATGGGAAGCCCTTTTTGGGGGGCGTGGGGGTGTTTGCCTGAGATCCAGTTGGCAGGGGTCAGGCGCCGTGATCTCCTGGGAACACTCCCGACAACAACAAGAGTCGTAGACGGGAAACTGATGCATCTGGTTAGAGGTCAGCAACTGGGCTATTCCATGTTTCCTGGGGGTTCTGTGTTTGTGTGTGTCTTTTTCAAACTGCTAGGTTGGCAGGAGCTGGGACAAAGACGGAGGCTCATTCTGTCCTGCAGTACTCGGGAATCGAACTGCTGACTTTCCGCCACCCAGTCGGCGTCTTAACCTCTTGAGCCACTGCAGTTCCAGCTGGGGAGGGGGCTAAATCCACTCCACAGGGACACACACACACACACACACACACACCCTATATGTACCTGTGTTTTGCCCAACACTGACACTCTGGACCCACATGGGATGGTATTTAGTGGTAGACTGCTCCTGCCCATCGAAACTGTATCTGGCACCCATGGGGCTGCTCAACGAAAAACCCTCCGCCAGCCCCCAACCCAAAATCTCCACACAAGCTCACCGGATGCGCCTCCGTCTCCTGAAGGAGACGCCGTCCCCACACGAACTGTCCATCTGGCACACGGGGTCCAGGCACCGGGCCCAGAAGGCGGTGGGGTGGCTGCAGGCCATGGCTCAGCGCCAGCGTCCACTGGTCTGTTCCCTACTTAAAGGAAGAAGGCACGGTCAGTCGTTCATGTGTCTCTCCCCCCTCCCCCTGGGCACGGGCAAAGGGCATTTGGACCCACGTCCTATGGGGTGCTGATGCCATAACAAGACCAGAACCCATGACCCATCTTCCACCCACAGCAGTGACCCACAGCAAAGGGAAGCCTTTGGGACCCCCAACACCCCCGCTTGGCACACAGCCTGGGCAGTGGGCAGCAAATGGGGGGCCACCCCTCAATCCACAGCCCCCCAACTGCGGCAGAGAGCAGCTCCCCGGATAGGACCACAGATCTATCTTCTGTCTTTCCCACTCCTCCGATTAAATTGGGAATTTGGGAGAGGCTCCTGCTATCTGCCCCCCACCCCCCATCTTTGGATTGTGTGTATGTGTGTGGGGGAGCCTCTATTTATCCCTCTCTCTTCCTCTCCACCCACGTGAGTCCAAAAATCAGAGGGGCGAAAAAGGGTGGCTGGGTGGGTGGTGTGGGGGTCACCTGACTGTGCTGCCCCATAGATGCAGAGTTTGTGGGCCTTGATTTCACATCCTTTCGGCTCCTGAGAGCCGTGGGGGGCTGGATCGGGAGGGGGGCACAAAGGTCAACCTTCCCCAGCCCAATGACCAAATTCGGGAAAGACCTGGTCTTGTTTGTTAGGAAAAGGTTCCTATTGATCTGCTTGCAATTTCTTGCTTTCAAACTGCTAGGTTGGCAGACGCTGGGGCAAAGACGGGAGCTCATTCCGTCCTGTAGTACTCAAGAATCGAACTGCTGACTTTCCGCCACCCAGTCAGCGTCTTAACCTCTTGAGCCACTGCAGTTCCAGCTGGGGAGGGGGCCAAATTACTCCACAGAGAGACCCCCTATATGTACCTGTGTTCTGCCCACCACTGACACTCTGGACCCACATGGGATCGTATTTCACGGTAGACTGCTCCTGCCAATGGAAACTCTACCTGGCACCCATGGGGCTGCCCCACGAAAAACCCTCTGCCAGCCCCCAACCCAAAATCTCCCCACAAGCTCACCGGATGCACCTCCGTCTCCGTCCCCACATGAACTGTCCATCTGGCCCACGGGGTCCAGGCACCGGGGCCCGGAAGGCGGTGGGGTGGCTGCAGGCCATGGCTCGGCCCCAGCGTCCACTGGTCTGTTCCCTACTTAAAGAAAGGCGGCACGGTCAGTCTCTCATGTGTCTCTCCCCTCCCCTCCCACCTCCCAGGCGCGGGCAAGGGGCAGTTGGACCCACGTCCTATGGGGTGCTGATGCCATAACAAGACCAGAACCCATGACCCATCTTCCACCCACAGCAGTGACCCACAGCAGAGGGAAGCCTTTGGGACCCCCAACACCCCCCTTGGCACACAGCCTGGGCAGCAAATGGGGGGGGCACCCCTCAATCCACAGTCCCCCAACTGCGGCAGAGAGCAGCACCCCGGATAGGACCACGGATCTATCTTCTGTCTTTCCCACTCCTCCGATTAAATTGGGACTTTGGGGAATTTGGGAGAGGCTCCTGCTATCTGCCCCCCCCCCACCCCCATCTTTGGCTTGTGTGGTGGGGGGAGCCTCTATTTATCCCTCTTTCTTTCTCTCCACCCACCCACGTGAGCCCAAAAATCAGAGGGGCAAAGGGTGGGTGGTGTGGGGGTCACCAGGCTGTGCTGCCCCACAGATGCAGAGTTTGTGGGGCTGGATTTCACTTCCTTTCGGCTTGAGAGAGCAGGGCGGGGGCCTGGATCGGACGGGGGGCACAAAGGACAACCTCCCCCTCCCCCAGGGCCAAATTTGGGAAAGATCTGGTCTGGTTTACGAGGAAAAGGTCAAAAGAAAAAAAAATTATCTGTAGGTCGCGCCATTTATCAATGACGCCTGAGGCCGAGATGGGGGCGGAGACTTTGCAGAGGGTTCCCAGAGCATGTGCAAAGTGCCCCCTCCTTGCCGCCGCCCCCATTTTGCCCCGCTCTACATCTTCAGACGTTTCCGTGGTCATGTGGCAGGCATGACTAGATACCGGAGCGCATGCGCATGCGCACCGTAATCCGAGTCTCCATCAAACTACACAGGCGCCCCACTGCCACTGCCTCTGTCTCGGGGGCGGTGGGGCCACGATCTCACCCCTCCTCCTCCTGGGGTTCCCTTAGGAAACGTGGGGTGCCCCCCTGCCGCCCCACCCCAATGATCCGACCTCCCATCAGCCTGGAAAACAGCGCTGGAACTCGTGGCCTCCAGGCCCTGGGCACCACAAGACGGCGATAGCGATAATGAAGAAAACACGGGCGGGCGCCGCTCTTAGCATTAGTCTTTGGCAGAGACGCTCTAGCCGTTCGAAAGGCGACTCTCTGTCTTTTGGCTTTGCGGTTTCCATGGAGACGCGTACCCTTGTCCGTCAAAGATATGCGTCCGACGCGCCATTTCCGAAAGTGCCCCATGGAGACGCTCTAGCATTACGATGTCGGAGGGTCGGTCCGTCAGTGATATGCGCCCCACGCGCCATTTCCGGAAATGCCCCATGGAGACGCTCTAGCATTAGGCTGTCGGAGGGTCGGTCCGTCAGGGATATGCGTCCGACACCCCTCTCCTCCCTCGTTTCCACGGCAACGCTGCGTCATCGGGACGCCCCTTGCCTGGCACACGGAGTGGCGGAGACGGGAGTCCTAGAGCGGCCGGTCCTATGCCTGCCTCTTGGCTGGCTGCCTGGCAAGCCGTGATGATTCGAGAGCCGTTCTGCCTTCGTTCCGAGGCCCCTGACTAAGGACTCAGGCCCCCCCGCGGGGGTTGGAAAAGGTGCCCGGGTAGGGGAGTGTGTGTGTGTGTCCGTTTGGTACAGGCTGATTGCTTACCCCACCCCGGCTCAGAAACCTCCCTCCGTGTGTGGCCGTGGGGGAAGAGCACTTTGGACATGCTCAGAGGCTAGTCTGGGTGGCGGGATGTACGAGGGGCACCTCCCTCAGGGTGGGGGGTGGGTTTGGGGGGAGGGCCCTTCTAAGATGTCCAGATGACAGGGTAAGGTCAAGGGTCAGCCTTGCTCGAAAGCCAGTTGTATCTGACTCTAGGGTTCAGTGCTCATCTCTGCTTATAGCTGTCTGCACTTTGCAGACATTTTCGTGGACATGAGGCTGGCAGGACTAGACACCGGAGTGCACAGAACGCTGTTTACCTTTCCCACCCAATTGGTACCTATTCATCTACTTGCAATTTCGAACTGCTAGGTTGGCAGGAGCTAGGACAGAGGACAGGAGCTCACTCCCTCATGCAGTACTTGGGTTTTGAACTGCTGACCTGCCACCTCCCCCCAGGCAGCGAGCTCTTAACCCCTTGAGCCACTGCGGTCCCTTTTGAGCACAGGGTATTATTAGAGCATTATGATGATGATGATGACTCCAGTATTACTCCCTCCCTCCCTGATCTTTTCCTTTCTCCTCCTCCAGGAAAAACCAACCACGGAGGATTTTTACTTCTTCTTGCTGGGCTGACTTTCGCCTGCGCCGCCTCCGCTGTTCAAGTAAAGCTAGAGGGGAAAAGCAGCACACACCCAGACGACCCCCGTTGCCGCCCTCCGAATCGGGCTGGAAAGCCACGCAAGCCACTCTTTTCTTCTGGATTTTCCCAAAGGAGGCCTCAGTCACACCTTCGGCAGGTGGCTGCTGGGGCTAGTTCCCAGGGCACCCCACACATGATCACCCAAGGGGTGCAGCAGGGCTCCTGGCCAGCACTGCAGGGCTGGCAGGCCATCCGTGCCCGGAAGTCTCACCGGAAGTGATTGTTGTTGTTGTTGTTAGACTTGTATGCCGCCCAAGTCGCAGAGCGACTCTGGGTGGCTAATAAAAATACAAAATATACAGCTACAATTACAAGGCTCCACATTATTTATTTATTGAAATTTCTATAGCGCCTTTCTCATCCCAATGGGAGACACAAAGCGGTTTACAACATTTAAAGTAACCAATAACAAGATGCAATGTAAATACAGAATAAAAATAAATTATCCACATTAGCATAATAAAAAAATTTCAAACTATCATCGTCACAAATCACAGCATCTGTATCACAGCAACAAATCATTAACCGCCCCCCCCACCAAAAAAACACCAAAACAAACCTTTGTTTTGCAAAGTCTCACAGAATGTGGTAATCCTTTCTGAAGCCCCCCCCCCTTCCCTCCTGGTGTAGACCCAGCTCCCATTTCCAGCCCAAGATTTGCCACATCATCTAACCACCACCACCCTCCTTACCCCACCCAGCCTCACTTCATGGCCTCCCATCCAGAGTCGTCCTCCTCCTCCTCATGCGGTTGGGCTCGGGTCCCAGCGGGCTAACGTAATGCTGATGATGATCTCTGGATGCTGGCAGACACCCCCAGATCTCCCGCTCCTTTGAGGCGTTGCGCTCTTGTGTGTTTGTGGATTTTTTTGCACGCATCGATGTGTGTGTTGTCTGGAAAGAATTAAGCAGCCGGTGGATTTATTTTTTCCTTTTTCCTCCTCCAGGAAAAACCCACCACGGAGGGGCACTTTGCACATCCTCTGCGAACTCTCTGCAATCCCCCCCCTCAATCTCAGCCTCAGGCGTCGTTGAGCATTGGCGTGACCTACAAATAAATATTTATCTGTAGGTCAACACGTGTGATCCTGAGTTTCCCCTTCTGGGCCAGGCCATCTGATGCCCCAGCTAATGCCAGCCCTTCCGGGCGCTTTCGGGAAGAAACACCCCAAAGGTGACACCTCTGCGCCCTTCCCTGAGAAGCCCAGCCATGGGTTTCACAATCACCTCTACAGCCTGCAAGTCCAAGGAGCCCAGCGTGCCAATCTGCACCCTCACCCTGGTTGCAGACATTTTGAAAAAGAGGTGCTCTTCCGTTTGTAGGCGGGAAATGTTTACCAGTAGAAATGGGTTGAGGCCTAACGCTAGACTCAATGGCCTCACAGAGCTCCTCGCGCAGACATCGGACTGGCTCCCTGGACCCTGCGTGGCACCCATTTCTCCGTCATGCCAACCGGCAGAAATAAAAACACATCATAGTCCGTGGTACTCCGCACTCTGTGGTCAACCTGTGTCGTCTCCAGAAGAAGGAAGGGAGGAAGGACGGAAGGGAGGCTTCCTTCTGGCCATCTGCTTCTTCCTAGAAAGGCAAGGAAAAAGGAGAGCCCTCAGTGCATTTCACCCTTCCGTTTGCCAAGAGCATCGCTCCCCCACCTCTGAAACTTCCAGCATTTTAAAATAAAAATGAGAAAGCTATATAGAGGGAAGTAAAAATGGGAAGCCCTTTTTTTTGGGGGGGGGGGCGTGTGCCTGAGATCCAGTTGGCAGGGGTCGGGCGCCGTGATCTCCTGGGAACCCTCCCGACAACAACAAGAGCCGTAGACGGGAAACTGATGCATCTGGTTAGAGGTCAGCAACTGGGCTATTCCATGTTTCCTGGGGGTTCTGTGTTTGTGTGTGTCTTTTTCAAACTGCTAGGTTGGCAGGAGCTGGGACAAAGACGGGAGCTCATTCCGTCCTGCAGTACTCGGGAATCGAACTGCTGACTTTTCGCCACCCAGTCGGCGTCTTAACCTCTTGAGCCACTGCAGTTCCAGCTGGGGAGGGGGCCAAATCCACTCCACAGGGAGACACACACTCACACACCCTATATGTACCTGTGTTTTGCCCACCACTGACACAATGGACCCACATGGGATGGTATATCTCCCAAAATCTCCCCACAAGCTCACCGGATGTACCTCCGTCCCCACATGAACTGTCCATCTGCCTCACGGGGTCCAGGCACCGGGGCCCAGAAGGCGGTGGGGTGGCTGCAGGCCATGGCTTGGCGCCAGTGTCCACTGGTCTGTTCCCTACTTAAAGGAAGAAGGCAGAGTCAGTCACTCATGTCTCTCTCCACCCCACCCCCTGAGCACGGGCAAGGGGCATTTGGACCCACGTCTTATGGGGTGCTGATGCCTTAACAAGACCAGAACCCATGACCCATCTTCCACCCACAGCAGTGACCCACAGCAGAGGGAAGCCTTTGGGACCACCATAACCCCCCCTTGGCACACAGCCTGGACAGTAAATGGGGGGCCACCCCTCAATCCACAGCCCCCCAACTGTGGCAGAGAGCAGCACCCCAGATAGGACCACGGATCTATCTTCTGTCTTTCCCACTCCTCGGATTAAATTGGGAATTTGGGAGAGGCTCCTGCTATCTTCCCCCCACCCCCCATCTTTGGATTGTGTGGTGGGGGGAGCCTCTATTTATATCCCTCTCTCTTTCTCTCCACCCACCCACGTGAGTCCAAAAACCAGAGGGGCAAAATCAGAGGGGCGAAAGGGTGGGTGGGTGGGTGGTGTGGGGGTCACCTGGCTGTGCTGCCCCATAGATGCAGAGTTTGTGGGCCTTGATTTCACTTCCTTTCGGCTTGAGAGAGCAGGGCGGGGGCCTGGATCGGACGGGGGGGGCACAAAGGACAACCTCCCCCTCCCCCAGGGCCAAATTTGGGAAAGATCTGGCCTTGTTTATGAAGAAAATGTCAAAAGAAATAAATTTTTATCTGCAGGTCACGCCATTTATCAATGACGCCTGAGGCCGGGATTGGGGGGGGAGCGTTGCAGAGGGTTCCCAGAGTATGTGTAAAGTGCCCCCTCCTTGCCCCCCCCATTTTGCCCCGCTCTACAGCTGCAGACATTTCTGTGGTCATGTGGCAGGCATGACTAGATACCGGAGCGCATGCGCACGGTAATCCATGTCTCAATCAAACTACACAGGCGCCCCACTGCCATTGCCTCTGGCTTCGGGGCGGTGGGGCCACGTCTCACCCCGCCGCCTCCTGGGGTTCCCTTAGGAAACGTGGGGTGCCCCCCCTGGTCAAGGCATCAAGGCTGCGGCGTAGACGCTCTAGCAGTTCGGAAGGCGACTCTCTTTCCTTTGGCTTTGCGGTTTCCATGGAGACTTGTACCCTTGTCCGTCAGCGATATGCGTCCGACGCTCCATGTCCGGAAGTGCCCCATTGAGACGCTCTAACATTAGTCTTCGGAGGATCTGTCCGTCAGTGATATGCGTCTGACACGCCTCTCCCCGGAACGTTTGCATGGAGCCGCTCTACCGTTCCAGACTCGGCAGAACTCGCCCCGCCTTCTCCTCTTTCGTTTCCACGGCAACGCTGCGTCATCGGGACGCCTCTTGCCTGTCCCACAGAGTGGAGAACGGGAGTCCTAGAGCGGCCGTTCCTATGCCTCTCGGCTGCGAGCTAATTATAACGGAGGGCCCTGGCATGGCCCATAGTGTGGCGGAGACGGGAGTCCTAGAGCTTGTGGGCTGGAGGGCGATGAAGAAAACTCGGGCAGGCGCTGGGCAAGGCATCAAAGCTGCGGTAGACACCGCTTTTGCAGTTCGAGAGGCGACTCTCTATCGTTTGGCAAGTAGCGCGTGTCCGTGCGGGATATTCTTCCGACCCTCCATTTCCGGGCAGTCCCAAATGGGGACGCTCCAGCGTTTGGCTCTCGGAGAGTCTGTTTTCCGACACGCCTGTTCCCGGAAGTGCTCCTTTTGGAGCCGCTCTAGCGTTGAAATGTGATCTGCGCCGCGGAGCTTCCACCGCCCCGCCCCCACTGCTTGACGTCAGGGAGGAAGGCGGGGGTTCTTGGAGCAGCGCCTCCCTCCTCTCTCCGCCTGCCCCTCCCCTTCTCTCTGGCTCCGCCTCCTCCTCCTCTTGACTCCGCCCTCACTCACCGCAGGGATGGAGGCGATGGCGGCGGCCTCCGCGGGTACTCCGGGGCCGCCGCCGCTGCTGCTGCTGCTGCCTGGGGCGACGATGGCGGCTCCTCCCGGCTCGGGCTCTTCTTCGCCGTCGCCCTTCCGCGCCGCCGGCCTGGCGCCTTCCTCCTCCTCCCCCCCGCTGCTCCCGCCACCCACCGAGGCCGAGAACCGGCAGCGTCTCCTCCGCACCGCCAAGAAGGAGGTGGGCCGGGGGGATGGGGGGGGGAGATGGGGGGCGGCGGGGGAGAGAGAGGGGGTGGGGCTGCTGCTGCCTCGCGGAGCCACGGGGGGGGGAAGGGGGAGGAGGGGCGTCTGGCTGTGCTCCCTCCTCCCTGCTTCCCTGTCGCTATGGAAACGGCGCCTTGGAGGGGCCAGAAGGCCCGGATCAAGAAGACCCCTCGTACGGGGGGGGGGGAGAGAAGGTGGGGGGGGAGACCATTCACTCCCACGGGACTCCTCCACCCCCACCCCCAGATTTGCCGTAGCAGCGAGATCTGCTTTGGGGGGTATCGCATCTCTCTCCTCCCCCATCCCCCCCCCGCGCCGCCGGCCTGTGCCGTGTGTCCCCCCTCCCCCACCCTGAGGAAAAGCGTGGCAGCCGCAGACAGACCAGACGTCACGGTTGCCAACCGCCCCCAGAGCGCGTGCAGAGCGCCGCTCCCTCTCTGGCTGTGCTGGCCAATGCCGTGGGTGGGAAAACCCTGGGCCGCCCCCTCCCCTCATTGCAGGAGGGATGGACAGAGGCGGGGGACGGGAGAGGGGGCCCGAAAGGTGCCCCAGCGCGGGACCTTTCCCCCCACCCTCCTCCTGCCACCCCTCTTCTTCCCTCCCCCCCCAAGGCCTAAGAAGGCCCAAAGCAGGGCTGGGGGCTGGGGTGGGGTGGGCGCCCCAAGGAGGACCGCCTTTTGCATCGCCCCCTCCCCCCAGGTGCTGCTGCTATGCTACCCCCTCCCTCCCTCCCTCCCTCTAGAAGGCCGGGTGGGGTGGGGTGGGGTGGGGTGGGGGCCTTGGAAAAGGAGGAGGAGGAAGAGGAAGAGGAAGAGGAGGAAGCCTGTTGGGCTGCTGCGGTCCCAGTCTCAGCCTATGTGTGTTCAAAATGCTGCTGGTTATATAAGACGCTGCACTTTGGTGTCCAAGGAAGGGCCTGCCTGGCAAATGGATATTGCAGGAGAGAGAGAGGGGGGGGGGATAAATGGGGTGGGGGGATTTTGTCTCCAAAACTCATATGGGAGGAGTGGGACTTCGGGGGGGGAGGGGGGGTCGGGGCTGTGGAGATTTGTGCACCCTGCTGCTGGATCCAGTCACCCTAAGAGTGCCGTAATAATAAATCAAACTTGGATCCCTGGAAGACCCCCCCCCCCCCCCCACTGCCACCGCCACCCCCAGTTCCACCTGAGACTCCTTTCCCCACCTGAACGTCTCCCAGGCATTTCGGGAGGCTCCCATCTCCTCGTGCCCAGGGAAAGTTCCACAGGGGGGTCATTTGATTCAGGGCCGCCCCCCTCTGCCCCACGGACTGAGGGAAGGGGTCAGAGCATTCTTCGGGAGTCACAGTCTAGGTCAGGAGCAATCAGAGTTCCTTTTCCATCTTGGAACTGGAGGCCAAAAAGGATTTTTCCTCTCCCTTCCCCCCCCCCTGGGAGGGATGGGGGTGCCTTTGCTCTGGTGGGCATTTCCTATTCCCCACCCACCAGCCATGGCCAAGCCCACCCCAGCCCACCCCCTCCTCTCCTCTTCCTCCTCTGAGGCAAAGAAAGTGAGAGAGCAGGTGAGCCTCTTTCCAATCCAGGTCTGGAGGGACCGGTAAGCTAGCTCAGGTGATGATGCTTCCAAAGCCAAGCCGCTCCAAGCCAGGCCCCAAGGATGCTTGTTGGGAGCGTCTGGTTTCCAGTTCAGGAGAGGAGCAGGCAGAGCATTAAAAAGGGGGGAGGGGGGCTTGAACTTGGGCTTACAGTTGAGTTAATGGCCTTTGGGACTCAAGCTCCCCCCCCCCCAAAAAAAAGCCTTTTCAGGAGCCACACAGACACATTCATTGCAAAAAGAGCTGGGCCGCTGTTTTTTACGCTGCTGATGACATTTGGAGTTGGCTTAAGACCTGGTGGTTGTGGAGGCTCTGGTGGCTGTGGCTTCACATCCAAGGGTGAGGAGAAAACCCCATGGATTAGCAGCGACTTCTCCTCCTACCCCCACCCCCCATCTGTGCAAGTCTGTTTGGATTTCTCAGCCTGATCGTTTTAGGACTTCTAATTCTGAAAGGTGGTTTGAGTGCCCTTTAATTGTCTGGGCTGCCAGCCATGGGCCAAAGGCCTCCTTGTTTATGCATGATTGATGAACAGCCTTGCATTGTTGTGTCCTCTGACAGCCTCTCCTGAGATTGGGATTGCTTGCCTCCGAGCAAGTGGGTTGCCTGCCCTGCCCTGCCTCCGTATGTATGACTCTGTTCCGGGGTGGTCTGCAGCCACTGATAAGGTCCAAAGGCAGTCTGGCATTAAACCCTGTAGATTGATTGCTTGTGAATCTGACAGTACCTCTCAGAAGCCGAGCGCATCATGCACAGCTAATTTTAAAGCCATTCCAGAATGTGTTTTTTAACCTTAATGCAGAGCTTTCAGTGAAGTTTTATGTGAGCCTATTCTAGGGGTGCAATTTCCCCCCCTGAACGGACTTTTAGTCTTTAAGCCCACCCGCTAACCTCCAATTTGTGAATGCTTACTCTAAAACAGGGCTTCCCAAAATTTGGATTTTGGACTCCCATTCCAAGAAGCCTAAGTCATTTCTCCAATTGGCCAATGTACTGACCTTGACTTCTGGGAATCAAAGTCTCCCTGTGGGGACTGTGCCCCATGTTGGGAATATATCCATTGCTTGGAAATGTGGATGGGAGACTCTGCCACAGAAGGACGTGTGCAGCTGAAGCAGAAGAAAGCTGTCCCATCAGTCTAAGGTGTGGGATTGCAGGTAGAAGGGAAAAGATGGCCTCAACGGGCACAGACATTGGCCTGGCTTTTATGGGGAGTTAACGTTGGTAGCACTCCTTAGATGTGAGAGAGAAGAGCGGAGAGTAAGAGATGCTCAAAGCATGCATTTTATTTACCCATCCTGGGAGAGGCTGCAGAAATAAAGCCAAAGGAGGACGGTGGGGGCGGGGGCTGCTGTGCCCATCTGGAAGAAAAGAGAGGAGCTGCCACACCCGCACCCCCCCACCCCCTCAGCCGGATGTTCAGAGTCATCCTCCAGGGACCATTAATAGCCCTGGACTGTTTCTGTGGAAACAGCTGCCCCCTCCCCTTCTGATCGCAGCATCATCACCACCTGCAAGGGCTCTGAAGCATTGGCGAGTGGCATGGAGGGGTGGGTGTGGGAGAGAATGGGATTTGAAGCCGTGTGCGTCAGTATAACAGCAGTGCAACATCAGTGCGCTCTCTCTCTCTCTCTGTGTGTGCATGCATGGAAGAGAAATTATAGCTACTTTCCATACATGAAAAAAACCCATCTTGTTTGACTGCTGGCCGTTAAAGAACATTTAAAGAGAGAGCGCTTTGGAAATGTCACCCTGCAAGCATGAAACGTTTTCCTTTGCCTTCGGGACATGATGCAGGATGGGCATCTCATCTGCCTCTAGACCCAAAAGGAGTCATAAGGGGGGCTGGGAAAATCTCAAAGCAATGGATACACAAGCAGAATTTTTCAAACAGCAGTTCCCATTATCCCCAAATTTGGGGTTTGGGAAATGGAAATCATTGCCAACATAACCGTCTGCCCCAGAAATGATACAGGTGGGGAAGTGGTGGCATTTGACTGCCTCTTCCTCTGTGGTTCCTCTTGCCAGTGGTAAGTTGACCTCGGTGTGGCTGGAGTCACCGGGGGGGGGGGAGAGACCTCAGCGGCACAGCGGGGCTTTGGCTGTTTGTCACTTGTGGTTGGTACATCATTTGCACAGGTTTGGCAACGTGTGGTTTGCTGCACTACAGTCAATGTGCTCAGTGTAAGAATCCCATTGTTGGGCCCAAGATTGTAGGCTCTGAAATCCAGCGCAAGAAATTGCACAGAACAAAAGTGCAGGTTGGTGCCAGAGGCTTTTGGGCCTGCCTAGATAAGGGGCCTGCCTGTGTCCATACCTGCCTGCAGGTTCAGTTGCACGCACTGCGGGAAGGGAGCTTGAGGCGCACCATTGCATTTGAGAAGGTGCTCAAACGCATCTCATCTCAGAAGTCGTGTACAGCAAAGAAAGCTTGTGTTTACAGGGGGTCCCAAGGTCCCTCTGTATGAAAGCCATAGGTGGATGCTGGGGCCACTTGAGGGCCCCCCGCCCCCCAGGTGTTGGGTCATCAGCATGGCTGTGGAGAGACGCCTCCAACAGCTCAGTAGCAAGACTGCAGAGGGGGCAAAAAAAAAGTAGGGTTTGTGGGCAAGTTCACATCGCAGGGATTTCGCCCTCAACGCAAGAGGGTCATTCTGGGTGGTTTTGCAGGTGAAACAAATCATGGAAGAAGCCGTCACAAGGAAATTTGTCCATGAGGACAGCAGCCACATCATCTCCTTCTGCGGTAAGAGTCCGACAGCCAGAAGCGGAAATGCTGCCTGCCCAAAGGCCTTCAGGGCGGGCCCATTTTTTTGGGGGGTGGCCCTGACAGGCAACCAGGGGGTTTCTCGTCCCAAGCCCAGTCCTGGCTCAGAAGGGGGGTATTTTGGCAAAGCAAGAGAGATGGCTTTTTGGAAAGGAACACTTCTAATTTGCCATTTCTTACTCTTTACAAGCCAATTCAGTCCTGTTAATCTGTTTCATTATGTAATAAAAAGCTCCTGGCGTTGCTTATTATTGTTGTTATTTCATTACATTTTTTAAAAATAGAGAAGATTGGTCAGAGAGTAGCAGAACACTCCAGAAGGTCAAATGCTCCCCCCCAAAAGAGAAAGCAAACCTGAAAACCATCTGTCACGTTTTAGGGATGGCAGGGCTACCCTTCTGGTTCTCTGCCCCCCCCCCCCAATTCACTCAGGAGAAGGTTATAGACCAGGGGTGCTCAAACTTTTGGGGCCATGGACGGTCACGTGGATCCGTCCCCGATGCCAATTCATCCGGCCCACGAAGCCCTCGTTGCTCCTGGAAGCGGAAATAGAACGTGGTCACTTGGGCGCGTTTTACTTCCACTCCCAGGAGAGATGTGGCCTTCGCGGGCCGGAT
Source organism: Bradypodion pumilum (assembly GCA_035047305.1). Lineage (NCBI taxonomy): Eukaryota > Metazoa > Chordata > Lepidosauria > Squamata > Chamaeleonidae > Bradypodion > Bradypodion pumilum. The sequence goes on along the minus strand of JAWDJD010000014.1, from coordinate 21,490,382 downwards.
GATTTTGTGTTGGGAGCCAGATCTGGCCCCCTGGCTGTAGTTTGGCCACTCCTGATATAGACTGCTGTGAATGTACTTGCGGTGTCCAAACTCTGGTCCCTCGACGTTGCCCTGAGGCTTGGACCCTTCAGAGTGCTGGCCTACCCTCTCAGTCCCCACTTGTGACATGAGGCTGAATGAGGAAACAAGCCAGGGACTTCCGTTACTTTGGCTTTTTGTACCCCAGATCAACTCGCTTGCTACCGAGGGACGGCATGTGGGTTCCTTCCTAGCTCTCTCTTGGGATGGCGCCGTTCCGGCCTGTTCCCTGGAGCCCAGAGACCAGGCCAGGGGGTCAGCCATGGGGTTTCCTCACATGCTTTTTTCTTTCTTCCGTCCCTCCCAGCTGCAGTCGAGGCCTGCATCCTCCATGGGCTCAAGCGACGCGCGGCTGGATTCCTGCGCAGCAACAAGATCGCAGCCCTCTTCATGAAGGTGGGGAGAAGCTTTCCTCCCGCTGAGGATCTCTCACGGAAAGTCCAGGCCCTGGAGCAGCTCATGGACAACATGTATGTCCCCGTCCCGTTCCCCCCCCCCCCCACACACACACACTCACTGGATGGGCGCCTGGGAGGAGGGTCACACATGGCCAGGGAAGTCAGGTCCCTGGGACAGAGCAGGGCTGCAAGCATTTGCCCTCTGTCCATCTGCTGGTGACCTGTTCACAGGAGGAGGGAATCTCAGCGCAGGCCTTAGAATGGGAACGGGTGTCCATAAGCCCAGAGAAACCAGGGGCAGCCACTGCCTCATTGTGACCCCCAGAGTCTGAAGCCTGGAGATGCGTCTGAAGCCTGTAACCTGTGAGTTGAGGACTTGGCCCGGGCTTTGATCCCTTGGTAAAGGAGAGTTCTGCAATCTAGATATATTTAGCCAAAGGCAGGTCAACTCCAGATTCCGTCATCGCTGTGTGGCTTTCCTTTTAGGTCAATCCAAGTACAAATTCAAAAAGGAATAAATACATTACTTTTTTTAAAAAAGTGTCTTGAATTAGCATTCTGGTGCAGAGCCACCTGTGTGGGAAGTTCAGGTAAGCTAAAGATGCGACGCCTCCTCCTTTTCTATCCTCAGGCGAAATCAGGGGTCAGGTCCCCAGGAGAACACCCGCAAAGCCCAGAAGCCCCCCAACTTATCCCCCCAGGCCATCAGGCACCTCTGGATCAGAACGGCACTTTTTGAGAAGGTCTTGGACAAAATCGTTCTTCACTTGGTGGAAAACAGCAGGTGAAGATGCTGGGCAGGGGGGGGGGGGAGTAACTACCCAACTGCCCGGGCTGTTGTTGCCCCACCCCAGGTTGCCTGTGGGACATCTGACTGGGTCTCTAGGTGACAAGAGTCCGGTCCAGGCAGGCCTTTGGCCTGATCCTGCAGAGCTTGATCACCCAGGGCCTCTTTTTTTTCTCTTTGCAGTAAATACTTTGAGAAGGAAGCGCTGCTGATGGATCCTGTGGACGGCCCAATCCTGGCTTCTTTGCTGGGTAATGCAAAATCTTTCTGAGCTGCTTTTTGAGACAAACACATCCTGGAAGCCTACAGGAAACGGGCTCTTTCTCTGAGGTGTTGCTGAGCCTTATTAACAGGGCCACCACCTGCAGGGCTTGGCCTTTGGGGCTACAGGTTTTTAGCTTCTGCAGGTACCTTACGCTGTATGGGTCTGAGCTTGTGCCGCTGGAGAGAGACGAGGGTCCAGGCTGATCCCTGTTCATTGTTACTGCTTGAAATTGGCACACGGAGAAGGGAAGGGATATCATCTTTCTAGGAGTCAAAGGCAGCTCGTGTACCTTTAGACCAGGAGTTCTCAACCTTTTAAAATCTGGGGCCATGGGTGTCACGCTCCCTCATTCAGCTTCGGTAGCCAGACGGCCATTTTGCCCTTCCTCCGCCACATGGCACTTCCTGGTGTGGTAGAGGCAGTTGGGGGGGGGGGGCACACATGAAATGGCCCTCAGCCTCTTAAAATGAAGGAGAGAGAATTGCAGAGACAGGAGCTGATAATGTCATGGGGAAAAGCATTATCAACCGAGGGGGACAGAACAGGATCAGTGAATGGTGAGATTAAATCTGAGGGCCTGGGGTTTCCCCCATCGTCTGTTTGAGACTTTCTCTTGCAATCCACTGCTGGGCGGTGTAGGATCCCCTGGGCCAGTTCTGATTCTGTGGGTGAATATGATGGGGCAGGCCTGCTCCCCTCCCTCCCTCCCTCTTTCTGACCGGTCTCTTCTTCTTCCCCCTTGCCCAGTGGGGCCTTGTGCTTTGGAGTACACCAAGATGAAGACAGCTGACCACTTCTGGACAGACCCCTCGGCCGACGAGCTGGTCCAGCGCCATCGCATCCACAGCTCATACTGCCGCCAAGACTCGCCTACGAAGCGCCCTGCTCTTTGTGTCAGTTGTGCAGGATGTGGGGCTTAGACTAGAGGCCGGTGGGTGGAGGATGTTGTGGGACGTGGTGGGGGGTGGGCGGACACAGAAACCGAGCCTATTTCCACCTCTTCCAGATCCAGAAGAGGCACTCAAGTGGCAGCATGGATGACCGCCCATCTCTCTCGGCCAGGGACTACGTGGAGTCCCTCCACCAGAACTCCAGGGCCACCCTCTTGTACGGCAAGAACAACGTCTTGGTGCAGCCCGTGAGTATCCAGCGAGTCGCTTAACCCTGACTCTCTTTCCTTCCTTCCTTCCTTCCTTCCTTCCTTTCTGGGGTGGAGACTGGCTGCTATGGGGTTTGTGGGGAGAATGGAATTAAGTGATTTTAGTGAAGGAGTGTACCTGGCATCCCACCCACCCCCCACTGCACCCTTGGGTAGTCAAATTTGGGGATTCCATGGGTTCAGTCACCATCTGGACTTCCACAGTGGCCACTGAAATTCCCACATGGTTCCTTGAGCCAGAGGAGCCAGATTCTTCTCCCTTAAAACCTCCCATACGATGCCCAATGCCTATTCTTCCCAAGCAAAATGGACTGAAACGCCTTTTCCTGTTTGTGATAAAATGGGTCACAAGTTATTCAACATGGAGTCTCTTTGGGTTTTAAACTGTCTTAGACTGTAGCTTTGCCTCTTTGCAAAGGCCTCGTAATTCTTTTTTGCTGCGCTTACCAAGCAGGTGTGCTTAGGAGAAGCTTCTCAGAGCTTCAGGCTGATGTTTTGTCTTCTCTTCCAGGCCTGGGATGTCTGCTTGCATCAGCATCCCGAGCCTTAGGAACACCAGATATTTGTTATGGGAACCAGGGAGTGTTTATATAATCCCTGGGCCCTAATTGGCTGTACGCTAATTAGGAGAGCCAGGCTCATGTTCCCTCGTATAGACACATGGGTTTGGGAATCAATTTGAGTTGGGGTTTTTTGACAGTGACACCTCAGAAGGGAGACTGGGACTCTTAACACCTGAGTCCTGACCCCAACCCAAGCTTAGTCACGATTACTTAGATTAGTCAGGTTTTCCTTTTGTCTCATGGGGGAAAGGCCGGACGGAGTGTGGATTTCCCTACCGGTGCTTTTTGATTAGTATTGTATTGCTGGATATGCTTGTATCCTGAACCAACAAATGAACTGCCATTTCTGCATTATGCTTTGAGAACAATAAACAACTTTTACTTCACCAAGACGTCTGTTTATTGGAAGAGGGGGCAAGGCAAGAGTTAAGCCATAAGCCACACGGGCTACTGCATGCACATTAATATTACTCTCCCCATTATGGTCTGGGCTCTGTACAATTCAGGTAAGCCCCAGGTGGCTGCAGGTCTTGGCAGGAGGGCATTTAGGTGACCTGAACTCAGAGTCTTGGTTCCCACATGGAGCAGCTCTGAAAGGAACGGGAAGGAGAGACCAAGGCAAGGGTCAGGCCGAAACCTATCTTTCTCTTTCCTAGCGTGACGACATGGAGGCCATCCCAGGCTATTTATCTCTCCACCAGACGGCTGACTTCATGACTCTGAAGTGGACCCCCAACCAGCTGATGAATGGCTCTGTGGGAGACCTGGATTACGAGAAAAGGTGAACCCCCAACCCCACCCATGGCTTTGGCCTCCTGTCCTCTCTCTACTTTTTAGGGCAACGTCAGCTGCTGCTGCTGCTTGGGACCAATTTTCTCCGCCAGGGCTGGTTGGCCACATGTTTTGCCCTTCCTGTGGCCAAAGGGAATATGAACGAAGGGGGTTCCTCTCAGGAGGAGGAGGAGGAGGGCCAGAGGGTGAAGGCTCCTGCCCTTTCTTCTCTTTCCAGCGTCTACTGGGACTATGCCATGACCATCCGCCTGGAGGAGATTGTCTACCTGCACTGCCACCAGCAGGGTAAGAAGATCTCCCTCCCCCAGGGGCTTCTAGAACCTTCCTTCCTTCCTTCCATCCTGGGTCAGGCAAAGCCCAGGGCCAAAGTTAGGCACTCCACCTTCATGCACCTCTCTGGGATTGTCACTGACAGTGGGGTGGGGTCTCCAATTTAGCCATTCAGGGGAGGGGGAGAGCAAAAGCCTCTGACCTCCAGTGGGGTGTGTGGTTGTTTTTTTTTTTTGCAGGGGTCCTTTGTCAAAACCTGGGCCTCACCCTCCCCTCCCTTCTCTCTCTCTCTTCCCCTTGACAGTAGACAGTGGGGGCACCGTGGTCTTAGTCAGCCAGGATGGCATACAGCGCCCTCCTCTGCGTTTCCCCAAGGGGGGCCACCTTCTGCAGTTCCTCTCCTGTCTGGAAAATGGGCTTCTGCCCCGGGGGCAGCTGGACCCTCCACTTTGGTCACAGAGGGGGAAGGTAAGGCCGTGGGGAACGACAACGATGGACACTCCTCCTCCTCCCCCCGGGAGGGATTTCTTCTGCTACGAAGGGTGCCGTGCCAACCTTTGGGGCTCTTTGCCTTAGAGAAAGGCTGCCTGATTGCACTGATTGTTCAATCTTATTTGGACCACCTAGGAGGCAGGAGGGGGCCTCCTGCATGTAAAAGGGCTTCCTTTGGGGCCCACACCCCACCATAGCTGCCCTGTGTGGTCTTTCCACTCCCCAAGGGCAAAGTGTTTCCAAAGCTGAAGAAGAGGAGTCCTCCAGGGTCCTCGGATTCTGCCTTGGACAAAGAAGAGGAAGAGGCCACCGATTACGTCTTCAGGATCCTTTATCCTGGCATGCCGGCCGAGTTGGGTAAGTGGCCTTCCTCTGCAACTGACGCTGGAGCAAGGCTTGGCCTCTTTCCTTTGGGTTGGAGAAATAGGCCAGCCGGTGCGCACCTGTGTTTTGGCTCAAGCGGTGCTGAGTGGGAGGAACCAATTTCCTACCTCTGACAAAGGTGGCTTCCCCCGCATGTCTCCCTGGGAGGCCAGAGGTGTTCCTTCCAGATGGGTCTCTCTCTCTGGGCCACCCGAGGTTTCTTCCATCCACTCATGTGTGTCCCTGGGTGGGGGTCCTGGGTGTGGCTGGGTGGCTGATGGCTTCCTTTTGCTCCAGGAAGAGGCTCTGACCTCAACTGGCTGTTCTCCCCCTCCTCTCCCCCACCCACCCACTGCAGTCCCCCAGGACCTGATCGACCCCCCCGGGAGCGCCCTTCCTTCCATGTGGCAGCCAGGCATGCTCAAGTCTTCCTGTTCCTCTTGCTCTCGGAGTGGCTCCACAGAGAGCGACCCCGCCAACGGCTGCAGCCATGAACGGTGAGGGGGGTGGCTAAGCTGACTGTGGGGGTGAGGGGGAGCAGAGTGCCTCCCCCTTCCCCATAGCAGCCTGGAAGGGAATTCTATGCCCCATTGCTGGGCTCCGTTCTGCCCTGATCCCTCTCCTAGCCATGGTGTGGCTTCCCTGAGTCCAGCTCCTCCCCATTTACTCTTTCCCAGGCCTTCTTCTTCCAGTGGGGTGCCTGGAAGGGAGGGAGGAACATGGTGGTGGTGAAGAGGGGGCTTCCTTCCTCCTCATCCCCTTCATCCTCTTTCCTCCCTCCCTTTCCAGAGCTCCACTAAAGCTGCTCTGCGATAACATGAAGTACCAGATCCTCTCCCGAGCCTTTTACGGATGTGAGTCTTACCGTATTATCCCCTAAAGCAGAGCCTTCAAGGCCATGGGTGCTGACGGGACTTGTAGTCTGAGGCATCTCAAGGATGGAAGGACAGGGGGATGTGCCAGGGCGACGTCTGCCCTGGCTGGGCTCCCACACTGCCTCTCTCCGCTTGGCAGGGCTTGCGTACTGCCGGCATCTCTCCACGGTGAGGACCCACCTGTCCGCCCTGGTCAACCACCAGATTGTCTCTCCTGCAGTGCCATGTGACGCCAGCGCGGGCCTGACGGTGGCCGTCTGGGAGAGGTTCCTGCAGGAGCCCACGGTACCCGGGCTGCTCTTCCCTGCTTGGGCACGTGGGGTGGGGGATAATGGTGGTACCATTGCCAGGGAAGGAGGCTGCCATCTGCCCGCTTGGCAGACCTGGCAGGGGTCTTGCCCCGTTGTGGGCAGAGGAAGGAGGGCCTTCCGGGCTGCAGGTGGGGAGAAGAAGCTGCCCAGCAAGAAGAGACGGTTGGCTCTTCTCCAGACTTTTCCCCTCGAGAGGAGACGGTTGCCTTTCATCTTCCCTTGTCCTGTTCCTTTCACTTTGTGCTTTCTTTGCGTCTCGTTTGATTGCCACATGCCCAAAGGAGGCTACGGTGTTTTCAAAGCAAACACTCTCGATTGTGCCCAAAGGCGGCTTTTCCCAGTTGATCTTTTAGGGTTAGACCTGATGTCTCCGGTTGTCCTCCAGAAGAGCCAACCTCTCCCCCCCTCCCAATTTGTGCCGTCGCCCCATTGGGTCTTCCTTCCACTTGCCTCGCAGAGCTATGAGGAGAAGGAGCTGCTCCGCCTGGTCTACTTTGGAGGAGTTCAACATGAGATCCGCAAAGCCGTCTGGCCTTTCCTCCTGGGTCATTTCCACTTTGAGATGTCGGAGGCTGAGAGGAGGGAGGTGAGTACAGTGGTTCAGGCGCATGGACGTGTGCGGGTGTGTTTTGAGGACTTGGGGGTGGGTGGGGACTCCACCCTCCTCCTCCTCCTCCTCCTGTCCTGGGCCTCTGAGTCAACCTATATAGCACTAAGTGCCAAAAGACAGGTTGCCATTTTGTTTTGTAATCCTCTTTTCAAACACATCTGGAGCTCAAGGAAGGCCAAAACATGGTTTACAAATAGTTTCCATGGAGACATATTTGGGAATGGTGATTCAACCATTTATCTTTCTTGAAATGTGCAGTTTCAGTAAAATCACATATGCCCTGGTTTGGATGGGGTGTGTGTGTCTTTTCTCTTCTGGGTGAGAGGGAGACCCTGGCACGGCTCTCTGTGCCACCAGGTCAACTGCCAGACCCGCGCCTGCTATGCGCAGACCATGGCGGAATGGCTGGGCTGTGAGGCCATCGTCCGGCAGCGGGAGAAGGAGCTTCACGCAGCGGCCTTGGCCAAGTGCTCCTCAGGGGCAAGCCTTGATTCACCCATGGAGCGTGTCCTGCACCGGGACTCCACCGTCAGCAGTGAGGTGAGGGGAGGAAATGCCCAGGGATGGGGACGGGGATTGGATGGGAGGACAGGAGGGATGACCAGCCTGGAAGGAAGGAAAGGAGGAAGGGAGGATGGAAGGAGTTAGCCAGCCAAAGGCACCTGAGGGTTGGCCACAGTCCCCTGCTGTGATTTACACGTCCGCCTCCAGCTGCCCTGAAGAGGCAAAGACTCAAAGACTGCCTGCTGGTTTGCCCTAATGCCAAACTGCCTCAACCCCACCTTCAATGGCCTTCGTCTTATAATAATACACAAAACCTGCTCCTCTGGGCAAGGTCCGACCCCCGTCCTCCTCCTCCTCCTCCTCCTTTCCCCTCTTTCCAGAGCGGGAGTTCCGGCCCCCAGAGCCTGACCCGGCTGCAGAGTGACTCCAGTGGCAGCGCCCAGGTAAGGGCTAGGGCTCGGTTCCAGGTAAGGGTCCGGGCCCCAGGACCGCCAGCTCCATATAGGCTCCTCCTTGTTTCCCAGGTGTTTGGTTCTGTGGAAGAGCTGGAGCAGCCGGCCATGGAGCCCAGGTCGGAGGAGGAGGAAAGCTGGCCAGCCAAACTCTCCAACGGGGCCGTCCTGGGCTGGGGGAGTCCCTCCACCATGGGCTCCTCCCTCCCTCCTGCCCAGGGTGTCCCCGTTGCTCCCCCAGCCACCTTGGAACACAGCTTTAGCCTTGAAGCGGGGAAGGTAGGGGCATCCCAGACCCACGTGGGGGCCACCCAGGGGTCCCTCGCCTCACAAAGTGCCCCCGCGGAGCTCCCGGTGCAGGGCCAAGAGAGCTTGGAGGAGGAGGAGTTGGTTTTGACAGGCAAGGAGCTTTCCAGTGGAGAGGGGCCCCCGCTCTCGGCTGGGGACGGGCTGGGCAGCTGGCTTGACCACAGCACAGGGCAGTCCAACTCCCTGGCGAGTGACAATGACGACGACCTCTCGGAAGAGCCGGAGATGGAAAGCCTCTACCCGCCACAGCTGGGTTCTCACCCGCCGGCCGTCACCGACCTGACCGTGAGCCAAGTTTCACCCTCCTCTGCCTCGGGGGTCACTTATTCTGTGAGCATCTTTGGGCAGAAGGGGCTGGGGTGGGGCTGGGTGCCCTGGCACAACCTATGCCTGGAACTGAGGGGTGCAAGTGTGAATCCCTTGCCCTCTCTCCCTGCCAACCCCAACCTTTGACCTGCTTCTGCAGCCGGAGCTCCTGGACCTTTACACAATCAACCTGCATCGTATCGAGAAGGACGTGCAGCGGTGCGATCGGAACTACTGGTACTTTACACCTCCCAACCTGGAGAAACTACGCAACGTCATGTGCAGGTAACAGCCCGCCTGGGTTGTCCCAGCTGATGGAGGCCGGAGGAGTTCCTGCCCTGGGCTACTACGGCTTGCACAGTCCGCCTGGCAGATTTCCTGGGAACAATTGCTACGAATTGCTGCTCCGCTTGGGAACACTTTCATGTTTCCCACTCAGTTCATTTCCTTCCTAAAGTGCTGCTTTGAGACGTTATGCTTTGGCAACTCATTTACATTTTCTGTGGTGCTCTCCTTTGCAAGTGGTTCAGAATTGTTTGTTTTTGGTTTTGATTTCCAGAAGGCAGTTGGTACCATTTCTTAAATTCAGCCAAGAAATAGTGGCAGCCTCCCCTGTCCCCCCCCCCCCCCCCCGTGTAGCAAAACAGAAGTGTCACTTGTAACATGGATGTGCGCGTGTGCGAGAGAGTACACGGTAGGAGTGTCAGGGGTCATTTCCTTTCTCTCTTTGTCCCTTTCCTACAGTTACGTCTGGAACCACCTTGACGTGGGTTACGTCCAGGGGATGTGTGACCTGCTGGCCCCTCTGCTTGTCGTTCTGGACGATGGTGAGTGTCTTGCCCTGGCGGCCCTCCTGGTGGCTGGAGAAGGAGAGGGCATCATCTGGGGCGCATTTCTCCAGCCCTTCCGGAGGGTCCAGCTCTGGCTCTCTGGAGCCCACGAAGGGGGTCCTTTGGAGGCTAAGAGGCTGCTGGGAGTTGGGCCGCTTCAAAGGCCGGTCCTTGCCAAACTTTGCACCAGGAGTTCCCAACCTTTTTTAATGGTCTTGCTCCCTCTGACAGCTTGGCCAAACCGTGTTTAACACAAGAAGGCAGAGGGGACCTTTGGGTCAACCCAAGGGGCCTTTTGGGCTTTGTGTGTGTGTGTGCGTGTAAGAGAGAAAGAGTTTGGAGCTCATGCTCGTTCCTAGCGCAAGGAACCTTTCCCACCCATGGCCGAGAGGTTTCCGTGGGCTTCTCCGTGTCCGTCATGTCCTCAGAGAGTCCAAGCCCAGCAGCGTCTAGAGGGAAAGGAACCGTCATGGGCGGTCAAGGCTCTGGTTTGTTCCTCCGGCCAGGCTGGGACCCCTGCTGACCCTCTCAGGGGCTTTCCCTCTCCTTTCCCAGAAGCCCTTGCTTTCAGCTGCTTCACGGAGCTCATGAAGAGGATGAACCAAAACTTCCCCCACGGAGGCGCCATGGACACCCACTTTGCCAACATGCGCTCCCTTATCCAGGTGCGGGAGGGGCCAGGGCTAGGCCGACCAGAGGACCTTTGGGGTGGTGGGTGGGTGAAAGGGTGGGCTTATTCTATATCTATTTTCCTGGGGGGGGGAGGAGAAGAGCCACTTGGGAGGCAGCCAGTGCCCCCCCCTTTTCCCTCTCTGGTTGCCCAAAGTGGCCAGATCAATGGGGAAGAAAAGGAGGCAGGATTTTGCCTGCCTGCAAAACAGCAGCTGCTCTGAAGGCAGAGGGACTCCCAGGTTGGCTTTCTGGGGGCCTTTCAGGTGGCCATCCTGGTATGGAGCACCGAGAGAGGCATCCTCCCAGCCTTGGTTTCCTTCTCCACGGCAGAAGCCAGACCCCTTCATTCCCCACCCTCGGTGGTGGTGGTGGTGGGTGGACTCTCGAGGGACAGGATCCCTGGGTGAGGGGCTTCCCCTTTGCAAAGATGGGCCTGGGGAAGGCAAGTCTTTCCCTTTTGGTCCTCCTTCTTCCCTCGCAGATCCTGGACTCAGAGCTCTTTGAGCTGATGCACCAGAACGGAGACTACACCCACTTCTACTTCTGCTACCGCTGGTTCCTCCTGGATTTCAAGCGAGGTCCGTGTCTGAGGAAGTGGGCTTGGCGCTCTTTAAGGACAGTGCCAGCCTTTGCGCTCTGAGGTTCCTGGGAAGAGGAGGAGGAGGAAGGAAGGAGGAGGCCTGGGGGTGGCGGGGTTTGGGGTGCTTATCAAGAAGCCACTCCCTCTCTCTCCTCCCCCCCCCCCCCCAATCTCCCCTGCTGCGCTAGGCCAGGGAGAGTCGGCCATTAGCCTGGCTGAGGTTTAGCTGAGCTGGTGAGGTCTCAATCCCAGGTGAGGAAAGGAGTTTTCCGGGTGGCGGAAGAAAGAAGAGGATCCCCCATCTCTTCCTGCCCTTTCCTGCCCTCTTCTGAAGGCAACAGGGGTTTCCTGGAGCATACCCCCCACTGATCCCCCAACCCACCCCCCTGCCAAGACATCACTTTGCCATGTTGAGAGACTTATAGGCTTTTCAGAAGGAATGGCTGGTTTTGGAAGAGAACCAGAGTGACAGTCGCCCTTACCTGGAGGAAGGAAGCCAGATGCTATCCCCACAGATCATTTCCCTAAGGATGTGGGGTTGGGTTAGGGAGGCTGCAGTTTCTTTCTAGGGAGGGTTTTGGCCTGCTTGGAGTCGCCCTGGCTGGTTTTGAGAAAGGCAGCCCCCTTCTTTGGGGCCAGGGGCTAAGCTGCAGTGTCTTGGGGTGGTGGTGGTGTCTGTGTGCTATGGAGCGATTGGGTCACCATGGGGGGGGGGGGAAGCAAGGGGGCCCCTCTGCTGTGACCCCAAAGCGGCTCCTCTTCTTCCTTGTAGAACTCATTTACGACGATGTCTTTTCTGTCTGGGAGACCATCTGGGCAGCCGCTCAGATCTCTTCAGAACATTATGTGCTTTTTATTGCTCTGGCTCTGGTGGAGGTTTATCGGGACATCATCCTAGAGAACAACATGGACTTCACCGATATTATCAAGTTCTTCAACGGTATAGTCTGGAGTGGGACATGTGGGGGGGGGAGGAAGGTGGACTTTGCTTGGCCCACCCACCCGCTCAAACAGCCACTGCCCTGAGCGCACATGGTCTGCGACAGAAGGCCAAAGGGCCAACCACTTAAGATAGGGGTGACCAAACTATGGCCTGGGGGCCGCATCCGGAACCACATGAAAAATTTGGGCACCCCTGGCTTAAAATGTTGCCCATTTTTCTGCTCCCTGAACCCCTCAACCAGTTGGGCCAACTTGGCTGGCAGACTTGAGGCCCTATCATCTGTAGAGGTGACTTTCCAAGGCTCCTGGTGGGAGTCCAAGAGCTAGAGATTTGCGATTTTGGAGCAACAGGGATTGGTAAGGAAATCGGTCTCCTCCTCCTCTTCCTCCTCCGTGGCTTTGGCTCAGCAGTTCCCCTCTTTCCCATGTCTTCCAGAAATGGCCGAGCGACATCACACCCAAGAGATCCTGAAGCTGGCTCGGGGCCTGGTCTACAAAGTCCAGACACTGATTGAGAACAAGTGATTCTGGGAATGACCCACCCTGGACGGATGGAGGGTAGGAAGGAAGGAAGGAAGGAAGAAGGAGCCTCATGCTTGCCATTGTCCTTCAGGCTGCACATGGTGCTCAGAAGGGGAAATCAGCGCTCTGAACAGTCTCAAGGGAACTCTTGAATGGTCTCTCTCTCTGTGTGTATTTATTTTCCCACCCTGCCATTACGCTGACTTCTGCCTGTTGTAGTGAACCAAAAAATTCATATCACACTCTCTCTCCAGGCTTATGGAAGTGTGTGTGTGTGTGTGTGTGTGTGTGTGTGTCACAGTTGGCATTTCTGATGGTGCAAATATTGTCTTCGGAATGGAGTGAGAGGTGAGAAAAGCATGTGCCCTGTCTATACAAATGTCCAGTTTTATGATCGTATTGTTTCCTTTTGGATAAGCAGGGTGGGAGAGGTTTTGAAAAGCACAATGGGGGCATTATTATTATTATTATTTCCAGTGGGGGAGGGCAGAATATTGCTTTAAGCCACCAGCATTACTTTCATTCCCCACCCCACCCACCCCCTTTGTCTCCCAAACCTGTTGGGTCCAGATCCCACCTCCAGTAGAAAATGTTTGCATGTGCTTGACTTGAAAGGCAGGGGAGGCCAGTTCCAGGGCTTTTGAGCACTCTTTTTCTCTCTGATGTTCTTCTTCTTCTGAATGGATCTGAAGAGCAAAGCTAGGCTGGGCTTTCCTATCCCTGTGAGGTTCCTGGCTATGCCCCCCCCCCCCACATTTCCATGGCCCCTGATTCAACTGCTATCCCTCTCTCTGTCTGGCAGTCTATGGGATCTTTCATTTCCATCTGGAAAGTCAGACGCCACACCAATGGACCAGGGCTGTGGTGGGATCTTTGGCCAGGCTTTTCCTTCACTAGACTTCTCTGCAGGCAATGCTGTCACTTGGCTCGCGGCGGAGGTGCGTCTTTCTTTAATGCGGCTAAGGTGAAGAAGCTGTTTTCCTCCCCTGTCCATCTGCACACACCTTTTTGCCTCTTGTCCACGAGGCTCTCGCTGGGCCAGCCCTGTCTCTCCTCTCCTCTGGGTGGGGATTGGCACCAGCTTTAAGGCACAATGCAGAGAAAAGCACAAGGCAAGCCTAGCTCCCTATGGGCCACAGAAAGGGGGTGGGGTAGGGGAGGGAGGGGGCTGGAAGCCCTGGAGGAGAAAAGATGGGGGTGGTGGTGGCGGCTTGGGAAGTCCAGAGTGGCGGCTTCTCTTCCTCCTCCTCCTCCTCCTTTGTGCTTTTTAAAAACTTCCCTCAGCGAGAACTGTCACCCACACAGGAGGGAAATGTCCGAGGGGAGGGTGAATAGTTGGCAGTAAGTGTGTGTGCGTGTGTCCATATACATGCATTTTAAATGTGCTGGGCCTTCTTGGAAGGTGCGTGTGTGTCTGTCTGTCTGAAGAGCACAAGCCTTTGCCTTTGTTAGCAGGACAGTCCTCAAACGCACACCTTGCAGCTCCTGAAACACCCATACACAAAGTGCTAAAGCAGGCTGCCTGGCCTTTCATGGGAGGGGGGGGGAGGGGATTGGAGCCTATGGGGAAAGAAGGGTAGGTGGGGGGAGAGAATAAGAGCCAGCCTCCCATGGCCCTACCTGGCTGTGGAGTAAAAGCAACCCAGGCTGGGCTGGGCTCTGCCTCTCCCTCCCTCCCTCCCTCCCTCCCTCCCTTCCTTCCTTCCTTCCTTCCTTCCCTCCCTTTGGCATCCTCGCGTGCCTTGTGGCATTTCCTGGGGAAGAAGAAGGGCCAGATCCCACCCAGGCACCCTTGCCCTGAGGGGGCCAGGCTGTAACAACAGGTGGGGCAGAGCGTGTGAACCGGTCCGTGCCTCTGAGGACTTCAGAATGGCTTTTGGCACATGGCTTCCTGCACATACAGTCTTTGGCACCCTGAGCACAAGGAGAGGGAGAGCCTCTCTGCCTCCCCCCTCCCCCCCCCCAGGTAGACTTCCCAACTAAGGTGTGTCTCCCCCCAAGGCCGCAGGGCTCGGGCTCAGAGCATCCCAGCCTCTTAGGAGCCTTGCCAGGAGCTTAGCCAAAGCCAAAGTGTTTCCGGAGCCACCGTTTCCCGTGGCTGCCCCCTCTCTGGGGCCGGAGAGCCCGTTTCCCGCCCCTCGTGACCAGCCCTGTTTCCTCGGTGTGTGCTGTGTGCTTGTGAGAAGCATTTCCGATGCAAAGAAAGTGTTATTTATTGACGTATTTATGGATTCTGTGTTTGTGCGTCCTGAACTTTCTCTGCGTGTGTGAACTGTTATGCAAACTGAGATGTTCCTGCTATGGTGTTGCCAAACATGTCTTGTAAACATTTTGCCAGGAAATTGTTGTTCTACACATAGCTATATATTGTATAGATTAAATATATTGTTTTATATCTATATATATCTCTATACATATGCTATAGACAATATATATATATACAGGTGAATTCAGCAGGGCAACAAGTTGGCACCCTGGAGAGGTCCCACCTCCCCTTGGCAACTCCAGGGGGTTGATCCTGGCTGGCGTGGGAAGGGGGGTGGGTGGGGGGCACAACCCATGCCATAGCTTACCTTGAGTTCTGCCTGAATGGTGCCACAGGGCAGGAGTCTCTCCAGGCATGCAGGTCCTGGGAAAGGACAACCAGGGGCTCCGCCTGGCAGGGATTTTGCCAAGGACCCCCCCCCCCCCCCGTGCGCCTTCCCTGGGTTTACAATGTGCCTTTTCTCTCTTTCTTTTTTGGGCAAAGCACAGTCCCTTTCTTACCGAGAGCCAGTTTACAATTCCTCCCAATCTGGCTCTGATGCCTGGTATATTCCAGCTTTGCATTTTAGGCTACAGGTGGGGCCCCCGTCCCGTTGTGGCCTCTGGAGCCAAGCTGGGCAGAAGCCCTTTGGGCAGGGGTGCCCACACCTTTTGGGCAGTGGGCAGGTCACGTGGTTCAGGTGGGCCAGCCACTGTAGCCTGGGGGCCGGATCCACCCCCTGATGCCAATTCATCCGGGATCCGGCCCACAAAGCCCTCTTCACTCCTGGAAGCGGAAGCAAAATGTGCATGGATGGGCATGTTTTACTTCCACTTCCAGGAGCAACGAGGACTTTGTGGGCAGGATAAATTGGTGTGTGTGTGAGGATCCGGGCCCCTGGCCGTAGTTTGGCCACCCCTGCCTTTGGGGGTGTGCCGGGGTCCCCCTGAAATGGGGGGTGCTCCTCCTGTCAGGTGGTTTCCTGGAGGCGGGAGGCGGCCTCTCTGTCTGAGCCGGACCCAGTGCCACTCACTATGGCCTGCGGGGTTGCCATGGCATGGCGGCCCCAGCACAGCTGCCCAGAAGAAGAAGATGCTGCCGCTGCCGCCGGGGGCTCGACGTTTGGTCTCCTCCACCCTTTGGGAGGCAAGGGGCGGCTGCCCCTCCTCCCCCTCCCCCTCCTCCTGCCTCTCTGTCCGTCTGTCCGTCCGTGGAGGTGCCAGGAGGACTGACGAGAAGGCCCCGCCACCCCCAGCCCAGCCTGCTTCGAATCCGCCCGCCCGCCTGCCGTTGATGTCTCTTGATCCGCATTATGCCAGCCATAGTTTGAGAATGCATTGCCGGATATCCCTCGCTGCCCCACTTATTCCCGTGGGGCCAGGTGGAGCGACAGAAGAAAGTTATATAGATATATATATACTCTTATGGTTCGATGTATTTTCAGAATAAACTGTTAAAAAACAGAGAAAAGCGGGTGTGGCTCCTTTTTCTTGTAGTAAGGGAACTAATCATGAGAGGAGCCTTTGGGAACGAACTCCGGTCCGGAAGAGCGGCCCAGGCGAAGGCGGGCCTCGAACCTGCAGCCTCGCCTCCTCGGGCGCGACCCGAGCCGCCCCGCCCCCCTCGTCACCAGGAGCAAAGCCCCGCCTTCCGAGCTCGCCCCTCCCTCCCGCCGGAGCAGGACGCACGGTCGCCCTGGCAACGGAGGCGCGTCCCTCGCCCAGCCAGCCACAGGCCCCGCCCCTCCCCGCCTCCCGAGCGAGGAGGAGGAGGAGGAGGCCACCTGGCCACGCCCCCCTCCGAAGTGCCCAGCCGAGCGGAGGCGGCGGTCGGTCGGTCGGACGGACGGACGGACAACGTCGGACCCAGGTGAGAACCTCGGGGGGAGGGGCGGCGGCGGAATCTCCTCTTCTCCCCCCCCCCCGGCAAACTACTGCTCTCTTTGCACGGCCGGCCGGGGAGTTTGGGACTTGTAGTCCACCACGGGCGGGCTTGCACTCCCTCGCTTCTTCAGTCAGTGGCCACAGCAGCCAAGAAGCCTTCCCGACCCGGGACCCCCCCCCCGCCCTCCTCCTGCGAGACCCCCCCACCCCCACCCCCACCCACGACGCCCCCCCTCCCCGGGGGTCCTGCTCGGACTCTTTTCTCTCCCCCCCCCCTTTGCAGGGCTTTGCAAAAGAGACGGTAGGGAGGGAAAGTGGGGTGCCAAAGGGAGGGAGGGAGGAAGGAAGGGTGGGTGGGGGTCCCTGGGGTCGCTTCCCCCCACCCTACCCCACCCCCAATACTACCACTACTACTGGCTGGCCGGGGTCCCTGTCCCTCCTCCTGGGACTCTCCCTTTCCGCCCCCCCCCCGGCCCCTGCCCCTCCCCCCTCCCGCAAGCCAGGCAGGCCCTTTTTGGGATGGGATTAAAGTCCTCCTGGGAAAGAAGCGCAGGTGGGTCAGGGGTGGGGGGAGGGGGAGGGGGTGGGGGTGGGGGGGTCGTCCTTCGCTCTCCTTCCAGGCCCCTCCCCCATCATACCCCATTGATTACCTACCTGTCAGCCTGACAGAGCATGATGAAGGCCCGCCCCCGCCCCCGCCCCCCTCCCCACCCTTGCTTAGGGGGCTCCTCAAGCAAGCAGCTTTGCCTGGTTTGTTCTCTCCCCCCCCCGCCCCCCCCCAGTCTTGATCTCACTTTCCTCAAAAACAAATAGTTTAAAATAATAATAATAATAATAATAATAATAATAATAATAATAATAATAATAATAATAATAATAATAATAATAATAATAATAATAATAATAATAATAATAATAATAATAATAATAATAGTATAAGCAACATTATGATCATGAGAATGCCCTTCCTCCTGCTGCTCCTGCTCCTGCTCCTGCTGCACAGTCGTCTGCCTGCCTGCCTGCCTGCCTGCCTACCTACCTACCTACCTACCTACCTGTTGTCTTTAAACCTCATTAAAGCCTCACAGGATAATTAAAGTGACTTCTGACAGAGGTAATTTGTCTTGGGAGGTTTGAGACGATTACACTCGCTTGCTCGCTCGCTCGCGCACGCGCTCGGGCGCTCTGGCTGTGGCTCAGGACGGGCAGGAGGCCCGTAGGCTTTCTCCCCCGCCTTCTCTTCCCCTGTGAATGGGGTGTGTGTGGGTTTGGGGGAGACGTGGGCCATAGTAGTACCTGCAAGTGGGGGAGCAACACCCATGTGTGTGTGTGTGTGTGTCCCCAAAAAACAGGCTTAAGGCAGGTTTCTCTCTGCCCAGTGTTCTGGGTAGCTGCAGACTTTAGTCCAGGGGTGCCCAAACATTTCAGGCCACATGCCAGTCACATGGTTCAGAGGGCCGGTCACTATGGCCCAGGCACTGGATCTGGCTCCCAATGCCAATCCATCTGGCCCACAAAGCCCTTGTCGCTCCCGGAAGCAGGAGTAAAATGTACCCGTACAGGTGCGTTTTACTTCCACTTCTGGGAGCAACAAGGGCTTTGTGGGCTGGATGAATTGGCATTGGGAGCCAAATCCAGCCCGTGGGCCATAGTTTGGGCACCCCTGCTTTAGTCCAAGTGGCAGCTCCTTGTCACGCCACCAGTCCAAAGAAAGACTGGGGCACTAAGTACTCTGTGAAACCCACCCAGACAGCGCACTAAGCAACTTGGGGCAGGACAGGAGAAGGGGGAAATGTCTTTGCTTTTCTTCCCCCCCCCCCAAATCCAGGAAGGGATTGAAAGGGTCGGTTTGGCCGGGTGGCCCGGAGGAGGTCTCTTCTGGCACCCTTGGCGGTGGTTTCATGCTGGCCCTTTTTACCCACGGATGTGCCATCAGGTAAGAGCCAAATGATTTGGTGGCTTCGGTCTGCTTCTTGTGGGTTACTTCCTTGCCCTGTGCAGTGAGTGCTAATGTCTGGCTCTTTGGGATGTCTTGCCATTATTAGACACTGGCGCATGGATTTTGAAAAGCCCTCCATCTTGGTCCCATGAATGCCTTTCTCTCCCTCCCTCCCTCCCCCTCCCTCTCCCCACATCTGGTGTGTTTCAGCCAGAAGAGGGAAAGTGTCTTTGAAGAGGGATTAATCTGGGTGCTACTTGGGGGTCAGCAGAGGTTACTAAGGCCTCTCTGTTCTCTCTCTCTCCCCCCCCCCCATTCGCCCCTTCTGGCCCTGGGGTCTCCTCCCTCCTCTGATGCTTTGCATTGGTTTTTGTCTGACTTCCTCTGCCCTGGCTTCATTAGTGGGGAGGGGGGGTGATGGGGGGAAGGGGCTCTTCTGGATTGTTTAGGAACACCCCCCACCCCCCACCCCAAGGAGCACCAGTCAGACGCTTTGCCTTAAAGCTTGCTTATGCACTCTTTCTCTCATTCTGAGCAGAGATACCACCCGGGGCAGGGGGCGGGGGGGGGGCAGGGAGGGGGCAGGCAGGATTAGGCTCAGGCCTTGTGATTTTGTAAATGAAAAGCATGTCCCTGTGGTTTAATCTGCCTTCTCCCCCCCCCCACTCTAAATGGAGCAAGCAGGTGCTCTCTCTTGAAGTTTTGCATTTAGGGAAAGTCTTTGGCAGATGGCATGGCAGGGTGTGAACTGAACCCTCTTCCTCCTCCTCCTCCTCTGGGGGAAAGAATCCTGTCTTTCTCCAGGCTGTCAACTCAGGGTAGCTACCGTGGCATAATAATAATAATAATAATAATGATGATAATAATAACAATAATAACCATAAGAACGGCCTCCTCCTCGCAGCCCCGGCTGGGCCCATCCATCCTGCAAAGTGGCGCTCCTTGGCCCGGAAGCCATCCGTGGGAGCCGAGAGGCCGAGGCCTTAATTGGGGCATAAAAGGCATTACTGTCTGCAGAACAAAGGCTGGCTGTGCAGGCGGTGCTCCCAAGGGCTTCGGAAAGACAGACCGACAGACAGAAAGACGGCTCCCAGGGGCTTGGCAACGCTTCCTGGCCAGGCAAAGGTTGTTTGGTTCCGGGCCAGGCGCAGGCCAGGGCGGCTTTTGCCGTGGAGCTGCAGGAGTTTCCCCGGGTGGGCCAGATCAGGGTTTTTCCGGCACACCCTGCCCTTTGATGTGCTCCTCTGCTTATTGCATCTGACGAGAGACCGGTTTCTGGCCCTCCCTGTGGTCGGAGCTTCCAAAGAAGAGAACAGACAACGGAGCATCCCAGGCGACCGATCCTCAAGGTCTCCTCGGAAGGAGAACTTGGGGGAAATATCTTATTGGGACTCTTGTTACCGGAGGAGGGAGTTGGGGTTTCTCTACGCCCAAGAGAGACACTTTCTGAGCAGGTCCTGGGGAGGCTGGAAGTGCCTTCCTTTCCCACCCCAGGGAAGCCTTGGCAGGAGCGACTGGTTTCTCCATGTGCGTAGGATGCCCTTGTTTCCTGGAGCCAGTGTGAAACCTGTGGGGTCACATTTCACAGGACTCCCACTTCTGAGAGCAGCCCCCCCCCCCCCCGCCCCCGTCTGCTCCTCCGGCGTTTTCTGCCATCTCTTATCGTTGTCGCTTGGGTAGACCGGGTTAGTTTGCTGTTCTCTTTCCGCCATGGATGATGGCATTTGGGGGGGGGGGACGGGACGGGTGGGGGTTCCCTTTGTTTTCATGCTTGATTCGGATGGCGCGGCCTGACCTTTCGGAACTTCAGCGCACAATCAGGAATGAAGCCCTTTCATTGCCCACCCACTCACCCACCCCGTCTTCAAATGCCAGGCCAGGGGAAAGGATTCGCTGGCTGCCTATCAAAGCCAGGCCAGGGATGGACCACAAAGCTGTGGATGATGGTGGTGGTGATGATGTGGGGGGGGGGGCAGCATGTCTGCCAGACTCTTGGGAGTCCAAGTGGGCTGGAAAGGGTGTTTCCCGGCTGGCGGGTTTCCCAGCCAGACTGTCCTTCACCAGGATGCGGCACATTGTTCCCCAAGAGGAAGCTGTGTGTTATTTTAATGTTCTCCGCTCAGCTCATGGCCCCGGCTTTGGGGCGCCACACAGCCAAACTGTTGCCATGGGGACCTTCTGCTCTTTCCAATGTGTCCGTGCAAAGGACGGGAGAGGTGGGTGGGTTGTTCCAAGCGAGCCTTTGACGTCTCTTTCTGGGAGGTTGAGCAGGAGTGCTCAACCTTTTTAAGCCATTGGGGGCCATTGGGTCACGTTCCCTAAGACAGCTTTGGGGGCTGGATGGCCATTTTGCCCTTCCTCCACCCCATGGCACTTCTTGGTGTGGTGGAGGCAGTGGGGGGGGCACATGAAATGGTAATGTGGGCCACATCTGGCCTGTGGGCCGCAGGTTGAGAATCTCTGCCCAAGACCCAGGGGTGGAAAGCGGGTGGGTGAGGGGTTCCAGGTGCCTCCTGGATCCACAGCTGAGAGGGCCAGGGTGTGTGTGTGTGTGTGCGTGTGTCTGAGCAAGAGGGAGCAATCTTGCGGAGGAAAAGGTCCTGGCCTTCTGCGAGGACCTTGAAGACCTGACGAGATGAGGGTGTGTTTTGTTTGAGATTATTTTCTTTGTCTTTGTCTTCTCAATTCCTGAAGGCTGAGGAGGATGAAAAAGGGTAGGAGGTGGAGGGAGAAGCTCTCCTTGCCATCGTGAACCGCATGACTCCCTGAACCGCATGACTGGCCCACAGCCTGAAAAGTTTGGGCACCCCTGGACTAAAGCTACCTAGAAATGTTTGTCCTCTTTACAGCTGACAGGTTTATTACTGGGTGAGATTTGGCGCACTCATAAATGCTAGAAAGTGGTGTTACACAACTGTGAATGGTTTGGCTTTCAAGTTTTACTTTGCCTTTCTCTCTCTCTCTTTCACACGCGCACACACACACACACCAATGGGTCTCTCTCTTGCCATTGCCCTCCCTGGCAGTAGACTGGTGCGGGCTCAGTTCAGCCTGGGTGATGCTGGACAGCAGGAGGGCCCATGTGCCACAGCTGCTCTGGTGGTAGTGGTGTTTTTTTCCCCGTGGCTTAGTGGTTTGAGCGTCTGTCAGCTTAGCAGGGAGTCATTCAGGAAGTTAAATATCCACCTATATAAGAATTGCTATATAAGAATTGGGGGCTGGGGGAACAGAGGAAAGTTTCTGAGACAATGCCCTTCAGTGCTCTGTTAGCCCATGAGCCCCCGCTACCGCCCCCCCCCCCTATCTGTCATTTCAGGTGTCATAACAACCAGTCAGAGGTGCCTTTGAAGAGGGTCCACCTGATGGTCAAAGCAAAGGTGTTAACACCCAGGTGACCTTTGGCCTGTGGGGCGGAAGCCAAGGCCCCTTCCCTGCCCCCCCCCCAGTGTGGGGCTATCCTCTGGCTTTCAGTTCCACAGAATCCTCCCCGTGCCATGCTCTGCTTCCGCCTCTCTCGCTCCAGCCCTGGCCAGGGAACCCCAGTCAGGAATACTCCATATCCCATGTTCCAGTTCCCTTGGCACAGCGTTCCAAAGTGTTCCCTGGGTGGCCAGGATTTCTGTTCAACCCAGAGCCTGAGTGGATCGTCTTGTTCTGCCTGATTTCACTGCTGGGCAGGCGGTGGAGAGGCTGTGAGTCACGAGGAAGCTCAATGCTCTCAAAATCATTAACCAGCCTGTAGAAAAGAGTCAGGGTTCAAGGGGAGAGTCCTGGGCAATTCATCCAGGCCCGTCCAGGCTGTCTTTTGAAATGCTGCCATGGCGGGAAGCGGGAATTGCTTTGCAGGATCTGACCCTCCTTTTCCTAAGCCTATCAACCTCAAGAGGGAAGCATAGGAGACCCAGAATAATCAGGGCAGTGAATCAGCCGTTGCCAGGGAACAACCGCTCCTGCGAGGTGACCCTTGGCATTCCTGGGTGGCATTTATGGCCCACGCCTTGGACCCATGGCTGCCACCGAGGACAAAGGGCACTGTTCCCTGGGAGTGCCGCCCAGCCCTGCCCTGGCCCTGGCAAGGAAGAGGCTCTGAGGGAGACGGATGGGCGCCCTGAGGGATTCCCTTGGCGTGCAGAGGAGGGCCGAGAAGGAAACGGATGATTGAAAGGGGAAGGGGGGAAATGGCCGGCCATGGGTAGGACCCGCAGTGCCAAGAAAATGCCCTTTCCCAACCTGGTGCTGGGGAGGGTGACCATGCGCCCCTTTCCATGCGCCTGACCTTTCTCTCTCTTGCTCATGTCCAGGAGCCACAGACGGGCCCTTGTCCTCCAGAGCCCATTGTGTTGGGCTGTCCGGAGCGGAGGCCATCCAGAATGACTCCAGGAGGCTCCCTTTGCCCCTTGGTCCGGTGGAACCGCAGTCCGAGGGCCAGAGAGAACCAGGTACAGGATTGGGGGTGGGTGGTGGGGGTGGGGGTTTCCAATGGTACAGAGGTGCCCGCGGACCGGATCGAGATCTGCTTCGGGAATGGATCCCTCTTCCTGCTCTGTCGTGGGAGGGAGATGTGGGCCTGGGCAGGTTCCCCATAAAGGGGGCAGGGCAGACACCAAAGGGAATGGAGTCTGGCTGCAGGGACCCACCAGGCCTTCCCTAAATGTCTTTTGCAAGCCAGAGCACAGGGAGGGAGGGAGGGAGGGGGTCCCTATTGAAAGCCACATTTCTCTGCACGGAAGCCATTGTGCCTGGGAAGGGAAGAGGGCCCCCCCCCCACCTGCCTCTGGGGACCCTTGAGGGCTGCCTGCCCACCTTCCCTCCCCCACCAGGCCACCTGCCTTCCTTGTGCCCTTCCCAGACTTTGAAGGGTTCTCGGTCCATGAGAGGAGGGGCGTAGAGAGGAAGAGCTCTTCTCCTGTGCAAGGAGGGGGGGGGCGTTGGGCAGGCTATGGCCCCGATCCCAAGGCACCCCCCCCTGGTTTGCCCTCCTCCCTGCTGGCACACTGACAAGCAAGCCCCCCCTATTTCTCTTGCTATTGTTAAACAGGTTCCTCCTCCTGGCTGGCCCTTCCTGACCCTGCCCAGGGTTTAAGGGCAGCCATGGCCATGCAGGTGGAGGTGAGCGCCACCCTCGCATCCCTGAGTAACCTGAGCGAGCGCAGGAGCGGGGCCATGCTGCAGCACGCCTTCTTCACTGCCCTTTCCGAGCAGAGCGGCAAAGCCAGGCAGCCTCCGGAGGAGGAGGAAGAGGAGAGGAGCCCTGCCAGGCCGGCCACCATGCCTCCAGTCGCCTCCAGGCCCCGCTTGACCCCACGGCCCTTCTCCCGTGACCAACCCTCAGACACTTTCGCCCTGGTGAAACCTCCCCTTCCATCCCTCATTAAGGGCAGCCCCGCAGCACCCAAAGGCTCTGTGCGGGGCAGGATGTCGGGGGAGGACGTCCCGCCGCTGGTGGACCAGAAGACTGTTCAGGGCAAAAGCCCCCGGGGGGTGGTGGCCAACGTGCCCTTCTGCCCCCATTCCCAAGCCAACACCGTCATTCTCTTTGAGGGCGTCTCTGCAGGGGGGAGCAGCCGGCTGACTGGGCCCCCGGAGAAGACCTCTGGCCCTTTGTGGGACCACAAGGGACTGCTGCCGCCTGAGGCCCCCCACCCTAAACCCTTTGGCAGAGGGTCTAGCTCCATTCACAGGCAGCGCTCACTGTCCTCTGAGTCGCGGCCGGACGCCTGGACCCCTCGCCCGACAGTAGAAAGGAAGGACACCTTCTCCAGCATCCTTGAGGAGACGCGCGCCAAGGGCCAGGAGAGCAGCCATCACTGCAGCCGCCGGGCAGGGGACGGCCAGCCCAGGGCCCGAGGGAGGCCGGTGTCTGCCATCTTTCTGGAGTCCTTAAAAGATCACAACCCGGGTGGTCCGGAGGCTTCCAGCGAAACCTCCGTGCCGGAGAAGCCCTGGGGCAAGAAGCCCAGGCCTCTTTCCATAGACCTCACCGCCCGATTTGAGAACCATGAACTTTTGGTCCAGAGGAGTCCTTGCCCCCCGGAAAGCCCAGGAAGAAACCCCGGTGTGGCCCATTTGGAGGGCAGCGCGACAGTCCAAAGGGGGCCAAGTCAGGCCGATTGTGCTTTAAAACCAGGCTTAAAAAATGCTGCTGGAGCTGCCGACTCCCTGGGAGTCCAAAGCGAAGCCCCGCCACAAATCCAGAGGCTCTCTCCAAAGGAAGGCCCCCCTCTGGGCCAGAACGACCCCCCAAAAGACCCGGCCCAAGTCTCGGCAAAGGAGAGAAAGTCCCTGTGGGAGCAGAGGCTGAGGAGCCCAGGGGAGCCCAAGGAGAGGGAGACACTCAGCGCAGCCCCTTCCGCGACCCCCAAGAGCCCCCCAGGGACCAAAGGCCAGCCTGCTCAAGACAGGGCAGGATCGGGCCAGATGGAGACTTGTGCAGTGAGTGCAACGGCCGCCGGGGCCTCGGGCGTCGAAAGCAGGAGCCCGAGGGGAGGCAGTTTGAAAAAGGCTCCAGACTTCCCTGACCGAGGCAGCCGGAGTCCGGCAAGCATGGAGCTTCCTCCTCCTCCTCCTCCTCTTCCTCCTCCTCCTGCTGCCACCGCCGCTGAAAGCCACGGGAAGGAGAACAGGATGATGAACATCCAGCAACGCATCCGTGAACTGACGGCTGAAAGTCCAGAGGCCAAACCTGGCAACCTGCGTGGCTCCTTCCGTTCACGGCCTCTTTCTGCCGACTTGAAAAAGCTGTAAGTGGTGGAAGAGGTTGTTGTAAACTTGGCACTTTTAACTCTTTGTTCTCCCTCTTCACTGGGGTTTCCTCCACCCCCCCCCCCACACACACACACTCCTTTCCCAAGCTTTAAAGAAGCTTCTTGAAGCTTTAGCCAGGTACATGCATCTAGAGCAGGGGTGCCTATACTACAACCCGGGTGCCGCATCCGGCCCCTGACACCTTTTCATCTGGCCCATGAAGCCCTCGTCACTCCCAGAAGCGGAAGTAAAACATACCCATATGGGTGTTTTACTTCTGCTTCCGGAAGCGACGAAGGCTTTGCGGGCCAGATGAATTAACGTCAGGGGCTAGATCTGGCACCCAGGCCACAGTGACCGACCTCCTGAACTACAGGACCGAACCATGGCCCAAAAAGTTTGGGCACCCCTGATCTAGAGGTGAGACATCGAAGCAGCTGCATTTTTATAGGGTTGTGTAGTTGGAAGGGGCCTTTTAAGACTATTTCATCCTACATGCCTCCCCACAGCCCTGGTGCAAGCTGGAATCCAAATCCAAGCAGATCTAGCTGTGCCCATTGGGAGGGCTGAGTATCAGAAAAGGCATGCCATTGGGGAGGTGGGGGGTCTTGGATGATAAAATCCCCCCCACCCCCACCCCCACCCCCCCACTGGCTCAGCCCTAGCTAGGATAATTTCCCCAGGGTCCTTGAGGGAAAGGTGTTCTTAAAAGCTTTGAAGCCTCTGGAATAATAATAATAATAATAATAATAATAATAATAATAATAATAATAATAATAATAATAATAATAATAATAATAATAATAATAATAATAATAATAATAATAATAATAATAATAATAATGCAGAGAGAGAGAGAGAGAGACAGCCTGGGCTTCTGGTGTCCAGGGGTGGAGGAACATGCCTGGCAATGTGTCGCGCTCTCTCCTCTTAATCCTCTCTGACTAACCAGGTGGAATCTTTGCAAACAGGTTTTCCAGCTCCGCCGCCGCCGCTGCCAATGAAACAAAGCCGACAGGAGAAGGGCCTGAACCCAGCCGGAAGTCTGCCAGCGCGGGGCCAGGAGACGTTGCTGCTGCTGCTGCTGCTGCTGTGGTGGAGGTGGAGGTGGAGGTGAGCGGTCCTGCCTTGTCAGGCGTGGCGCTCTCTTGCCGTAGAGAGGGAAGCCTATTTAGGGGCCGCCCATCTGGCAAGACAAGAGGTGGGCCTGGTGTGTGTTGAGTGTGTGTTGAGGGTGTGTGTGTGTGTGTGTGTGAAGAAAGACCTAATCCTGATGCGATTAGGTGGCTAATGCCTTGGCAGAACGGGAAGTAAGTGCTGGTCTCAAAGGCCTTTGTGACCCAAAGCAAGCCCTACACAAGGAGGGTCTTCCCCGCCCCCCTCGCCCACCCCCCACCGCACACTTCTCCCCTTCCCTCTGCACTCATGAGGCTCCTGTCCTGTCTCTCTTCCCTGACCTTCCCGCCCACATGGTTGGCCCAAGTGATGCAGCCCTGTGTGTTTCTGTGTGTGCGTGTGCACACGCATGCTTCATGCATATATGGAAGTGGGTGTGGATAGATGAAGAAAGGTGCGGGAGCTTTGCTTTCAAAAGCACAATCCTGCACACACACACCCGTTTGCCCCCTTTGAGTTTGCTTCTGCGTAAGGTCACCTGTGTGTGTGTGTGTGTGTGTGTGTGTGTGTGTGTGTGTGTGTGTGTGTGTGTGTGTGTGCACATGTGGGGCTCTCAGAGGGTCTTTCTTGCCCCTGACTGTGAGGCCTCCTTCCCTCCCTCCCGGCTGGATGCCTCGCAGCATAAGAGCTGCCCCACTGCTGAATTGGGGGCCTTTCCCTTAAATCTAATATGTCTTGGCAGGGGCGAAGGTTTACCTCTTTTTATTTAAGAAGAAGAAGAAAAATCCCCTGCTAAAATGCTAGGAATGTTTCTTTCAACACACCCAAAGTCAGCTATGAATTGAGGACTTTCTCCTGGGATTTTGGCAGGGCAGCTTCTTGCCTGGAAGGAGGTGAGGGTTGGGTGGGTGTGGGGTTTGGAGGTTGCTGTAGACGGGGGTGGGTGGGTGGGGGGCTCTCTCAGGCAGGGGTCCTTTGGGGACTGTGGGCAGTGACCGGCTTGTCTTTCCTGGCCTTTCAGAAGGAAGAGGAGCCTCCCCCGTGTGAAGCAGACCCTAAAGAAGGCCCATTGGCCGGCCAGCTGTGGAAGCCCCCTCCACTTCCAACATCGCCTCTTGCTGGGGGGCTCCCGGAGAGAGAGAAAGAGCCGCCGAGTGGCTCCCCACAGCCAGGGGCCGGACCGCCTTTGGCTGTGAGCCACGGTGTGCAAACACCTTCCACACTCCACGCAGAAAGTGGCTGTCTTCGGACGGTCAGAGCCACAATGTTTGAACACACTGTGCAAAGGCACCACGTGGCCACCGGACCCCCCTGGCCAGGGAGTGAGCTCACCGGGGGGCCGTCGGCATCTTCTTGGGCATCAGGGGCAGAGAAGGAGGCCAGAGGAAACCCCCAGATTGTGCCAACCAGGCAGGCTGAAGGGACAGTGGTGTCTGAGCAGCACAAAAAAGCCAGAGGGGTCAGCGGAGAGCAAATCCCTCCGTCTTCCACACGGGAAAAGTGGGACATGTGGCACCACAAGAAGCTCAGTGCCAGGCACGTGGAGGATTCCTTAGCCTACCAAAGGATTGAGCCCAGGTACGAAGTCCTCCAGACCGTGGGCAAAAGGGCACAGAGCGAGGTGGTGGCGGCCGTTCCCGAAGAGAAGGCAGTCACTCTGCGCAGCCGCACATCTTGGAAGGAGCAGAGGAGTGCCGGCGTTGGGAAGGCCACAGAGGCCGCCTGGCCTCGCAGCCTTGCTGCCAAGAAGAATGGCGAGGAGGAGGAAGGCTCCGTTCCCAAACTGAGCCACGTGGGAGACTTTGCCCACAAGAGGAGCCCTTGCAAGGAACTCAGTGCGCCCCATGTGCAAGTGACAGAACAGAGCAAAGGTCGGATGCCAGACTTCCCAGCGGGGAAGAAGGAGGAGGATCCAGAGGCCATGGAGGGCAGTGGGGCTCAGCCACCTTCGGGACCAGAGAAAGGGGCACGGGAGTCTCTCCTTGCCGGCCAGGGCGAAGTGCCTTCTGAGGCACTGAAGCCTCTTTCCGGGCGTCTCTGGGGGGCATCTCTGGCAGGGACAGGAGGCTTCAGAGGAGGGAAAGAGGGGCTCCTGGCCCCCTTCCTCCCCAGGAGGGCCCAAGGGCAAAGGGCGGGCAGCGAGGAGTCCAGTGTGAGGCACAAGGCAGATCAGGACTCTGGCAGATCAGGACGCTTGGGGGCCTCTCGGGCTGCAGATGGGGGCCCTGAGGTCCCTGCTTTCTCAGAGTCTGGAGGAGGAGGAGGAGGAGGAGGAAGTCAATGGCTGCCTCCTCCTGGGGCGGTAGGCGAGGAGAGGCTGAGGAGGAGCCTCCAGGCCGTCCCTTCGCCCAGAGCTCTGGACAGGTGGCGAAGGAAGACCTTGCCTCACGGCTCTGCTGCTGGCTTTGAGGCGGTCAAGGAGCTCCTGGCTCAAGAGGAGACCCACCCTGTGGGCCGGCGGGACTCTTTGCAACTCTCCAGGAACGTCAGAGGCAGGCTCGGAGAGCGGCCGGAGGAAGGGAGCCTCACCCCCTCTGGCCGGCCGAGCAGCCGACTTCAGAGCCAGCCTGAGCCGAAGGCAACCTATTTTGCCGTCACATACCACGTGCCAGATGAGAACGTGCCGGAAGTATCCAAACCACCGGTGGATCTGCTCAGGACCCATCAAGCTGCTTCTCTGTCAGACAAGGCCCCGGTTGCCTCGGTTGCCCGGAGAGCCCACCGTCCCTTCGAGGCTCTGCACAGGAAAGCCTTCCTGACGAGCCCTGATGTCCCTCCTGATGGGCTGCTCGGCAGGGCCCGGGCTGACGGAGCCCCCCCAGGGCGACCCGGGAGGGAGGCCTTGCCCTGCCCACCTGGCCCCCAGCTGAGTGCAGAGAGCAGGAGGCGGCTGGACGGTCCGGAGGGGAGAGGCACAGAGGTGGAATCCAGGTCCCCGTCCTTTATCCTGAGGCCAAATCAACACGAGGGTAGGGCAGCCGGGGCCACGGAGGGAGACCACGTGGGCAGCCAAGGGCCGGCCACGCAGAGTTTCCGGTCGAGGGTCCTTGACTTGGACCTACTGATGGCAGAATACCAGGAGGGCTCCCGGAAAGCCTCTCGGGCCCCGGAGGAAGCGGGGGGCCAAGGGTGGCCCCTTCCTTGCACTCTTTCTTGGGAGAGGCTGCCCCTGCCCAAGAGCCCCAGAGGGAAATGGCAACAGGCCACGACACCTGAGCCACCCTCGGGAGGCCACCAGCAAGGGTCGCCCCTGGCCGGAAGTGGCCCTCCCAGGGCCATAAGCGCGAAGGATGGAGAGGGGAGGCCAGGGGGCCACAGCCTTCGTCCGAGAGCCGCCCAAGCTAGAGAGGCAGCGTCCAGCCCTCCTCATGGGGCAAAGCTGGTGGTGGAGAAGGCCGAGGGTTTTCCCACAGACCGCCTTGGCCTGAGGAAGAAGACGTTCCTTCTGGACGAAGAGCCAGGCTTCCTGGTGCAGCAGAACCAAAGCCTGTTGGCCCCACATCACGGAGCGCAGGATCTGGGCACGGTTGGCCAGATGGGGGAAAGGCCACCTCTTCCACCCTCCAAGGGGTCTGGCCATGGGAACTGGCTGAAGGAGGGGAGCCCCAAGCCACAGGCGTGGCCGGAGGAGGAAGACGAGGAGGTGGAGGAGAGCCGGGATGGGGGCTTCCAAGTGAGCAAAGCCATCAGGAAGGAAGGCGGCAGGAGCGGACGATCCCCCGAGAAGGATCCGCCCGCAGCTCCAAGCAGGGCCCCACGGCCCCAAGGAACCCGGACGGACTCACGGCCTGCCTGTGCAGAGCAGGTTCACCCGGCCAGAGCAAAGAGCAGCCTGCCTTGTGAGCCGCCAGGGAGGGAGCGGCCAGTGGCGGATCAGGGCCGGGCAGCTCAGAGCCTCCCCCTGGGGAACACGCAGGCCGGCGGGCAGCCGAGTGGACGGAGGGCATCGCAACATGACCCCTTTGCCTCCAAGGGGAAGGGGGTGAGTACGTGGCCTTGGGGGGTCGGAAGGGAAGGCCCTGTGTCCAGAAGAGTTTGTGTGGGCTGGGTGGGCTGCAGAGTCTCTCCCGCCCCCCCGCCCCCCCTGCAGAGCCCAGGAAGGCAGGTGGCCTGTGAGATGGCCAGAGCAGCCTGGCCTTCCAGAGCACTGCTGCTTCCTAGACTTCCGCCTCTCTTTCTGGGCAGGACTGTGAAGAAGAGGAGGAGGAGGAGGAGGAGGAGGAAGAGGCCGGCCAGGGCCACGGGAGGAGATTGGGCACCGGGAGCGCCCAGCGGAGGAGGAGCCGGAGTCGGAGTTTTTACCAAGAGCAAAGGGCAGGCCCTGCGTTGGCCCCAGCGGTAGGTCCTTCCTGCTGCCCTCCTTTCCATCCTCTGTGCAAACCCAGCAGCAGGAGGGAAAGGTGGAGTGAGTGAGGCTCTCGCACGCACACACACGCACACGCACAGGCCCCACCTTGGTCCAAGAGTCATCCTCGTCTGGTGGGGTGTGCCCTGCGCGTGTGTGTGTTTTCCTTCTCTTGTCCAGGAGATGTCCAGTGGGAGAAACACTGAAGGGTGTGTGTGTGTCTGGGGTGGGACAGAGAATGGACCTGGGGTGTGTGCATGTATGCAGGGTTGTTGTTGTCATCGTGGTCATGGTTGTGGTTGTCGTCATCATCATCATCGTCGTCATTTGTCCCCTTTGGACTCAAGACTCCAGGCACTGGTTTTGTGATTGGGGTGCCTGTTTGCAGAGGCCTCTGTGTGTGGGGTGTGTGCTTTCCAAGTCCCCCTCTTCCCTAGTCAGATGGAAAGGAACCCCCCCCCTTTCCAGTCCTCTCTTAAGAGGTCCTTGAGAAGCCTTCAACACCCCCCCCCACACACACACACACTCACACTCACACTCACCCCTTTCCTCTCCCCCTCCTTCCTCCCTGGGCTCCACAGAGGCCCAAGTGTCGAGGCAGAAAGGGGAGAGGCTGAGGAATAAATGGCCCCCACCCTCATTTTGGCCTTGCAACCCCTACTCCCAGGGGGGCTTTTGGCCATTCCCGGGAGAGGTTTTGTCTTCTTCTCCTTCTCCTCCTCCTTCTTCTCCTTTGCCCCTTCCTGCTCTGTTTAATTCAAAAAGCATGTTTATGCTAAGCCGTTTTCTTCCCCATGGCTGGGAGCTGCCAGGGCCGGAGGGGAAACGGGGTCAAATCCCTCCCTCCGGCCAGGCCTGGGGCTTGGGCTCTCCCCTTGAGCAGATGTGGTGGGAGTCACATGATCCCCCCCACACACACACATACACACATGGCTCAATTGTAGCTCCCACCCCACGGAGTCTTTCCTCCTCCTGAGCAGGAGAGTTTCCCTTTTCCCAAGCCTCTCACTTCTTCCCACCCGAGGCTGGTGACGACAGACAGGGGTGGTGGTGGTGGTGGTGGTGGTGGTGGTGGTGGTGGTGGTCTCGGGGGACCCTCTGGTCTCCTCCTCCTCCTCCTCCTCCTCCTCCTCTCACGGCCTCCTTCCATGGAGTTCTACTATTGCCCAGACTTGTCCAAGTCCTGCCAGGCCCTGTGGGTGAGTCTCCTCCCCCCCACTTCCCAGGAAAAGGTCCCAAGCTTTGACCCACAGCTGCCCCAATGGAGAAAGGAAGAAGGAAGGGCCCTTGGAGGGGGTTTCCTTGGAGGCTTGGCTCCAAATAGAGGGGGGGGAGGTATTGGGGTAGGGGGGGAATTGGGTTCGTTTTCAGGGTTTTGCTGCTCCTGGTGGTACTTAATCACTAGGGCTGACAGCTTGTGGGGCAGAGATTTGAAGCCTTTGCTAGGAATGGGTTCTCCTCCCTCCCCAGGAACAGACAGACAGACAGACAGCATTGCATCTCAAGACCCTCCTCCTCCTCCTCCAATTAGTTTTATTCCTTTTCACACTTGGGGTGTGTGACTGAGTCCCTCCCCAAGCCTAAGGTAGACCTTTGGTGCACACATGCATTTATTTGCCAGGAGGAGAGAGGAGACCCCTTCTTGGTGGGGCCACACGGGGGCGCCCTTGCCAAGCCATGGATCCAGGCTGTTACTGGCTGTGGGGAGGGAGAGAACCTGGACCGCCTGTATGGCTTGGGCTGGGTGGGGGGAACATGGAAGGCGGGCCTGCAGTTGGGGTAGTGGTGGTGGTGGTGGTGGTGGTGGGTGTCACCGGCCTGCTACTAGCCCCCTCCCCCCCAGTATTCGCTAGGTATTTGCTTGTCCTATATGGCAGTGGTGGCCAACCTTGGCACTCCAGGTGTTCTTGGACCTCAATTCCTAGAAGCCCGGCCAGATCAGCAGGAGTGCCAACTTGGGTTTCTGGGAATTGAAGTCCAAGGACACCCAGAGTGCCAGAGTTGGCCATCATGGCTATAGGGCTACATCCAGAGGGCTTGTCTTGTCTCGTGGCTTTCTGTTCCATGGCCTCAAGTGGCAGCGGAACAGCAGTGGCAGCAGAGAGAGAGAGAGAGGGGGGGCATGATAGGCCATGTAGTCCCTGAACTACTCTTTGTTCATCTTCTTCTGTGGGGTCTCAAACCTCAGCCATGGCAAAGTGGGAGACTGGCTGGCATCTCTTTGGATCCAGACCCCTGCTTCCTTCCTTCCTTCCTTCCTCCCATGCATTTCCTTCCTTCCCACTCTAGGGAAGTCCAGTGGGAGACCTTGAGAGAAGTCCACCTTCCAGGATGAATCCTTGGCTGGCCCTCGGTTGGCTTCTGCTGCTCCGGTTCCTTTGGGGCGGCCCTCTTTCCCCTCCCAATCCCGAGAGAGACTGAATGTGGATCTTCCACCCGCAGCGCCTGCCAACCACAACCCCATTGTTTGTGTGGCCTTTGGGGCGGAGCAGGTGGTGTTCAGGATGTGGCCTGTGCAGATGTTTCCTGGCCTGTGTTTGAGTTTTGTGTTCCCTGGGAAAGGGGGGCTGATGGGGGGGGGAGTGGTTTTTGTTTTTTGGGGGTACAGAAGCCAAGAGCCAAGGGTGGGGTGGGGTGGGGTGGGGGGCGCACGGGAGGGTACACGGAGCAAGCCAGTAAACCGGGCACCTCTTCCTCGCCACGACTGCTGCCTTTCTGACCCACAGGATCAGGCTGAGAGCCTGGCACAAATGCTTGGCAAGGCTTTGGAGTGTGGGAAGCGGGTGAGGCAGAGCACCCCATTCCCTGGGATGGGGAGGCAGAAGCCCCACGGCATGTGGGGAGGCCCACGGCTGCCTCCCGCCTGCAGCAAAGGCCGGCAGGCTCAGAGCCAGGGAAAGGCTGGGAGTCGTAGGCCTGGCAGGGTGGGAAGCTGAACCAACTCCCACCCCCAACCCACCCCCATGGAACAATGGGCTTTTCTTGAGCTGACCCCCCCTCCCTCCATCCCGCCTGTGGGCTTTGCTGCCTCTGTTAATTGTTGCCTCCTGGGTGGGTCTCTTTCCATGGCAGGGCACGGATGCCAAGAGAGAGAGAGAGAGAAAGAGAAAGGGAAAGAATGAATGAAGGAAGGCCAGGGATGGAAGAAAAGAAGGAAAAAAGGGGTGGGGGGAATCACTGCCTCTCTGAGAATAAGCCCTTCCAGGGTGGGGTGCTGCTGCCCCCCCCCCCCCCATGGCTCTCCTCCCCCTCCTCCCCCCATGGCTCTTCTCTGCCCCACCTGCTTCCTGGCACTGCTAACCAGCCCTTTCCTCCCTCCTGTCCTGCAGGACCAGGTGAAGCAGTGTTTTGGGAGGGGTCCTGCTTCGGGGGCCAAGGACACCGACAGCCTCCTTGTGCTGGAGTCCAGCAGGCCGTATGGCACCTGGGGCAGCCACCCAAGGCACAGCGGGGACAGGTGAGCTACATCTGGGGCAGAGCCTGAGGGTGAAAGCGGGGTGGGTGGGGTGGGGTGGGGGTGAAGAGGTCTGGGGTCTCTCTCCGGTTCAGGGGGTGACACGTATCAAGGGCTCCTTGGAGGTTGGGCTGGGGAGGGGGGGGGGAGCTGGGCCTCTATCCCCCCTCTCTCTTCTGGTGGGCAGGTGAGGGGGAGACAGGCAGGGTTGGGGGGGGAGGGGCTCGTTAAGCAGTGCTCTTAATTGAGGGGAAGGGAGCTCAAGGGTTAGGGGCCAGGAGGAACCCTCTCTGGAGCTTCTGGGAAACAACCCTCTCTGGCCAGCTGGCTGGCCCTGGCCCTTGGGTGGGCCGTGAGGTTCCTGGGCTCAGCCAGAGGGCAGCCCAGCCATGGCAAGATATCTGAGGCAAGCTTCCTTTTGGGGATCCCCACCCTGGGCCAGATGAATTGGCTCCCGGTCCATCGTGACAGGCTTCCTGAACCACATGACTGGCCTATGGCCCAAAAAATGTGGCCACCCCTGGGTTAGGGTCAGTTGTGGGGGGGGGGGGAGGCCTCCAATGCAGGCCGTGCCTCCTGTGCTGTCTATGGCCCACGAGTCGAGGAAAGCCATGCAGTCGAAGGTCACGAGAAACACCCCAAGGAGAGATGACCCCAAAGAAGGACCCAACCTCTCACGCCACATCTTAAAGCCCCCCCCTTGAAACCATTAAATGAGCTTCAGCCGATACATTTGAGCAAGAGGAGAGGTGAGAAAGTGGAAGGGATTGGCCTTCCTTCCGCTGGAGTGACCCACACACACATCCAGCCCTATAAAGAGATCAGATTGTGTGTGTGTGTGTGAGAGAGAGAGAGAGTCCTGGCCCACCTGTGTGGGATCCTGGCCACGCCACAAGAGCTCACCTGTCTCCCCCCCTTCTCACCCCCCCCCCGGTTCCTCTCCTAGTTCTGGGCCAGAGTCTCCTTCCTCGGAAATCCACCTGGGTCCACCTCGAAGGCAGCTGCCCGAAGGCCGTCGGCTCTTGTCCTTCTCCTCCCAGGTGGACCACACCTTGAACCATGACCCCCCAAGGGACCAGAGGAGCACCTGTGGCTCAGGCCCGGAGGCAGAGGCATTGGCAGATGGTTCTGAGGACCCCTCGCCGGCCGTGGCCTGCCTGGACTTCTCCTTCTTGGACGTAGGTGGTTGGTGGCTGCCAGTCCTTCTGGCTCCTCCTCTCCGGAGCTGTTTTGGGCGTCTTTCCCTCTCCCCCCCCCCAATCGTGTGGGTGACATGTGTGCATTTTGCCTTCCTTTTCTCCCAAAGCAAACCCTTGTCCTGGATTCCAGCGCCCTGAAGGACCGGGTGCAGCTCAGCAAAAGGCGGAGGCAGCAGCAGCACCGGCCCCCCAAGGCCTGGCCCCACGGGAAGAGCCCCATCCGAGGAGGAGGAGGAGGAGGTGATGGGCATCCCCAGCCGGCGGAGGAAGGGGCAGAGAGCACTTGGATGTTCAGGGATGCCACAGGTAGGGCAGGAAGACCCATTTTCCTGACAATGTATTTAAAACCCAAAGAGAACAATGGAAGGAGGGAGAGAGAGAGAGAGGATGTCTTCAGCCCCCCCTCTCTCTCTAGGGATTGGGGACCCCAGAGGACCTCTGGGGCTTTGAATTGCCTCAAGAAGTGTGTCCTAAGGGGTCCCAGAGGCTGTGGTTCTGCCAAAGGGGGAACTGGACTAGCCAGTTTGTGTCTCTGGCCTTCTTCCTCCTCCTCCTCTCAGTTCATCTCTTCCCACCTCCCCAGGAGAAACTTCTACCCTGAAGGAGGATGAGGGGGAAGGAAAGCCCCGTCCCCCCCAGGGGTCACCTGTCGCTCAGCCCTCCCCAAGGCTCCCCGTCTTTCCAGGGATGGACCCCGCAGCCCTCAAGGTGAAGCATGGGCTGCTCCTCTTTGGGGTGGGGGTGGGGGATGATGGATCCTCTTCTGCTCTTAGCCTTTGGGGGTCTTTCTGGAATGGCTTCTCCCCCCCCCCAGGGTCCCTGCTTTGGGCTTCCCACCGGAGGAGGGTCCAGGCACCTGGGCATTATGGGGTAAAGCCTGGAAGCCCCCCCCCCCAACACACACACAGACACACACACACACAAGGCAGGGTTTGCCCCTCTATTTGTGTTGCTAGCGGCCGGTGTTTGATGTTTTGGCTTGAACTCTTTGCTGAGCCCCCAAGATGCCACCTGAGGGTGACACACGTGTGTGTGTGTTTGTGTGTATGTGCATCTCACTCTCTGATGCACCCTGTTCACACCCACCTTTGGCCACCCCAAGGGCACTCCGGGCACTCTGCCGCGAGACGGCCGGCCATGGAGACCTTCTCTGCCATGGACTCACGGAAACGTTTCTCTCCCTCTTCCGAACAATCCCAGGCTCAGCTCAGGAAAAGACACGATCCGGACGGGGAGGGCGAAGGGACTCCCGTGCAGCAGCAGCAGCAGCTGCCCAAGTCGCCCAAATCCCCCTTCCAGGCGGGCCTTCCGGCGGGCAGGATGTTTCCCCCAGGCACCGAGAAGGAAGAGAGGTAAGGAGGAGGAGGGTAAGTGCGCAGAGTGGCAAGTTCTTGAGTCTGCCTTTGGGAAACACACACACACACACACACACACACACTGATGGAGGGGGGGGGGATGTTGTTCCTGCCTTGCAGGGTGGAGGATCCGGCATCTCCCCCATGGCTGAAGGAGCTGCGTAGGAAGAGGAGGCAGAGCCAGTATGAGAACCAGGTGTGACACCTGCAACTGCAGGTGAGGGCGGGGTTGTCAGGGGAGGGAGGGGCACCCACTGGATGTCCCCACCTGAACTTTACCTGCTGCATAGAGCTTGATAGTTAGTTTATTTTGCCTCCAATAATCGCAGGAACTGAACTGCAAACTGAGCTGAGTGAGTTTAGCAAAAATGCCAAAACCTTTAATTAAATTAAGAATTAAATTAAATTAAATTAAATCATTCATGGGGATTTAACTTAACTTTGTTTTATTTTTATTTTTTTAAAGTGTCTTCTTAATGTTAAGTACTCTATAAATGTAAAGTGTCTTCTTTACCAGTAGCTAAAAAGTCATTGGGAGGAATACCTGTGTAGACATTGAACAAATACACACCCCAGAGGGTTTACACAGGAGGAAGGGACTCTTTGGGAAGGGGGGGGGCTCCTCTGTTGACCTTTGGTTTTAAGGGAGGGCAATTAAAGGCACCCGGAGAGTTTGTGGGCTACTTTATTTGGAGTTGAGCCAAACTCCTTCTGGGCGCCTGTTTGAGAGAAGAGGCCCGGTCTGAGTTTCCCTGTGGACAAATGCCGCTGGAGCAGAACAAGTTTCTAAAAGTGGGGAACGGGTTGTTGTTGTTGTTGTTGTTGTTGTTGTTGTTTTGCAGGGGTTGCCTGCAGGAGGGGGCCGTCGGGTGGATCCCTCCCCCTCCTTCCATTAGGAGGTCTGGCGGTAACTTCCTTTTCTGGCCCTTTGGCTTTCCAGGCAGAAGCGGCCGTGGCGGTGGCAGTGGCAGCCACGCGGAGAACAAGGCTGACCCCAGTGCAAAGGGAGCCTTAAGCCTGCCGTCCCTCTCGCCAACGCTGTCGGCCGTTGCCTCTGTCCTTCCGCACACGCTGTGCCTTCCCACCCAGGGCTGGCCATGGGTTCCGGATTCACCCATGAGGGAGGAAGAGGAAGGCGAGCCGATCTTCCACCCTTGGCGGGTGGCACCAGAGAAACCTCCTCCTCACTGGGGCCCAGCCTGGGATGGCATGGCCATGGGTTGGCACTGCCCTCACCGTCCTGTGCTGAACTGGACCCCAAAGGAACCCAGGGCTGACCCAAATCTCTTGCCTTCTGGCAGAGAGAGAGAGAGAAAGAGGGAGAAAGAGGGAGAGAGTGTCAGGTAGACTGCTGGTTTGTCAACAAAAGAGAAGGAAGGAAGGAAGGAAGGAACAAGCAAACAAACAAACAAGTTGGACTCTTGCTAGTGGACTGTGCCTGTCGGAAGAAGGGATGGGAGACAGAAGGGATGGGAGACGGAGAGAGAGAGAAGAATCATAATGCTGACCGCCATACTGATAAAAGGAAAACTTGGTGGATGATTATTTTTTCAGTACTGTATATTTTTGACAAAATACTAACTTTGTAGGCCAGCTTTGTGGGCCAGAAGAATGTGATTTTCTTCCTTCCTTCTCTTGTCTTCTCTTCCTTCCTTGTCTCTGAGCATTGCACAATTGAAAACGATGGACTTATGTGAAATATAGAAATTTTTTTTAAAGAAAAGAATTAAGATGTCAAAATGATTAGACTATTTTTTGACTACAAGCAGGCTTTCCTGCTTCAGTGACATTTATCTGGGCCATTGGACCAAGAGGTCTTCTTCTGGGAGGCTGCCTGGGAGGCTGCATTTCTTCATTGAACATCCCCCCCCCCCTGGCATCTCAGACCTCTTCCTTCCTTCCTTCCTTCCTTCCTTCCTTGGGAAATGCTTTTTTCCGCCGCCACCTGCCACCCTCTTCCGGGCTGTTTCCGGGCTCAAGAGCTTCTACGGAAGGGCTTCTGCCAGGTGGGCTTCTTCTCCCCCCCCCCCATCACCCGGGAGGTTTCTTTGCCTCTTTGCCTTGTCAAGTGCCCCCTCCCTCCCCCAATGGGTGTCCCTTGGGGGGAGAAGCAGGATATTAGAGGGTCTGTGGTTTGCTTTCTCTCCTTTCCTCCCACCCCATAAGTGCTCTTCTCAGAAATGTCCTATTTTTTCCAGTAATATAAATCTTATATAGTGAGAAAAGAGATTATTCCTGTTGCTTGGAGGTCCCCTCTCTCTGACATCCCCAGGTGTATGGGGGGTGGGGGAGAAGGAGGAGGAGGTGGAGGCGGTGTTAGGCCTGCAGGACATGTGGGCACAGGAGGGTCTTTTCCTCCTCCCCCCCCCAAGGCCCCTTTCTCTCTCTGGGCTCCAGGCTAGAAAGACACTGACTCCCACAGACAGTGACTAGCAAGGGTCCTTGAGAAATCAGAAAGAAGCCCCCCCTTTTCCTCCCCCACCTGCCTCTTGCTGCCCCCTCCACAAAATCTATAGCTCAGACTCTGCTGTGCTCAGTGTGTGTGTGTGGCTCTCAAGGGGTGCAGATGCAAGACAGCCCCCCCCACCTGGGCATTGCTGGGCCCCAGGGCATCCTAACCAGTGAGTAGACCTGTTCTTCAGAGGAGTCTGGGGGTGACCAGCCCCCCCCTTAAAGCTTTTCTTCCAGGCTCTTGGGTGTGTGTGTGTGTGTGTACGCAATGTCTCAACCCTACCCCATTTCTTCAGGGCCCTGGTGTTTTGAGGCAGAGTTTGAACCCCCTGTGGCCCTGGGTGGGCCAGGACAGCTCTCAAAGGTCTTTCCCCCTCCCCGTCCTCCCTTCCTTGGATCACCTCTTCCCCCCCCCCCCCAAAAAAAAAGAGCCTCTCCATCTGCCACCTGGGCCGGGAGAGGGCAGGGTTGGGCTGCCCATTGGTGCCAGGGGAATGTTTACAGCCTTTTGTTTGGGCAGTGAAGGGCGGGTTGGGTTGGGTTGGGGGCAAACTAAGTCCTGGTTTTGCTCTCCCCCCCCCCTAATAATAGCCTGGGATTACGGAGAGAATCTGGGAAAAGCACATCCTTTGTTTTTGCCCTGGCACTAAGTGGCACAGAAACGCTGTATTTTGGGAGTTTTTACTACTGGGAAATGTTGAAACTGAATAATGCAATAAAATTAAATTTAAAAAAACCTGACTCAGACTGACACAGCCTGGGAACCTGCCTCCTCTTGTCCGTAGGGTGTCCTTTGCTCTCCCTTTCCCCACCAAGGGGCTTTTCCTTCCTTCCTTCCTTCCTTCCTTCCTTCCTTCCTTCCTTCCTTCCCATGGTCTCCCCATGGAGACCAAAGCTCTGGGTGGAAGGAGGACCCCTCTCCCTCCGCCTTCTAGGCCAGAGCATCTTTGCAGGGGTGCCTGTGAGTTTGGCCACAACAGGTGACCCCGTGAGAGGCTCAGAAAGATGGCGGGAGGTTTCCCAGCGCAAAAGTCACAAACAAGCATCACTGCATCTCTTTCTCCTCTCCCTTTTTATTGGACCCTGGAATGGTGCATGTGTGTGTGGGGAACCATGGTGGGGCATCAGGGCTGTCATGAGGCTGCAAAACTGCTGAGCCACAACATCTGTGAGCCTCTGGCAAGGAGTGCGGCCCGCGTGTGGCTGGCTGGATGGTAGGGGGTGGGGGAGGCTAATCTTCTCGGGCAGGATAATAATGGGGCCATAGTGTGGGGTGGAGTCCTTTGCTATTGAAGCCCAAAGCGTGGGAGGTGGGTGGGTGGGGGGCAGAGTTGGCTGCTGCCTCAGCACCCCTGAGAAGCCTGGGATGCCCACAGGGAGAGTGCGGCCCATAAATAGCCCCACTGTCCACTGGCCCTCCTGGCCCGCCAGCGCTTCCAACACCATCCAGGACAGGAGGTATGGAAACACACACACACACACACACGATTCGATTCCCGTGCAAAACTCAGGGGCAAATCCTTTCCTCAGCCAGGCAACCACTGTCTGAAGGCCACGTGTGGACCGGAGAGATCCGGCCCTTTCGTCCTTGGGAGGAAGGGGATTTTTTTGGAGCGAGGCGGGGAAAAGGCAAAACCTGCCCTGTCCCCTCCCCACGATGGCTCCTGTCCTTTCAGTGGGGCATTGAAGAGGTTGGGGATAGGAAACTGAGGGAGGCAGGGTGGGCAGTCTATGGGGGTGGCAGGACTTAATCTCATTGGAAAGGGGGGGGGGGGTTGTGTTGTGTGGCTTGTGTTCCTATGTGGCTCTGAATCCACCTTTGGAAACTTCCTGGGGGAGGAAGGCCAACAGCGATGGGGGTTGTGGCTCTGGCAGTGCCTGGGGGAAAGTTTCTTTTTTGGACTACAGAGCTCAGAATCCTTTGCAGAGCTGTGCTCCAAAAAAAGTGTCCTAATGCTGTCCCACCCCCCACCCCCAAATGCACCAGAGCATCGTCTTCCATCTCCCAAAGGTTCACTGCCACAAAGCCACCCATTGCTCGCCCTCTTGAGTCTGGCCTTCACCCCCGGGGTGTGTGTGAGCTTTGCCTGCCAAAGCCTGGAGGGGGCCTGGGTCGTCCTCCCGCCCCCCCGCGCCCCCCCCAGCAAATCAGGCCCTCGAAGATGTTCCAGGGTTGCCAGGCACAGGGAAGGAGGTCTTTGTGGCACTACCTTCCCCTGCAAAGCCAAAGCAAGCCGAAGACTGGGGGTGGGGGATAGAGCCTTACTTCTTCCTTGGGCTGTTAACCAACTCTCCCTGGGGGTGGGGTTTGGGGGGGCAAGGGTTGCAGGCACCATGACCGAACAGCACAGCCCACCAGAAGAAATGGCCACTGCCGAGAGCCCAGAGGAAGTGGGGCCAACTTACAAGGTACCTTATTTGCTGGGGTGGGGGTGGGTGGTGGGTGGGTGGGGAAGAGAAACTCCCACTCTCTCTTTTCCAGGAAACACAACCTTCCCCCCCCCCCCCCGCCGCCGCTCCCCATCATCCCTTTGCTGGCCTGGACCACTTGCTGAATTCTGGTCCAGGCGGCTGTTTTGCCTGGACTTTGCCGCCAGGTGGCGCTCCTTGGCCGCGGGACTGAATGGCGAGGAAGCCTTGCGCATCCCAGGAGCTAAAGAGGCGCGGGAGGGAGGGAGGGAGGGAGGGAGGGGGCCCAACCAAGGCAGGCCGGGGTGGGGCGAGTGCTCCCCCACCCCTCAAGGCAGGAAGGGCTCTGGCTCCTCGCCCCCGCTAACCCAAATCCCCAGAGAAGAGGCAGCCTGTGGGGCTTTGGTGAAACTGCGCATCTCCAGGCAGGCACTGAGTCGGGGAAGAAACCCTCCCTGGCCCAAGGCTGCCGCGGCGGCATCGGAGCTGACCGGGACGGAGGGAGGCCTCTGCTTCCCTCTCCCTTGCCCTGGGGACAGAGGAGGAGGAGGAGGAGGAGGAGGAGGAGCAGCCGTGGCCTCCCGCTCTCCTTCTTCCTCCTCCTCCTCCTCTGCTTCTTCAGCTGAACCCTGCAGAAGTCCCGGGAGCCCCCCCACCCCTCCCCCCAAGGCCACTGGACAAGCCTTATGAGATAGGGACTGTAGGAAGAGAGAGACCCCTCTGTGCCCCCCTCCCCCAGAAGTGCCTCTGGCCTTGGTTTCTGTGGGGCAGGTGCCGGATGGAAGGAAGGAAGGAAGGAAAGAGAAGAAGAATAGAGGGACCCACCACCTTCTCTTCTCCTCCCCTCACCACCTTGGATGGGTGGCCACTTCCAGAATGGGAGGCTGGGGAAGGAGTTTGTGGGCTGGAAAAGGAAAACAACCTCCACCAGCTTCCTCCTCCCTCCTCCTCCTCCTCCTAACACATCAGGCTCCTTCCTTTCTTCCTTCCTTCCTTGTGGTCAAACCAGCTGCCTTTGAAACCAGACCTTCTCTCTGTGTTGCCCAAGCCCTCACCCTGAAATCCCTTTTGAGCTCCCCCCTACACACACACACACACACACACACACACACACAAAGAGTCTCTTCAGCGCTTGACCCCTCAGGGCTTGGCCGTGCCTGCCTTCTCTCCACCTCAGGTCACCCTCTATGAGATGGAGAACTTCCAGGGACGGAGGTTTGAGCTGACGGAGGAGAGTCCCAATGTCACCGAGAAGGACCTGGACAAAGTGGGATCCCTTCGGGTGGAGGCTGGGCCGTGAGTGTCCTCTCTCTCTCTGTGTGTCTGTGTGCGAATGAGTGTGTGTGTGTGTGAGAGAGAGAGGTTTAGTGTCCTGAAGGTTGCACATCTTCATCTTAAAGTGCTCCACGGGAACCCTTTTTGAACTACCAGCCTTTTGGCAGAATACAGTCAAACTTCTACATCGAATTCGTTCCTCAAGGTTGGTTGTATCTCGAAAAATTCTTATCTTGAATTTCCCATGGGGATGCATTGAATGCTGTTTCCCATAGGAGTGCATTGAATTTTTGTATCTCGAAAACATTCTGTTAAATATGTATATGTCGAACCTGATTTTTCCTGAGATTTCCAGATGTATCTTGAATTTTCCTTCAGTTGAACCGTTCTTACCTCAAGGTTTGACTGTGCAAGCAGCTTTTGGGGACAGTGACAAGCAGGCCTCGGAGACAAATGGAAACGGCTCTTTCCAGGGAGTTCTTCGTGAGGGAGGGAGGTTGGGGGGAGGGATCTGGGGGGGGGGCAACAGAGGTCCCACACAAAGAAGCGGCTGGGAGCATTTAGTGCCACCTCAGCTTGGAGGTGGGTGCGGGGGGGGGCAAGAACTCTTCCAGCCCAAACTACCTGCCCAAAGGAAGCCAGAGCCAAGCAGTGTCTGAGAGAGATGCCCACAGTCTCTGCGCATGGGGGACCTTTGTTTAGAGTATCCTCCACTGACTCTGTGCCCCCCTGCTCTCTCCCCCCCCATATCCAAACACAGCTGGCTCGGGTTTGAGCGCCAGGCCTTTGGCGGAGAGCACTTTGTGCTGGAAAAGGGCGAATATCCACGCTGGGACTCCTGGTCGAACAACCACGGCAGCGACAGCCTCCTCTCCTTCCGGCCCCTCCTGATTGTGAGTAATGCCACCCATTAAAGGAGGGGGTTAAAGGGGGTAAATTGGCACCCAAAGGGGCAGGAAGTGACTCCAGACCCCAGGGAGAAGGCCCGGGTGGGTGGGTGGGTTCAATGCTCTTGGCAAGGTGGTCTGTTTGCTGAGCCTTTCCATCATGGGAGAAATCCCTTCTGAAGGGTGTCTATAATCATCATCATCATCATCATCATCTCCCTTCCTTCAATGGGAGACGGCTGGGAGATGGACATGGGGTGGTGGTGTTGGTGGAGCCCAAGTCTTGGTGTGCAGCCAAGCTGGTGTGAGTGTGTGCATGCACGTGTGCACGTGTGTCTTTGCACTTTGATGAGGACTGAGGTGGGCCCTTCCCCACCCCCACTTCTCCCCTCGCCTCGGCAGGATGGTCCAGACCACAAGATCCATCTGTTTGAGAACATCAACTATGGTGGGAGGAAGATGGAGATAGTGGAGGATGATGTGCCTAGCCTGTGGGCTCATGGCTTCCAAGACCGCGTGGCCAGTGCAAAGGCCCTGAGTGGAACGTAAGGAGGGGGCAAGGGTGGGTCTGGGCAGGGGGTGGGCAGGAGAGCGGGTGGACCGTGGGAAGAGGAATCCCCCCACCGTCCAAAAGAAGGGCTGGGTTGGGAAGGGAAGGGAGAAGTCAGGGAAAGCCAGGCTGCTCTTCCAGGGGCCGATCCTGAGATTAAGCTCCCCAGATATAAAATCAATACTACAGAAGTGAGAAAAGACACCGTCGGCTGGTCAGAGAGGAGGAAGAAGAGGAGGAGGAGGTCCAATGGCAGGTCATGTCTTCTCACTAGCTTCATTTTAGAAACGGCCTTGCAGAAGTTCTGACTCCGAAGGATGATGTGGGCTCTGTTGAGATGGCCTTTGCGGCACTTGGTCTGTGTTTATTTGGTGCTGTGTGTGTGTGTGTGTGTGTGTGAGAGAGAGAGAGAGAGAGAGAGAGAGAGAGTCAGTCTCCCCCCCCCCTTGAGTGCCTTCTTTTGGTCATTGTCATGCTCCTCTTTTCCTGCGCATG
Source organism: Bradypodion pumilum (assembly GCA_035047305.1). Classification (NCBI taxonomy): domain Eukaryota; kingdom Metazoa; phylum Chordata; class Lepidosauria; order Squamata; family Chamaeleonidae; genus Bradypodion; species Bradypodion pumilum. The sequence continues at coordinate 21,445,955 of JAWDJD010000014.1, read as the reverse complement.
AGACCTCTGGACTCCTCTCAGTGGCCGAGACCGCCATGCCAAAGAGAGCTCAAGGCGGGGTCCTTTGCCGCCTCCCTCACTGCCCCCCCCTTTCCTCCCTCTCTACAGGTGGGTGGGCTACGAATACCCCGGGTACCGCGGGCGGCAGTATGTCTTTGAGAAAGGCGAGTACCGCCACTGGAACGCGTGGGAGGCCAGCCAGCCCTTCATCCAGTCCATGCGGCGCGTCCGGGACCAGCAGTGGCACAAACGGGGCTACTTTGAGGAAGGCTAGAGGAGTCGGTGCCCACCCAGGCTTAGAAGAAAGCCCACCTGGCCCCCCCGGGAAGAAGTGGACGTGGCTGAAGGAAAGAAGGAAGGGAGGAAGGGGGGAAAGGTGGTCCTCGTTTTTTCTCTGTAGAAGATGATTGGACACTCAATAAAAGTCTGAAGTGCTGAGGCTGTCCTGGTTCTGTCTCTTGTCTTTCCCTCTACAGGCAAAGGGGTTGGTGGGGGTGGGGGTGGGGGCTGATTGCAAGGGTGGGGGTCTTTGCACATCTCAGACCTCCCCCCCTCCCCCGCCCCATCCCTAAATGCACCTCCACATGGTCAGCAGGGAGTCGTGGAAAGACGCAGAGGTGGGGGGGGAGTTGCTTTTCCTAAGCAATTCCTTGGCTCTCCCTCCCTGGGGATTCTGGGAGGAGGAGTCTTTGTCCAAAAGAGGAACTTTCCCGAGCTGAGAGACAAGCGGCGGGGGTGGTGGGGTGTGGGGGTGTGGGGTGGAGGGATAAGAAGCATCCCTTAGGGGTCATGATAAGCCTGGGGCTCTCCAGGAAGAAGAGAGGTGTCCAGTGGCACCCTTGGGTGGATGATCACTTGGTGGCCCTGGGCTGGGACCTTCCAGCCACAGAGCAGGAGGAGGAGGAGGAGGAGGAGGAGGAAGGGGGCTTTTTGAATGAAACTAGACCCTCTAGGGCTGATCCCCTCCCCCACCCCAGCCAGAGCTGACCAGTAGAGCCTACAGTGGCACATGACGGGACCAATGGTCCACCAGCAATGAGAGGAGGGCACTGCGGCCCCCCCTGCCTGAAATAGGGGTCAGGGGGGTGGGCAGTGACAAGCCTTTTGGCCATGTGGCTGAGAGCCTAGCAAGTGCTTGGCAGCCTGAGCACCTCTGAGAGTGCCCATGGAGCCTCTCAGCCCTCCTCCTTCACCCTCGCTCCACTCTCAGCCCCAGTGCTGGCGGGGGTGGGGGTGGGGTGGGGGTCCCTAATGAGGCTGAGGAAATTGAAAGCAGCAAAAGACCTGAAAGTCAAGGTCAAAGGTCTCCTTTGTTCAAAAGCCAGTCGTGTCGGACTCTAGGGCATGGCCCTCAGCTCCATTTATAGCCAAAGAGCCAGGGCTGTGTGCCTCTGCAGACGTTTCCGTGGACATGAGGCAGGCATGACTAGACACACAAGTGCACAGAATGCTGTAACCTTTCCTGATTAAACAGTACCTATTTATCTACTTGCAATGTCTTGGGACTGCTAGGTTGGTAGGAGCTGACTGTCGCGCAGCACTCGAACTGCTGGCCTTCCGGTTGTCAAGTTCAGCGTCTCACCCATTAAGCCACCGTAGTCCCACCCAGAAGGCCAAGAGTCAGACAATAACACCCCCTCGCCTCTCCCCCACTGACTTAAAACCACAGCCGGAGGCCAAAGCAAATGTCCCCCCAAAGGACAAATTTACTCCCCCCCCCGCACAAGGGACCCATGGAACTAGGCAGGAAAGGCTTGCCCCATTAGCCACCCACGGGTCCAGGTGTGGGGCATGGGCAGACAGCCCATGGCTGCCAATGTGAGGGATGTACAGAGAATCCAGCCAGGCACGCTTTCCTTTTGGCCTTGTGGAAGGAGATGAACTTTCTTTGCAAGATGGGTCATGAATCGGGGGGGGGGGGAGGAAGGGGGGGTTGGGGTACCACCAGTATTCAGAGAGGGGAAAAGGTCAAGGGGTCGCTCTTGCTTGAAAGCCAGTCCTATCCAACTCTAGGGTTCAGTGCTCATCTCCATTTACAGCCAAAGAGCCAGCACTGCCTCTTCATCTGTAAATGTTTCCATGGTCATGTGGCAGGCATGACTAGACACCAGAACACTGTTACCTTTCCTGCTGAAGAGATACCTGAGGGTGCAAAAGATCCCTGCTCCTGTCACAAACCAATCCGGTCTCTTGCTCATTCATGAGGGCAGCCTCCAAGAGCAGGAACCCAAAAGTCCCCAGGAGAGGCTCTTTGCCTAGAGGCCTTTGGGGCAGAGACCCATGACATGGTCCTCCAGCGAGAAGGCAGCTGAGATGTCTGGTGGCTTGGTACTTGCTCACGGATTCCTTAAACCAGGGTTGCCAAAACTTTTTGGGCTGTGGGCCAGTCACATGGTTCAGGGTCACTATGGCCCAGGGGCCGGATCCAGCAATCTGACACCAATTCACCCGGCCCGCGGAGCCCTTGTTGCTCCCAGAAGCAGACAAAAAACGCGCCCATACAGGTGCATTTTACTTCTGCTTCTGGGAGCGAGGAAGGCTTTGTGGACCAGATGAATTGGCGTTGGGGGTCGAATCCAGCCCCTGGGTCATAGTTAGGGCACGAATCCCCTTTGAAGCACCCCATGAATTATTCAGAGCGCACAGTGGCTGCGCTTGAGGACTGGACAAACAATGACGACATGAGACACGTTGGCCACTTGAATCCATTAGGATAAATATAAGTGCCATAATTATTGTGTGCCGCCAAATCAGCCCCGACTTCTGGAGACCCTTTTCCAGAGACTACAAAGAAGTGCCATTGCCTTCCCTTCCCTTCCCTGGGGGTTGGGAGAGGTGGCACAGCTTGCCCAAAGCCACCAAGCCTGGCTCCCCCCCTGCCCCCAAATGCCTTCCCACTGGGTGGGGTTGGGTGGAACTGAATGGACTGCATTTCCAACCACCTCTGGCACTGCAGCCCGAGAAGCGAAAGTGCTGAGCTATCCAGCCGGCTCAACGGTTAGAATAACACCCGTTACATTGGCAGCTTAAAAATCTTAATAAGCCAACACAACAAATGAATGCTTAACCAGCCATTCCCAAGCTCTGCCTGAAAGGGCAACCTCCCCCCTTCGCCCCCCCTTAACCCTCTGCCATTCTTGTGCCAATTCCCTCCCTCCAGCCCCCTCCCACAAAGGTGTCCACCTGATATTCCTTCTGGTGGGACTGCTGGTACTTCTGGGGCAGGATCCGGCCAACATGGTTTCCCTGAACAAAGAGGGAAGAGAGAGAGCGAAAGAGGAAAACCTCCCTATGGGGAGAGATGGGGGGAAGCTCAACCCACCCACCCACAAGTCCTGCCTGGAGGAGGAGGAGGAGGAGGAGGAGGAGGAGGAGGAGGAGGAGGGCTTCGGTTTTGTGGCATGGGTGGAGATGCCCTCCTGCAAGTGTGGCTTTAAAGAGGAAGGCCCGCTTCCAAAGGGCAACCCAGGGGGAGATGATGCCTGCACTGTCGCTGGCAAACGTGAAGCCACACGTGCCCAAAGTTGAAGCCACACATGCCGAAACTGCAGTTGCTGGAAAACGAACTCGTGGCTGCCAGGATTGCACACCAAAAAATAGTCCCCTTCTCTGAGGGAGAGGTCATAACCTGAGGCACGCAGGCAGCGGCTCATCGGGTGCCATCAGTACCCAAAGCCAGTGGTGGAGAACCTATGGCACGGGTGCCAGAGGTGGCACTCCCAGCCCTCTCTGTTGGCACACTCTGTCACCCCAGCACAAAGTTGGCCCCGCCCTTCTGCCCAGAAGCCCAATGGGAGCGCGTCCCCCTCCTCCCCCAGCACAAGAGTCCCCCCCCCTCTGCAGCCCAGCCCAGGCCAGGCAGCCTCCCCTCCCCCCCCGTTTCTCTAGACCTCCCTCTATAGGAGCCATATCGGGGGCCAAGGCTGAGGGTCAGGGTTTCACCTCACCTAGGAGGTTCTGGGAGGCCAGATGGCTGCCCACAACGGCAGGCCAGATGGCCAAGGCCTTCCTTGCTTGGAATCCGGTTGGAACGAGGCTCATCTCTATTTAGAGCCAAAGAATTAGCACTGTCTGCATAGGTTTCTGTGGTCATGTGGTAGGCAGGACTAGATACTGGAGTGCACTGAACATGCTTACTTTTCCTGCCGAAGTGGTACCTATTTATCTACTTACAAATTCATGCTTTTGAATGGCTAGGTCAGCAGGAGCTGGGACAGATGACAGGAGCTCACTCTGTCAAGCAGCACCCGGGTCTCATACTGCTGACCTGCTGAACTTCTGGCCATCAAGCTTAGCCTCTTAACTCCTAAGCCACCACAGTCCACACAACTTAGGGCTGCCCTAGTAAGTTTTTGAGGCATGCAAGACGTTTAAGAAGGACTTTCCCCACAGCCACGGATCCCACCCCCTCAGGGTGTGTGTGTCTGTGAGTGGATGAGGTGGGGAATGGGACCCCCCACCCCCCCGGGGCCTGAGTCTCTCTCTCTTTGTCCAATGCAGAGTGAGGCCGGCTCTCTTCTCCTCAGCTGGAGAAGTGTCAGGATACGTCCACACAGGCTCCAGAGGCGCCTTTGGCTCCCCTTCTGCCCCTGGGTCAACCCAGGCGGTGGCGGCGGTGGTGATTAGGGGTGGTGGTGGTGGTGGTGGTGGTGGTCTTCAGCCCTGGCGGGGCTTTGGCTTCTCCCTCCTTGCCAAAACAGGCCAGAGGGGGAGGGGCTCCTCTTCCCTCCTCCAAAATGAAAACAAGCCTCCGGACGGACGGACGGACGGACGTGGGGGCCCACTGCTGATCTTGGTGGGGCTTTTTTGGTGGGGTTTGTTTTCTTGGGCTCCCGGGGCAGGGGGGTGGGCTTGGCAGTTGTGTCTGTTGGGTTTGTCATGGGGCGACAGTCTCCGGGCGGCACGGCCCTCTCTCCCTCCCTCCCTCCCTCGGGCCAGATTGGGCCGGGAAGGGCATTGTTCCCGCCAGCCGGCTGCCCCGGAGGCTTGGCACACACAGGCCGGCCCTGCTGAGGTTGACAAAACCAACCCTCCTTGCCCACCGACAAAGCCCCGGGGGCGGCAAAGTGAAAGCTCATGAAATAACTCCACTCCCCTGTCTTTAGCGGGACAAAAGGCGGCCCAGGGTCAGCTGACCCGGGGTTTTCATTGGCCTTTAATCCAGTATTCTCGGGGGGTTTGATCACACTTTCGTGAGTTTGATCAATACTGCCGCCGGGGCGGGGATCAGCCCGGCACCTATAAATGGGGTGGCTCGGACGCAGCGGTTCCAGTGGCATAAAAGCAAAGTCTGGTGCAGCCGGTAAGAAGGACCCCCTTCCTCCTCCTCCTCCTCCTCCTCCTCCTCCTCCTCCTTGCATTGTCTCCTTCCTGCCTGCCTTGAGCGCTTTTTCTCGTCCTCATCCAGGTTTCAACATCCTGTAAGAAAAGATGGCCAGAGGTGTAGCATTTAGGGAGAGGAAAAGTAGGTTTGGAGTAAGAGAGAGAGAAAGAAAGAAAGAACGAACGAGAGAGAGAGAGAGGGGGAGAGATGTTAGAAGGGGTCTCCTTCCTCCTTCCTCTTCCTCCATGAAGCTTTGGTAGCCAATTCTCTCTCTCTCCCCACAAGTTAGGCTGGGCTTCCCCTGAACCTGCCCGGAGGATCCACCTAAGTTCTGGTCCTCCACTTCCTGGAAGGAAAATTGCTCTTTTTTCCTGGTGTCCGATGGGATCCAGACAGCCGGGCTGGATGTAGGGAGAGCCCTTCGTGGCGCATAACAGGTCCTGCCTGCCCGGTTACCTGTGGACCTTCCTGCCTCTTCACCTGAACTTTTCATCTCAGCTATTTCGTCTCTTAGCTATTTGTACCCCGTTTCCTCCTTCTTATTTTGCTTTTGCAAAATGGTTACTTTTTCCTCCTTGGACTTCATTCTCACCTCTGTCTTTGTGACCCCCTCCCATAAGGGCTCCCCCATCCCCACTGAATGCTGGACCACCTTGTTGCCCAGTGGAAAGTCCTGATGGACTTCCATAGTACAGCGTGGCAAGAAGTGGCAGTCCAAAGCGAAGCAGGAACCCCTCCCTGGCTGGGAGCCCCAGACTTGGCCCAAGGCTTTCCCCAGGCAGACCGCCTGACCCGAGGCCAACACCCGTCTTGCAGGGCTAGACAAGTCCCGTCCACTCTGGTGGGGGCTCAGTGGACCCCCGGTAGACAACCGGGGCTCCCTTGATGGAAAGGACCATCATAGCTACAGCTGAGTCCATTCCCAGCGGATGGAAGGCAGGGGCCAGAATCTGGGTTACAGAAACTGCTAACCTGCCAGGTGCTGCTTTAGTGGAGCACCTTTGGGGTGTGTGTGTGTGGTGGCAGTGGCAGTGGCGGCGGTGGCAGTTTCCATTTAACGCAGTTTCTCTCTCCCCAAAGGAGCAGCTCACCTGCCGCCGCCTCCTCCTCCTCCTCCTCAAGATGGCTTCCGATCACCAAGCAGCAAAACAGGCCGGCTTCAAGGTCAGTGTCCGGCCCGAGGGCCAATCCTTTGCCACCCGGCAGAAGCCCCTGCTTGAGAGGAAATCCAGACCTCTTCCCATTGGAGCGCAAAAAGGGATTCGGTCCCCCTCTGAATTTTCCTGGGTTGATTCTTTCCAAAATCCACCTGCAAATGGTGCGAAATATTTAGAAGCAAGCGCAGGTGCCAAACCCCTCTCCCACTCCGTCCTTGGCCCACCACTGGCGGAAGGGAGGCCGTTGCCATTGGGAAGTTGCCCCCCCCCCCACCCATGGGAACCAGACCTTCCTGGCCCTCCCAGTTTCATCATAGCTGGCTGTGTAGAGTGAGACCCTTCTCACCCCTCCAGACCCCCCCCAACCCCCCCAACCAAAACAAAAGGGAGAGGCAGACTCACAAACACAGGGGGGGGGGGTAAGAGCAACTGCATGCATAGCATGGCGACGTCCAAGCTGAGTACCCTGCAGTGCATTCAGGGGGCAGGAAGGCGTGGGTTGGGGGCTCTGACCTATCCAGGGCTGCTCCCGGCTTCAGGGCCAGCCTTTCCAAGGTGGGCAAATGCCCCCGGGCAAGGCTTGGCCTTCCCTCCCTTGGGCTGGACTCAAACATGGCCTGTGCTTTCTAGAAGTGTGGCAGTAGTTGCCCAGGGCATCGTCTTCTGGTCTCAACCTCTCCTCCCCCTGTTCTCCCCCCCCCCCGCCCCACGCTTTCCAGATCATGATCTTTGAGCAGGAGAACTTCCAGGGCCGATGCCATGAGCTCAACGCTGCTTGCCACAACTTGAAGGAGGCTGGTCTGGAGAAAGTGGGCTCCATCTTGGTGTATTCAGGACCGTAAGTGAAAGGAAGTGGGGGTTCAATTCAGGGGAGGGGGGCAAAATGCCATTGGGGTAGAGAGCATGTCCCAGTCCCATGCTTTGCTCAAGCAGGGATTGGGAAAGTTCCCTGTTCAGCCTCTCTTCCTTACCCATCTCTGGGGAGGGCGGGACGGATGCTCGGCACCTGCTTTGAGCCATGCGCCCTGAATGCTCCGTCCTCTTCCTCAGCCAAGCAGGGTCTCGTGGCTTTCCACTCTGAGCCGCAGGGGCTTCTGTGCCCTCCCTCTTCTGCCTTTAACAGGTGGGTGGGCTACGAGCAGCCCAATTGCAAGGGGGAGCAGTTTGTCTTTGAGAAGGGTGAATACCCACGCTGGGATTCCTGGACCAACAGCCGGAGGAATGACTGTGTCTGGGCCTTCCGGCCAGTCAAAGTGGTAAGTGGAGCTCTGCTGAGGGGATCGGGGCCACACGTGGAAAAGACGGGCTGGATGGGCCAGGGTGTGTTTCTGTCTGTGTGTAAATGTTGAGATTGCTGCCCAGGTGGGAGATCTCCCATCTACCCCTCACCCTGTGAGGTGGGGCATGCTCAGGAGAATGGGACTCCCTTGCTAGCTCCCTGGTGCAGTCAGGATTTGCACCTGGGTCTGGAATCCCCCTCCTCTCCTTCCTGCCCTGCCTGTATCACCAATGACTGTTTTGGATGGGGGGGGCTTTGAGAGGTATTTGTGAGGTGGTGGCTGACCCCCCCCCCCCCCCCGGTGGCTCCCCTGAGCATGGTCTGGCATGGCTTCCCCCTTCTAGGACAGCCAGGATCACAAAATCGTCCTCTACGAGAACCCCGGCTTCACCGGGAAGAAAATAGAGATCATTGATGACGACGTGCCCAGCTTCTATGCTCATGGCTACCAGGAGAAGGTGTCCTCTGTCCGTGTCCAGAGTGGCACGTGAGTCCCCCCCCCCCCGCCACCGGCCGTCTCTCCTCCTTCAGCTTGGAATGGTTTGGGCTGGGCCAAATGGCAATGGGGGCCCCCCTCCTGTCCCCAAAAGATACAAACCAGTTATCCATTGCTGGGTTTTTGCCATTGTGTGTGTCTTGTGAGGCTGACAGACTTTTCTCCCCCTCCCCCCCCTTTGGCAGATGGGTGGGCTACCAGTATCCTGGCTACCGTGGCTACCAGTACCTGTTTGAGAAGGGCGACTACAAGGACAGCGCAGACTTCGGTGCCCAGCAGCCCCAGATCCAGTCCGTGCGCCGCATCCGCGACATGCAGTGGCACCAGAGGGGGGCCTTCCACGCGGCTAGCTAAGCCGTTCCCCCACGTCCACTGCTGCCTCCGGCTGAAGGGGGGATAGGCGGGAGGGGGCCCCACCCCAGGGAGCCCCTCTCCATCTGGTAGCTCTTGCCCCCCCCCAACCCCTGCCAAGCCAGGGTCCATTAACCCTCCTCCTCTGCTGCGCAAGAAACATTCCTGCCCCCCCCCCACTGCTGTCACCAAAAAGCCTGAATAAATAAATGCTTTTGCCATTCCAACTCCCCTTGTGTCCCTGGCCTTGTTCTTCCGCTGCAACCATGCAACCAACACCAGGAAAACCAGGGTGGGCAAGACTGGGCGAGGGTTTAACTAGCACTTTGCACTTTGCAGGACAGCATGCGCACGCACACACACACATACTTGAAGTCTCAGGGGTTCTGGGTGGTGGTGGTCCAAAATTTAACTCCCCCTCCCCCCCCCCCCAAAAAAGAAGGTTGCTTTGCAAGGGATACCCTCCCCTCCCCTTTGGAAATCAGCTCCCCATCTTGGGACACAGGAAGACCCCTCCCCTGTGATGAAGGAGAAACCCAAAGGGAGGCTGCCGTCTGAGTTGTGCCTACCCCCCCCCGCAATATTCCCTCTCTCCTGGAAAGACCTGAGAATACAAAAAGCCCTCCTCACCCCCACAACTAGACCATTCCCCAGAGATTGCTTACATATATTTTATTCTTCTCCCAAGTCTGGCCCCACAAGGAAATCCACAGTAGCCTCCCCCCCCCATATCATTATCCACGTGGCCCCTCTGAGGTAGACTGCCCTGGAGCCTGGAAGGTCTGCCCCCCCCCCCCCCCGAGCCGTGGCCACACACTCTGCCACTGGCCAAAGAGGCCTTGCAGGGTAAACCCAGAGTGTAAACTGGCCTTGGTGGGACTTTCCCCAGGCAGGATTCAGGCCAGCTCACCTCTGAACTTTGCTGTGTGCAAAACCAAGGGTGCTGGTTGTTGTTGTTGTTGTTTTTGGGGGAGGAGTTTTTTTTTACAATAAGAGGCAAAGATAGATGAATTGTGTGCCTGGTGTTTCCACACCACCATCGTTCAGTCAAAGGAGATACAAAGTGATGCTTCAGCTGTTAAACAAAAAACTTCCTTTCCCAAACAGAAAGAAATAAAGTTGCCATCGTGGTTTAAAGCCCCAGAAACCTCCCCATAAAGTCCAAACACCTTCCGGAGCTCAGGCCCCGAGTCCTGGCCCTAAGGCCCAGCAAAGGGACCCCAAAGTGGGGTGACTGGGGGTGGGGAGGGGGGAGGTTTGCAATCCACAGGCAATCCCACGCTTCCACATCTCCAATGGTTCCTGTCCATCCGTCTGTCTGTCTGTCTGTCTGTCTGTCTGTCTGTCTGTCTGTCTGTCCGTCCATCCGTCTGTCTGTCTGTCTGGGACTTCTCCTGCTCAGATGGACGTTGGCCCCCCCTTCCCAAGCCAGGTTCAGGCCTGGGCCCAGGAGGGGGGGGCCGGCTGCAGGCAAATGGTTCTGTGACGTCCTCACAGCGTCGTTGTTGTGTGTGTTTGGGGCCAGGTCTATTTTTGCAACTCTCCCCCTTGGTTTATGGTTCACTCCCTTCTTCATCTGGAAGGTATTTTTGCCAAGCCAATAATTTCCCCCCCATTTCTTGGAGGCAGCAAAGAAACCAGATTAACATGGAGCAGGAAACGAACAACACTGAAGACAGCATGGTGTGTGTGTGTGTGTGTGTGTGTGCAGGTCGTGGCCCTGGGCTGGAACGGAGGCTGGAGTGAGTGGGGGCCCCCCACTGAGACCCCCCTCTTTCAGGCCACCAGTCCCTGCTTTGTCTCAGCCAAACCACACTGTCCACCCACCTCTCCACTATTGAACCACCATGAAAAGAGGGGTGGGTGCTGGGGCCCACCAGAAGAACCCCACATGGGGAGAGACTATAGAGGACACCTGTAGGTCAGGATTGGCACCCCAAACCCTTGGCCTGGAGCCATGCCCAAATTTCTGGCAGCAAAGATAAGCAGCCAGGACTTCTCAAGGAATGTCACTGACGTAGGAAGAAGCTGGATGCCCCCCCCCCCCAAGGCCCCCTGGCTCCCCCCCACCTCAGGATGTCCAAATCCCAATTAGGAAACATCTGTTCCTCCCAAAGCTGTGCTTAGCAAGAGCTCAGGATTAATGTCTAGCCAGCCACTTGCCAGCGGTTGCTCTCTTCCAGATGTGCAAGAACACATCCAGAGGTTGGTGTTCTCCTCCAGGCCAGCCCCCTGTAGCCCCCAGGTGGGCAATGGCCATCAGTGGTCTGGCTGGATTAGGCACGGACAATTTCACTGTCTGGATTCCCATGGCTGGAAAGACCTTCTAGGGCTCTTCTAGGCCTGTGATGGCCAACCTTGGCACTCCAGCTATTCTTGAACTTCCATTCCCAGAAGCCAAAGTCCCTGTGAATCCACACGAATGTGTTCACTGTGGATTCACAGAGACATGGGCTTCTGGGAATTGAAGTCCAAGAACACCTGTACATACTGTAAACCCATTTGTGTGGATTCACAGGGACTTGAGCTTCTGGGAATGGAAGGCCAAGAACAGTTGGAGTGCCAAGGTTGGCCATCACAGCTCTAGACAATCTCCACAGTCCACTAGAGTGGGTGGAATTCCTTCTTGTTCCCAGTGGTTTGGAAAGGGAGCCATTCAAGCTGTGCAAACTAACACCCCCCCTTCCTTCCTGACCTCTCCCTCTACACCCCCTCCTTCCCAGGCCCCCCCCCCCAGGGTCCCTCGCTGCCTCTCTAGTCGCCTGCAATCTCAGGCAAAAGCCATTGGCCCTGGCTTGACCGCTCTGACGTGTTTGCCTCGGCTCACCTGGGATTAACTCAATGGGATGACCGGACCGGGCCTCCGAGAGCCTGGCTTTGATTCTCTGCCAGAACTTGGGGGGGGGGAGGAGGAGGAGGAGGAGGGGGAGTCTCTGTTTAGTTCCTCCCCCCCCTTTGTGTGTGTGTGTGTGAGAGAGAGAGAGATGGTTGGTGGAAAATGGATTTGACTTCTGGCAGCTCTGATTACATGGGCCAGTGTGGTGTGTGTATGTGTGAGTGTGGACTCCGTCATGCATTACCCGGGTCTCGAACTGCCAACTTGCCAGCCTTCCAGCTAACAAGGTGAGCTTCTTCACTACCGAGCCACGGCAGCCCCCACTTGGGGATGAAGGCATAGCATTCAGACACAATTTGTTACTCACAGCCATAACTGATGGGCTTTGACTGCAATGACATGTGGTATGAATTCCTTCCTCCACCTGCAGTGGAGATTATTCAGCAAGAGTTGTCAAGGGTCATTACAGAACGAGCGCATAGCTGAGAGCTTACAAGGCCTTCGGTGTTTGGCTGCAGACTCATGGGAAGCCACAGGTGGATGGACGGTCCATGCATGCGCCGGATGGAGCTGAAGAAATGTATACTTCAAGAGGGTCCCTGCTTTTCTCTTCATGCTTTGCAAGCAAACAGACGCAAAGCGGGAGTGAGTGCTCGACCTTTCTAAGCCATTGGGGGCCATTGGGTCACACTCCCTCAGACAGCTTCGGAGGCCGGATGGCCATTTTGCCCTTCCTCCACCCCATGACACTTCATGATGTAGTGGAGGCGTTGGGGCCCCCACATGAAATGGTGCTGTGGGCCACAGCCGGTCCATGGTTACGAATCCCTGGTGTAAAGGAATATTTTGTGCAGCCATTGGCCCACACAATAAATATGAAGTCGTGTTAATTGTGGGCTGTTCTTGGAAGGAAGGGAGGAAGGAGATCAGGAAGGAGATCAGGAAGGAAGGAAGGAAGGAAGGAAGGAAGGAAGGAAGGAAGGAAGGAAAGCAGGCGCTGCTCCCCCAGGCATGGAGATTGATGGCACCAGCCTTTGGGGGCCAGTCGGCCACCTTCATCTCGCCGCCTCCTCACCCCCTAACTAAAGCCAAGGCCCATAAAAGGGCAGGGGGGACCGCTGTGGAATGCAACGGAGGCACACCTGGGAACTCCCCCCTCCATCATCATCATCATCATCATCACCATCCCTGGCTGGTTTTGCTCTGAAAAGCATCCTCTCCCCCCACCCCCACCCCCTGTGGAGCAGAAGAAGAACAACAACGGGGGTCTCCCGCTGTGCGGGGTGGGGCCGTGGGGCCTCTCTAGACTATCCCGGGCTCAGACCCCCACCCCGCCGGAGGGAACCGCGCGGCCCCGACCCAATGCCGGGAGACCGAAGAGCTTCTGCCGGTGGCGGTGGCAGTGGAGGGGGATTCCTGGGCGGGGGCGAGGGGGCGGGGCTTCTGCAAAATCCCATTAGAGAAGGGGCGGGGCGGGGGCGGGGGCGGGGGCGGGGGCGGGGCCACAACCTCCCTCCCTCCCTCCCTCCCTCTCCCTCTGCCGTTTGCAGACAGCTGACAGCGGCAGCGGCGGCGGCAGCGGCGGGGCCGGGGCTGGGGTGGGGTGGGCTGGGGGCTCCTCCTCCTCCTCCTTCTTCTTCTTCTTCTTCTTTTGGGGACCCCCTGCTTTCTCTCCGCCCCCGCCCCCGCCCCCCGATGGTCCAGGAAAGGGGGCCCCAGAGGCGTCTCTGACATCCTTGGTGGTGGTGGTGGTGGTGGGGGTAGAGAGAGGAGGGGCTCCCCCTCTTCTTCCTCCCCCTTAGAGGTGGCGTGGAGGGGGGGTGGGGGGAAAGGGCAAATGGACCCTCAGAGTCAGGCCCTTCCTTGGGGGAGATAAGCACATTTTTTTCGGGGGGAGGGGAGGGGAGGCAGGTGTCATAAACTGCAGCACCTCCGTTGGGGTGTTTTTTTTGGGGGGGGGAATGGGGGGCGATTTAAGACCAAAGGGGCCTTTCTTGAATAGGAGGGGGTGAAAGGAAGGGGAGGCCCCAGTTTCTGAGAGGGGGGCTTAGGTGGGCAAGGGGGGAGGGAGGGAGGGAGGGAGGGAGGAAGGGGGTCACCTTTGAGGACTACCTGGGGGTCCATCCAAGGGAGGGGGAGGAACGGAGGGAGGGAGGGAGGGAGGGACGGGGTATCCCTCATGGGGGAGGGGGAGGAGGAGGGACCCCCACCCCTGACCCCCCCAGAAGGCTAGCCCAAGGTCAGGGCCAGGTCAAGGCCTAGGCTTGTGGAGTGGGGTGGGGGGGTGGGAGAGGGCCTACCTGCCAAGATGGCTGACCTGGAGGCTGTCCTGGCTGACGTGAGTTACTTGATGGCCATGGAGAAGAGCAAGACGTCGCCTGCCGCCCGCGCCAGCAAGAAGATCACCTTACCTGAGCCCAGGTGAGGGGAGGGGGCTGTGGTGGGGAGGGGGAGGAATGGGCACCTCCTGCTCACCTGGCACAAAGGACTCAGGACCTGGGAGGGGTAGGGTGGGGTGGGGGACCCACAGGATGGGCCAAGGCAGGCTTCAAAACACCCTTGCAGGTGTCACCCCCTTTTCACCTCCCCATGCCCTATTTTGGCAGGTACAGAAGAGGTCTGTCTCCCCCCCATGCCCTCTCATATAATCCACTGCAGAGGAAGTGGGGAGGGGGGAGAGGGAGACCCTCCCCATGAATGGCCTCTTGGTCCTCACCCCCCTCCCAAGAGACATGGCATCCCAGGCACCATCTGTTCTCCCCACCACAGCTGTACCCCGTGGCAAGCTCTGCATCCTTCTCCCTGCAACCTTGACCCTAAGATGCACATCTGTGGGGCAGTCCCTGGTCACCCCCCATACATAAATGACCCCCCACACACACACACCATCCCCAGCCCACAGGACTTGAAGGGAAGCAGGTGCCGGTGCCCATTTCTGTCATGGTGTTTCTCCTTGTGCTTTAATCAGAGCGCATGTTGTTGTTTTGATTAACTGGTCCTAATGAACACTTCTGTATAGAGCGAATGGCTGTGTCGTGTCCTCATGGGTGGCACCCCAGTCTAAAGCCCTGAAGGCTTTGGTAGTCACTTGATTATCCCCCCCCTCCCAATTTAGATCCTGCCCTGTCCTCAACCCCCCCCCCACACACACACAAACTGGGCTAATGGGACTTGTCAAAGACTGTGTGACACTAATGCTTAGGTTTTGTAACTTTGCAAGGCTTTCCATAGCTATCGCCACCTCCTTTCTCTCCCAAGCAGAATAAACAGGTGCGTGCCATTGTCCTACCTGTGCCGGGATATTTGTGCATTATTCCCCCTCCCACAGCTTTCACGCCCACCCGTCTCTTGTCCGGAGTTATTATGGACTGACCGTCTGTCTGTCTCTTTGGGAGGCAGCTGCTTAAAATCCAGATTTGCTAAAGGAAAAGAAAACCTCTCAGGGTGATAAAGGAATCACGCTTGCAGTGCTTTGCTGCTGCATGTTCTTCCTGGTCTGCTGTAGGGGCCATGGGGTCATTAGGGTCAAGGAGGAAGTGTGGGGAGAAACCTGCCCCATCTTCCTTCCTTCCTCCTCCTCCTCCTCTTTGTGACACCTGGTACAGAGTTTTATGCTTCTGCTCACCAGACATTCATGAAGAGATGAGGCGTAGGAATAGGCCTGGCAGGGGTCACATCTTCCTCCCCCCCTCCCCCAGGGCGGGACACTGTGGGGAATGTAGGGAATGGTGTGGCTCTGCACATGCGTGTGCAAGGGTGCCTGGCTTGTGTTGGCCTGGCAGGTGGGCAGGTGGGCAGGTGGAAAGGCTGGCTGTGAGGGTGGAGGACCAAATTGCCCTTTGACCTCTCCTTTCTGCAGACACACTGACTGCAATGGCAAGGGAAGGAGGGACTCGGCACCCGGGGTGGTGTGGGTGTGGGGTGGGTGTGGGTGAGAAGGCAACCTGGCCCTTCCTGGACCCTTCCTTGTGCCGGCCAGGGATGGGAGAGAGCTCATGTTTAAGTGGGCAAATCTGGAGGGTGCCCCAGTGGGTTGGCCTGTTGGCGGCTGATGCTGCTTCCCAGAGTGTGTGTTTCTCTCCCCCCCCTTCTGCTCTTGTTTTGGTGCATGAAATCTCTGCTGCTTCTAGAGCAGGCACTCTTAATTAGATTACAGGTGATAATTGACCCTTCCCTGGGAGATGATGATTGTGGGGGACTTAAGTGTCCTGAAACCTCCTGAAGGGCTAGAGTGTGTGTGTGTGTGTGTGTGGGGGGGGGGGGGAGAACCGTGCCAAGATGACACTTACAGAGTCTGCAATCTGCCCTTTTATTTCTGTTGTAATTATTTGCTAATCATTTAATGCTCAGAATGTGGGGCGTGAGCAGTGGTCAGCCCCGGCCACACCAGCAGGGTCAAGCAAGCGGGTCCCTTGTAGCAAAGGCTCCGCAGCAGACAGTGGCTCAAGGTCTCTCTCTGCCCATTTGAGCCAGAGGGTGGGACTTGGATGGATGTCCCATGGGAGCCTCTTTGACAGGGGTTGGAACCCATGGTCCATTTGGGTCCCTTCCGGCTCTGCTCTTCTAAGGTGGTGATGATGATGATTAAGTTGGCCATGCTTCGTGATGGTAATTGTATGTCTGTTGCAAACGGCGCATGGGTGTGTGTTAAACTATCATACTGAGGCATGGAACAGGTAACACTGCCTAGTGAGCAGAGGTCAGGGAGGAGCAGTTTCTCCACCAGATGACCTTTAGAATGACCTCCCCCAAGTAACTCTTTTCTGCCCTTTAATTGTTAAACCACTTCTGTGAGCTGATGGCACCCAATTACTATTTAATTAATTCAGAGCTAGATGCATTAGAACATCTCCTAATGGGCAGCCGTTCTTGCACCTGTTAATTGTAACCATGTCTTCTTGGAAAATAGGGTTTTTTGTAAGCAGTTTTTAATCTCGCCATTTAGTCCAGAGTAGGGTCCGGGGCAGTTTGCATCAAGGTCTGAGTAAAAAATGTGACTGGTGTGTTTCTGCAATCTGTACAAATGCACGTGTGCCGTCCCTTAAGTGGAAGCGCCAGATGCTGGTCTTACGGGCAGCTGGTTGAGGCGAAAAAGAGGCCACCGTGTCTGTGCAAAGCCACAAACGCCAGAGCCATAACCATCCAAGAGTGGTGCGGCTCTCACTTGGTGCGTCTTCATTTTCTCTGTGCAAGAGGAGCGCAACCTAATTGGTTTTTGCTGTCACTTCCCTTTCAGCATCCGGAGTGTGATGCAGAAGTACCTGGGAGAGAGAGGCGAGTTAACCTTTGACAAGATTTTTCATCAGAAGATTGGTAAGTAAAATGCATTTTACTTCCGCTTCCAGTAGCGGCAAGGGTGGCGTGGGCCGGATGAATTGGTTTTGGGGCTGGCTCTGGCCCACGGGCCATAGTTTGGGTACCCCTGTTTTAAGCAGAGAAAACAGCAGCCTAAAAATCTATCTCATCCTGTTGCAAAACAGATTGTAAGGCACATTTTACTTCTGCTTCCAGTGGGAGGAACCATGTGACCGGCCTGCTGAACCACGTGACTGGCCCATGGCCCAAAAAGTTTGGGCACCCCTGCTTTAAGTCAATAAGGCTGTGTGTTTCCAGATGCTTGAGGTCCCAGTCCCCTGAATGTGTCTCTAGTGTCTAGAAACGGCAAAGCCTTTAGTTAGTAGTAGAAGGGATTGTGTTGTCATTGTCCTCGTCGTCGTAGGTCCCCACCCTTGAGCAGGGTTTGCTGATTGGGGCCATCGTGTCTTTCGGAAAGGGCAAAACCCCTCCTTGGGCTTTGGGGAGGGGGTGGTGGTGGTGGTGGAGGCCTCTTTGTATGCCAGCTGAAGAATGGCGAAACGGTCTGACCTGGTAGGACCCAGGGAGAAAATGACTGAAGCAATATTTGTATTCCTTACACAAACAAAGGCAGAGAGGGTGTGTGTGTGGCAAATCCATCCGCAAATGCCCAGGATCTCGTTGGGGTGTGTCGGCCGATATCTTTTTATGATGCTCCACAAGACTAACATTTGACCCCTTGCTTTTCTAGAGAGGGGTGTGTGTGTGTGTTTTAATTGTCCAGTTCTTTCAAGTGTACTACAGACCAGGTTGTCTGGTAGTGGGTGACTCATTGGCACCAGCCAGGTCTCTCCTTGCCACCCCAACAGCCAGCTTCCGCCCCGAGTCCTCCTCCTGCTCCCAGATATAGCGATGGAGCCCTTGGAGGGGAAGTTGCCTTGTGCTGAACTATGGGAGGGAAGCAAGGGGAGATGTTGGGGAAGTTGGACTCCCCAGGGGCAGAAATGTCTTCCTCCACTCTTGCATGGGGTCCCCACCATGGGCCCCTTGAACTGGAGCAGGGGACTGGCCATCGTGCGCAACTGGATCTGGACCTCCGGGTGGGTCTCGTGGGAACTAAAGCCACTGGGTTGTGCCTGGAGTTGTGGCCCAAACATGTCAGGCATGCCTGGTTTTACCCACCCCATCTCTTAAAAGAGGATTCATTGCTAACCCCCCCTCCCCGGGAAACCGATTCAAAGGGGGGGAGGTGTTCATGTGTCAAGGAGGATCTTCGAGGAGTCCTGGTGGTGCAGGGGTTAAACGGCTCTCACGCAACCCAAAGGTTGTGAGTTTGATCCTGATGGGGGTGAAGGTTGGCTCAAAGCCTTGCATCCCTCCAAGGTTGGTCAAATGAGGACCCAGCATGTTGGGGGCAAAAGGCTAATTGCCTTGTGAACCACCTAGACTAGAGGGCCCTCAGTGCTTATATGGGGCAGAGGGGATAGAAGTGCGATTGCAGGTGAGGCTGGCAGGTGTGTGGGACCCATGCCTGTCTTTAGGCGGCCGTTTCCCTCAGGACAGCATCGTTGCTGCTGCTGCTGCTGTGGGTAAAGCCCTTCCTGTGGTTTCCCAGGGGGATTACGGTGCAACTCCAACAACCCCCGTCTCCCCAGGGCCGCCTGTTTGCTTTGGAGCCGCATTCTTCCCTCCCTGGCGGAGGCTCAGCTGGGAACCCTCTTTCTGCCCAGGAAAACAAATTTTCCGCACGCACGGCTGCCTGCTGAGCGGGACGTCCAGCCTCTGCCAGTTGGTCCTGGGCTGGGAGGGAAGGGAAGGGAAGGGAAGGGAAGGGAAGGGGGGCTCTCTGGCCTCACGGTGTGGCTGCCTTTCACCTAGGCAAGCACTCGCTTGCTCTTTCTCCCGTCTGGGTGTGTGTGTGGGGCTGAGTTGGGCATGGCACGGAGGAGGGCACTGGCACGCCGGGCACTGGCTCTCAGCCCTTGGTTTTCTGACGTCCCTGCCATCCGATCGCCCTCTTGCAGAAAGAAACCGGCCCCCTTCTCCCCCCCCCCCCCGAGAAGGGCATTGGCTGATTATTGCACTGGCCATTTATAGCTGATAATCCCCCCTGGCAGGAAGTGGGGCATCCGTGACGCTGCCTGCCGGCCAGGGAGGTCAGGGTGAGTGGGGGAGGGTGGTGCTAATTGCCATCCTGAGGTACAATTAGCATCGTTGCCACAAGCCAGGCCAGGATAATCCACAGGGCACCTGGTTTGCCCAGTTTACAGGAAGGTTTCCCTCCGCACGACAGGTGTGTCCCCTTTGCGCCTCCCCCCTCCTGTGTGTGCGGTTGGGCTGTGAACCCCTTTGCTTGTTGTTGGAGGGTTCTGCTGTCCCACCAACAGAGGTGGAAGGAGGCAAGGCCACGATTCGTGGGCCAGAGACTCTCGGCCACGAGTGGCACTTCCACCAGGGCCAGATCAGCCCCCGCCTCATAGGTAAACCTCTGTAGGTAAACTCTGCCTGTGGGGCGGCCCAAGGGGCAAAACCCCCTGCTTGTTGTTGGCTAGCCAAATTCTGCTCTCGGGACAGTCTGGGACCAGCAAGGGTGGGGGGCTCCCTTGGGGCGCCTTTGGGTGACACTTGCAAAGGGATCGGCAGCCAGGCGTCTTGCAACCGGGCAGGTTTTGCAGCTAAAGTGAACGGCCAATGGACTCCTGCACCGACCCAAAGGCTCTTTGTACCAACGCTCTCTCTCTTTCACAAACACACACGCATTTGCACTTTCAAAGCCCTGTGCAGACTTGCTGGGCGCTGGTGGTCTCAGGTGGGGTTGGGTGGCCTTGGCTCTTGAACGGGTGTGGGGTGGGGCGCAGGGGTGGCATTGCCTACCCCCCCTCCCTCTCTCACATAGGTCTCTCTTTATTCCCCCACCAGGGTTCCTGCTCTTCAAAGACTTTTGCCAGGCAGACGTGGAGGAAGGCGTCCCGCAGCTGAAGTTTTATGAAGAGGTGAGCGGCTTCTCTGACCCAGATGGATGACTGGCTTCCATCTCAAAGGGTTCTGCAGAAGGGAGGGAGGGAGGGAGGGAGGAAGGAAGGAAGGAAGGAAAGAAGGAGCTTGAAAATGATTGACAGAGAGAGAGAGACCCCCCCCCCACATGCCATGGCTGGCCCCACCCACCATCCATCCAACGTGTGCACCCACCCTCTAATATCCATAACATGACTCTTAGCAAAGTTGTTGCGCATACAAGAGCATAGAACAAACATTGTAAATCAAACGATAAAAACCACAAAAGATAAACACAAAATAAACCCTAAAACCCGACCAGAAGCAAGGAAGTATGTAGTAAACCAAAACGATAGGGGAAACACCCTTAGTCCTCATACCACCATTCTGGGACCATAAACTAATCCAGACTCTCCCCAAATCTTCCCTAAGAAGAGGCGCTTTCAGTTGTTTCTTCAAAGTCTAAGTGGGAGGAGCCGACCCGGGATGCCCATGGCCTCAGGAGAGTTGGGCACCTTGTGGGGCATCAAGGGCAGTGTGCAAATGCATGTGTGTGTGTGTGTGTGTGTAGCGGGGCAGGAGTTCTCCCTCCTCCTTGTGGGAGGCTGCTGGTGACCCCACCCCTCCTCAGGCCGGGCGAAGGCTGAGCCAAGGATGCCCTCTGTCCCCAAAGGGCTCTGGTGTTCCGGCCGTGACCGAATTTGTCTCTTGCAGATTAAAGAGTACGAGAAACTGGACTCGGAGGAGGAGCGCCTCAGCCGCAGCCGGAAAATCTACGACACCTATGTCATGAAGGAGCTGCTCTCTTGCTCACATGTAGGATGCGGGTGGGTGGGTGGTGGGTGGGATGACTAAAGAGTGTGTGTGTGTAGGGGAGTGGTGTCGACCCCTTCTCCCGAACTGAGCCCACCCTGTTCTCCCGGCCCCTCCTCCTCCTCCTCCTCCTCCTCCTCTTCGAAAGCGGCCCCTCCAACGCTGGACTCTCTTCCCTCCTCCAGCCTTTCTCCAAGCCAACGGTGGACCGGGTGCAGATGCAGCTGGCCAAGAAGCAATCCCCCGTCAGCCTCTTCCAGGTGTGTGTGGGGGGGGGGAGGGGAGGGGCAGCCGCCACTGCCAGGCCTCTCTGGCACCTGATGGGGTTGGGGTGGGTGGGTTAATGGGGTTGGTTTAAGGCTGGGGTGGTTCCCAATCTTTGTTTTATTTGCCATCCCCCCCACCCCCGCTGCCCATCTAAGCATCTCTAAAATCCTGATGTCTAAATTTTACCTCCTTTAAAAAGAGTGAAAATCTTAATTGCACCTGACTTGGGTTGCTTGCTTGGTTTAATGTATTGCTAAGCACTTCAAAGGCAAGACATTGTAAGTAGATAAATAGGTACTGCTTTGGCAGGAAGGTAGCCGCATTCCATGCACTCTAGCCATGCCTGCCACATGGCCATGGAAACGCCAGCAGAGGCAGAGACAGCCTTGGCTCTTTGGCTGTAAGACGAGCACCAAACCCTTGAATCGGACAGGGCTGGCTTGATCTAAGGTGTCTTTCAGACTAAATTATCCCCCTAAGATGTCTTAACGGGTATTCGGCAACCCCATAAAAACAACAGTGTTAACATGTTTAAACAATAACTCAATAAATGCCTGTAAAACGATGAGGTAGCAAGAATTGGGCCCAGAGAGGCTGTGGGAAAGGGGATGAAAAAGAGAAAGTGGAGTCCTTGGGGGGGGGGGCAGAAGCCCAAATGGTGACCCCACACATTGACTCATGTGGCACGAACTGGCAGCACCCCCCATCCATGGCATCTGGGCTGGACTTCTTCACCTCACGTGTAGATCTCACAGAGTTCCCTCTTTAGGGGTGCTTAGGTCAGCCATGGCCAACCTTGGCACGCCAGTTGTGTTCTTGGACTTCAGTTCCCAGAAGCCCAAGTCTCTGTGAATCCACACGAATGGGTGTTCTTGGATTTCAATTCCCAGAAGCCCACATGCAGTAAACCGATCCGTGTGGATTCACAGAGACTTGGGCTTCTGGGAGTTGAAGTCCAAGAGCACACCTGGAGTGCCAAGGTTTGCCATCATGGGCTTAGGTGCTGAAAGGAGGGAGGGAAAGACCTCCCCCCCCGGGGTAGGAGGGCCAGCATTTTAACACCAAGCTTTCCTTTCCCTCTAGCCCTACATAGATGAGATCTGTGACAGCCTCCGAGGAAAGATCTTCCAGATGTTTCTTGAAAGGTACGCTACCAGGTGCGGGGCGGCCATGGGACCAGGTTGTCAGTGGCCCAGCTCAGCCGTTTGCAGCCTGGCGGCCCGGTCTGGCTGTGGGAGATTTGCATCGGCTGCTGCTGAGTTTGCCTCCGTGTGAGATTTGACCTCTTCTCCTGCTACTTTAAGAGGGAAGCTGGATGGGAGCAATCCCTGTCTCCTGGAAAAGAGGCGGTACAGCAGGAGTGCCCAAACTTTGCGGGCCGCTGGCCGGTCACGTGGTTCAGCGGGCTGGTCATGTGGTTCCGGAAGCGGAAGCAAAACACACCTTGCAATCTGTGTTTTGCAACAGGGTGGGATAGATTTTAGGCTCTGCTTATACCAGGGGTGCCCAAACTATGTCCCACGGGTCAGATCCGGCCCCTAATGCCTGTCCGGGTGCATTTTACTTCTGCTTCCAGGGGTGACCAGGGCAGCGTGGGTCAGATGAATTGGCGTCGGGGGCCGGATCTGTCCCGTGGGACATAGTTTGGGCACCCCTGCAGTAGAGACTCATTGCTCTTTGGACTCCAAGTCTGACCCTTTGCCTCTGAAATGGGCCTCCTGCGAAGGTCTTTAACCACATGAATCACCAGGGGACGTTGCATGAAGGTCTTTCCAGGGCGTGTTTTTCTACCCCGAAGCATTAATAATGTATTTTCCAGTGGACGCAGCAGCTGTTTCCTCACAACATGCACACACCCAGGAACCTCTCTTGTTACTCCTTCCTAATCACACCAACTCCTCTGAATTTTAGCATCCGATGCTTCCTTCTTACTTGGGTACTGGGAGATTTTTAAAATATATATATATGCTAGGGATGGTTTAGAACCAGATGCCTTTATGTCTGTCTCATGCGGTTTGTGACAGACGTCATAAACCTGGTGTTTTGTCAAGCAATGTCTTCAGCCAAACTTCATGGGAGATTTGCCAACACAACCTGGAAATTGTGCTTTCAGGTTTCCTAAACCGTGATGTCCTCATTACCAGAAGAGACAGAAGAATAGATATTTCTCTCTCTCTCTCTCTCTTTCTCTCCTTTTCTGCAGTGATAAGTTTACTCGATTTTGCCAGTGGAAAAATGTGGAGTTAAACATCCACGTAAGTCTTGGCGGGTGACCCATTAAACATCTGGGCTAAGCAAGGAGCAGGGCCTGGACATCTGGACAGTGTCCGGTCCGGAGGGAAATCATGCCCTTTCCCCCACAGGGGAGTCAGAGGGTGGGTTGCCTACAAGCCAAGAGAAAGCATCCTGCTTGGAGAATATCTAGAGATACATACGAGCAAATGCCACCCTTGGGGAGAGGAACCCAGTGGTGGTTGATCTCTGGGGGCCACAAAACCCCACCCTTTCCAGGTGGCCTCTTTCTTAAGCACTTCTTCAGGCAGAAGCGCTCTGTTTGTGCTCAGAGGCACTCTGTTCTTCCAAATCCTCCCAGAGCCCTCTCTTCCGTGCCCTGCCAGTCCCTGGTTCAAACCAAGCTCTTGCCTTTAGGAGCCGACCTCCCTGGTCATGCTTGCCCCGACATTTCTTCTGCCTTTGACCCTCTCCCCCCACAAACGCCGTGGGTAATTTCTTCTCCCGCCTCTTCCACCCACAGCTGACCATGAACGATTTCAGCGTCCACCGCATCATTGGGCGGGGAGGCTTCGGAGAAGTTTACGGCTGCCGGAAAGCGGACACAGGGAAAATGTAAGTGCCTGGGTTTGCGTCGAGGGCGGAAGGAGTTTTGACTTCTCCGGAAGAAAGGCCGAGGGCAGCTGGGGAATAATCCTGGGGAGGGGTGGGTGGGTTGGGGGAGAAGGGTGGGTTGGGGGTGGGGATAGCAGAGAGCATTCATAGCCTACCTGTTCAATTCCAGTTCCATGGTGGCAGCCAGATGTTGCCTGCACCCCTTGGGGTGTCAGAGACATCAGCAGGGCCTAATGGCCGGCACTGCAGGGCCGTTGTGCTGCCCATCAGTATGGGCAATGCCGTAGGGCCCAGATGTTTGGGGAAGGGTCCTAGTGTGAAGTTAGGCTGGTGAGCCGGGGTGTGTGTGTGTGTGAGACCTGTCCACTGGAACCTAAGGACGGTGTGCATGTGCACGTGTGCGCGTGCATGCATGTGGGTGTGTAGCAAAGTATTTCCCTCCAGATGTGATCCTATCTGCTGCTGCCAATAGCAAAGCAAGTGGCCAGGTGGGAATTTTGGGAGTCGCCCCTTCCTCCTCCTCGCTTTTAGTTCTATTCACCCTTTAAAAAGAAAGGCGGATGGAGGTTGTAGTCCGGGCTGTCTGGGTGAGGATGAAGGGTTCTGGTTCTCCGGCTTGCCAAGTGTGAGGTGGAGGTTTGGGCTTGGAGGTTCCTCTGCCCAGAGGCCTCTTTCAACCTCCGTGCCTTCAGGTACGCGATGAAGTGTCTGGACAAGAAGAGGATCAAGATGAAGCAGGGGGAGACGCTGGCCCTCAACGAGAGGATCATGCTCTCCCTCGTCAGCACTGGGGTGAGTGTTGGCAGCAGCAGCAGTGGCTGGTGGTGGTGGTGGTGGTGGTGGGGGTGGCAGAAAAGCTCTGCCTGCGGAGGAGAGAAGCCCTCCCTGTGGTGGTGCTGGTGGCAGTGGCGGTGGGGCTCTGTGGCTGTAGAAACCCTCCCTGGTAGCAGAATACACCCCCCTCCCCAAAGGCTGTGGAAGGATTTCGGAGGCAGCCCAGCTGGGAGGGGGATACTGCTCGCAGGGGACTCTTGACCCACCTTGAAAGGATGGAAGGCTTTGAGTCAACCTTGATCCCCTGGTCAGGATCGAACTCACAACATTCTGGCTGGCCGGACAGCAGTTTAACCCCTGCACCCCGAGGACTCTGTGTCCCAGTAACTCTCTGGCCTATCTTCCCCCCATCCCCCCCCCAGGACTGCCCTTTCATTGTGTGCATGACGTACGCCTTCCACACCCCTGACAAGCTGTGCTTCATTCTGGACCTGATGAACGGTAAGTCAGAGCAAGTGGAGGGTGTGTGTGTGTGTGTGTGTGTGCGTGCGTGCATGTGATGGCAGCATCCCCCCCCTTTTTGGACCATCCTGGGCTTGGTGAGGTTTATCCCCCCCCCCTGGTGTCCCTCATCCAGGGGCCAAGCCTCCCCTCCCCCCGGTGCCTTCTCTGAATCATCTCACTGCGTCCTAGTGTGGCCTGCCATGTGCCAGTCCTACCTCCCCCTGTGTCCCGTGGCCTTTGGAGCATGGTCCTCAGTTGCAGGCTCAGAGCTGGCCTCCCCTTTTTGTCCCCCCCTCCCCCAGGAGGGGACCTACACTACCACCTCTCTCAGCACGGGGTGTTTTTGGAGAAGGAGATGCGATTTTACGCCACGGAGATCATGCTGGGCCTGGAGCACATGCACAACCGCTTCGTGGTCTACCGAGACCTCAAGGTGAGTCCCGCTGGTAGGAAGGAGGGCAGGAGATGCCCAGGGATGTCCAGGGCCACAGGGCTGGGAGTGGGAGGAAAACGCCAGGCATGTCATGGGAAGGGAAGGAGTGGTGGTGGAAATCAGAGAGGGCGATTGTTTCCATTGTGGTTGAGTATAGCGGGGTCTCATTGGTGTCGCTTCCAGCCGGCCAATATCCTGCTGGATGAACACGGCCACGTCCGCATCTCCGACCTGGGCCTGGCCTGCGATTTCTCGAAGAAGAAGCCCCATGCCAGCGTGTGAGTCTCGGGCTGAGCCCTCTTGGGGTGGGTGGGGAGAAGGATTTTGGGGTGACGGAGGAAGGTCTTCTCCAGGAGGCCTGAGAGCCCCTCACTCTTCTCCCCAGGGGGAGTGAAGGCACCTGAACTGGGATATGCTCATCTCACCCCCCCCCCGGTTCACCTGGCCCAGGATCCTCCCCTGTTGTCTGACTGGGTGGGTGGGCTTCCCCCCCTCCCCTTGGGATGCTCAGGTGCCGCTCTCTCGCTCTCTCTCCCCCCTCCCTCGCCAGAGGGACTCATGGCTACATGGCCCCCGAGGTGCTGCAGAAGGGGACGGCCTACGACAGCAGCGCCGACTGGTTCTCCCTGGGCTGTATGCTCTTCAAGCTGCTCCGAGGGTGAGTCCCGCCATTCCTGGGTGGAGTGGGCAGATGCCCTCCTGCCTGGGGCAGAAGGGGAGGTTGCTGGGGTGTGTTCAGGTGATCCCTTTGCCCAGGGAAGCCAGTTCAGGTGTGCCACATGGCACCTGTCCAGAGTAGGCAAAGGAGATGCCCCCCCTCCACCAGGGCAGGGCTTGCCACCTGAGAGAGTCCTAGGACGAAGGGTGAATGGCGGAAGGGCTGCCCTGTCTTCTCCTCCTTCCTTCTAGGCACAGCCCTTTCCGGCAACACAAGACCAAAGACAAGCACGAGATCGACCGCATGACACTCACCGGGGTGAGGATGAGGATGAGGACGAGAAGCCACTACCCCTTCTGCTTCCTCTTCCTCCTCCTCTCACCCTCCCTATCACACCAAGGGAGAGGCACTCCTCCCCCCAACCTTTGGGGCAGCCAGGGAGGGAGGTGGGGTGGGGGTTTGGGGCCCCCTCTTCCTCCTCTCCTCCAGCTCCGCTTTTGACTCCCCAGAATGTGGATCTTCCTGAATCCTTCTCGCCCGAACTCCAGTCGCTCTTGGAGGGGCTTCTCCAGAGGGAGGTCAGCAAGAGGCTTGGCTGCCGGGGGAGAGGGTGAGTCCCGGACAGAAAAGGGCAGGCGGGGGGGGGGGGACGGGGGGGGGGACGGACACACACACACGTGTGTGTGTGTGTGTGTGTGTGTGTGTGTGTTGGAAACACGTGTTTAGTGATACAGTCAGTCCCTGGGTTGCTTCTTCTGCTGGACCAGAGATTATTTATTTATTGCATTTCTGTATCGCCCATTTGGGTGGTATTATCCCACTCTGATGATGATGATGATGATGCCCCCCTCTTTTTTTGTCTGGGCTCCAGGCTTGTGGCTTAGCAGCGCCCCCTTCTGGCTGTGTTTTCTTCCCCAGGGCCCAAGAGGTCAAAGGTCAGCCCTTCTTCCAGGGCGTCGACTGGCAACAGGTCTACCTGCAGAAGGTGAGGAGGAGCAATGGTGTACGTGGCTAAGAGGTCGTTTTCCCCTCCAAGGGGGGCTCCCGGGTGGTAACTGGTCCCTGCTGCCCTTCCTTTGCCAGTACCTTCCGCCCCTCATTCCGCCGCGGGGAGAAGTCAACGCCGCGGACGCTTTCGACATCGGTTCCTTTGATGAGGAGGACACCAAAGGCATCAAGGTGTGTGATTGTGTGTCTGTGTCTTTGTGTGCTGACCCACCTGGGCAGGCATGGTTGCCACACGGTGGCGTTATACACAGAGAGTTTTGTTCGAGGATAGTCCAGATATCAAAGTCCAAAAGGCAAGCCGTGGTCTGTTTACCAGTAGTCCAAGTCAGTAGTTTAATCCAAAGGGTGTCCAGGGGCGTTGCCAGGTTTGGCAGAGAAGTCAGGGTCTAGGCAGGCAGTCTGGAGTCGAGCAGGATGTCGGTCTTTGCACGAGAATTGTATTGACGCTGGCAGGCTGCAACAAGCTTGCGCATAAGCTTCCCAGCTCATCGGTATCAGCTGGGAGCCTTCTTTGGTGCCTCGCCCTGGCCTTCCTGCGTCTCAGGTGTAGCTCCTTTCTGAACCTCTCCCTAACTGAGGGCTGATCCCTGTCAGAGTCAGGCTCCTGATCTGCCAGGTTACCTGCCGGGGTGGGGGTGGGGGGGGGGAGAAACAGACTTGGGCCAGGCACAGGCTGAGGTCCCTGGCTCAGGGCATCCTCAGGCTCAGGTGCAGGCAGAACCGAGCTGGGCATAGGGAGTGCCCCCTGATCCAGGCCATCCTTCAAGTTGGAGGACCCAACAGTTTGTGCAATTGTGAGTGTGTGTTTGGAGGGGAAGGTCCTATGGCCTGGGTCCAGGGGAGGGTCTTCCGCTGCTCAGAGCTTGGCTCTTCTTGGGTACTGGACGTGGGTCTGAGTGGGTGCTTGGATCCTGCCACCCCACTCCCCAGGCTGAACCTCTCCCATCCCCCCCCCCAAGACCTGAGGTCTCCCCCTCTTCTTTCCCCTCCAGTTGCTGGACAGTGACCAGGAGCTCTACAGGAACTTCCCACTGGTGGTCTCGGAGCGATGGCAGCAAGAAGTGGCGGAAACCGTCTATGAGGCGGTCAATGTCGACACTGACAAGGCTGAAGCCCGGAAGCGGGCAAAGAACAAGCAGTTGGGCCATGAGGAGGGTGAGAAGGCAGGGGTGGGCCATGGAGGTTGGGGGGTGGGGTGGCTCCATTGGGGGCTTGGAAGCCCCTTCGGGTGGGTTGGAGACCTCCTTTCCTGTCTCTCCCCCCAATAGTTGATCAGTTCCAGGGCTGGCAGTGTGTGGGGCAGGGAATGCAGTGGCTCAGTGGTTACAAAGCTCACATCATTAGCTGGATGGGTGACAAGTCGGCAGTTTGAGACCCGAGTACTGCATGATGGATTGAGTGCCCGTCTCTGTCCCAGCTCCTGCCAATCTAGTCATTCGAAAGCAAGACATTGCAAGTAGATAAATAGGGACCACTTGGGTGGGAGAAAGTTCTTGGGGACATGAAAGGAGCCTCATTCGGGGGTCCCCTGAGTGGAGTTTCTCCATCAAAAATCCTTTCTGCCCAGAAAGTACCTTCGTGTGCTTCTGACAAGATAAAAAAATAATAATGCCTGAGGGGACAATGAATTCGAACCTGGTCCCTCTCTTGCCCCAGATTATGCCCTGGGCAAGGACTGCCTCGTGCATGGCTACCTGCTGAAACTGGGCAACCCCTTCTTGACACAATGGCAGCGGCGGTATTTCTACCTCTTCCCTAACCGGCTGGAGTGGCGTGGTGAAGGAGAGTCACGGGTGAGTCCAGACAAGTGCCCAGCACCACCCCCAACCCACCCTGGTCCCCATGGCCTGCCAGAGCACACCCCCCCCACCAGCTTGGGCATGCCCATGGCTCTTTGTGCCAGAAACACCCCCCCCGGAAGGAAGGGCCAGATCCTGGGGGAGGGGGCCGAGTGGGGGCGGGGGATGAAGGGAAGAAGCCCCAGTGGCTGCTTCTGGGGCAAGAAGCCTGGTGCGGGTGGGGGGGGGTTGGGGTGGGGGTGGTCTGGCTGGGCTTAGGAGGCAGCCCTGAGCCTGGACCCTCTTTGGGGCCCTTTTAGCAAAACCTGCTGACGATGGAGCAGATCATCTGCGTGGAGGAGACGCAGATCAAGGACAAGAAGTGCATCTTGCTGAGAATTAAGGGAGGCAAACAGTTCATCCTGCAGTGTGAGGTGAGTGGGGGGGGGAGAGTGGGGGGGGGTGGCTCTGTCCAGGTGGGGCCTCTGGGTCCCCCTGATAAACATAGTGTGTTCACTCCTGGGCGGGAAGGACAGACAGACGTTGAGATGGGGCAGCTGCCTGCCTGCCTTCCTTCCTTCCATCCATCCATCCATCCATCCATCCATCCATCCATCCATCCATTCTTCCTTCCTTCCTTCCTTCCTTCTGGTTGGTTGGTTCAATCATGTTTCTTCTTCCTTTTCCCCCCTTCCTTCCTTCCTTCCTTCCTTCCATCCCCACCACCACCACCCAGAGTGACCCAGAGTACGTCCAGTGGAAGAAAGAGCTGACCGAGGCCTTCATGGAAGCCCAAAGGCTTTTGCGACGGGCCCCCAAGTTCCTGAACAAATCTCGCTCGGCGGTGGTGGAGCTTCCGAAGCCTCCTCTGCGCCACAGGAACAGCAATGGCCTTTAGGGCCCCCCCACCACCACCCGAGGGTGCTGAGAGAGAGAGAGAGAGAGAGCACCTCTGACCAGATGTACACAGCCGCACCCCTCCCTCCCTCCCTCCCTCCCTCCCTCCTTCCGATGGTCCCTCCAGAAGGATGGGGAGGAAAGAAGCCAAGGGAGCTGGGGGTGGTGGGGGTCTTTGCACCTCCTTCAAGGCATCCAAGAAGGCCGAGGGAGAGGAGGGGTGGGGGTCGTGGTCAATGGAGGAACAACATTCTGTGTGGTTGTACCTGCCAGGTGCCCTCCAACCCGAGAACAGTTGGGGCAGGGAGGGTGTGTGTGTCCAGTGAACCTCCATTTGGAGATGGAGATGAATGGCTCTGGGATAGTTTCATGCCCTGCGCTTTGGAAGGAGAGCAGCCTGTGCTCTGGCTGCCTGTTTTACAGGGTCAGCGGGCCTTTTGGAAGCAGCGAGAGGGAGTAGTGGGCGGTGGCTCCCCCTGAGTGGCTTCTGCTTGGGGGGGCACCTTGGGGGTGGGTGGGTGGGTGGGGCGGGGTGGCTTCCTGCCTCCTTCCACCCGTGGCTTGGCCCACGGACCAGACTCAAGTCACTTTCTGATTTTGCTGCTGCTGCTGCTGCTGCTGCTACTTTGGAAGGCCAAGGGTGGCCCGCGTTGGGCCCCTGCATTGACCCATGGGCAAACTGGCCACACTCTTGTGGCTTCTGTGATTTTGTGCCCAACTGACCCTTTCGTAGGCAAAGGAGGAAGAGGAGGAGGAGGAAGATGGACGCTCGCTCGCTGGGTCTCTCTCTCTCTCCTTTGTGCAGTTTTGCCCCCCTTCTCTCTCTGTGGGGTTTTTCCACGCTTTGCTGCTGCTGCTTTAATTTGTCAAAAGCTGGATCCAAAATGGCCAGTGGGACGGTGGGCTCTGAACCCCATTCCACCCCCCCACCCCCACCCCCCATCTTCTTATCCGGGACGCCTGCTCTGGGGGCCATAGTCGTGATCTCAGATAAACCAGCGGGAAGAGAACCTATTTTGAACTGGACAGAAAAGCTCACGGAGAGTAACAGACATTATTATCATTATTTTTGGGTAAATTTTGAGATATGAGAATAACTTAATTTTTATTCTTTTACAAAAATGGAGGAAATATAAATATATAAATATAATGACACACACACACACACACACACACACTATATATATATATAAACAAATATATATATATGCGTGCACGCACGCGCTTTGTCTTCTCTTTTTTGGGGTGGGGTGGGAGTCGTCGTCCGCTGATCCTTGTTGTCCTGAGTGTAAATATTTATGGTCTAGCGCTACTGTGTTCATAATAAATTTGTTCAATGTATTTTTGGAAAATTGTGTTGAGACTTAAGAGTGGCAATTTCATTTTTGTTATTCTCACAAATCACTTTTATCTGCAGAAGTGTGGCAAAGAAACAGGCGGATGTTATTTATTTTGAGTCTTCTACACCTTGGTTCCAATTGGTTTAATGCGCTGTATGTTTTTCTTCCCCTTTGTCTGTTTATCGTTTTAAGTGCCACCCATCCTTTCAACCACTGAACTTCCCCCGTTTTCTTATGGTTTCTGTCAATTAATCCCAGTAACTATAAATTTACTGTTGTGTCTCTAATTTAAAGAAAATCAGCCCGTGACCTGAAACTTTTGGGCACCCCTGCTTCAAACGGGTAGCCGGGCATCCCAGTTTCGTCTGCTGGGGATGATGGGGGAGGTCGTAGGATGGCCTTCTCAGGAGGCCGGTCCAGGTGGCCGTCCAGCCAGCTGCTCTTCTTCCTCCTCCTCTGGGTCCAAAGGCCTCTCTGGGCTGCTGGGCAGGACAGGGATGGATTAAGTGTCCTTGCCCTTTCTGGCTGTCCAGACCTCTGCTTTGGCCTGGGGAGGGGAGGGGAGGGGAGGGGGCCAGCTGGCAGAGTGGCCTGCTGTGGTGTCCGAAGTTTCCTCAGAGAGGCAGTCTGAACTCCTCATGTCCATCCCCGTCTCCCCCCTGGTGTGGTCATCCCCTGCGAAATGGAGCCCTGCCTCAGTTTCTCCGGGTGTCACATCGTAAAAGAATGTTCTTTGGAGCGACTCATGGGAGCCCCAAGAGGTCAAACGGGGGGGGGGGGGAGCTGATGCGGCTGGAGTCTCTCCCCGGACTTCTTCTGGCTCCTTCCCTCTCTGCTCTCCAGGAAAGGGGGGGGGGGAAACAAAAATATTCCTCCCCCGCCCCCAAAGAAAGAGGGAGGCAGGCAGTCCCTGGGTTTACAGAGAAGCTATGCCCTGATGCCAGCAGGGAGCCATGGGGCAGGTGGGGTGGTGGGGTTTGGACTGGTTGTCCTTGGGGAAAGGCTCAGCCCTCCGAAACCAGGGCCTCTGTCCATCCGTCCATCCATCCATCCGTCCAGTGGTTTGGAGGCGGTTGGCCTGGAATCTCTCCCTGCCGTGCCATTCGTGCCTCTGGGATATTTATAGCCATTCGCCGCAGGCACTGTTCCCTTCAAACGTGCCCCACTGGGGTGCCAGGGTCCAACCTTGCAGGGGTGGCGGCAGGCTGACCCATCTTTGGGTTTTCTTTGAAATGGGACGGCCCACCTTTAGGGAGGGAGGGAGGGGGGCCATTTGTCTGCCCAGGGGCGGGGAGTGAGTGAGTGGGGGGAGCTCCTTTTTGCCCACCCCATGGCTGCCCCTTCCCCTTGACCCACTGCCTGGCTCAGCCCCCTCCCTCCCTCCTGTTCTGCCTCTATCACTCAAGCCTCTCTTGACGGCTGGGGGGTATTTTTAGCCATGACACGTCCTCTTTGCTCAGCTGTTGGGTCTCATCTTTTGGGCAAATGGGGGAGGGGGGGAGGGAGGGCGCTCTCCCTTCTTTGGGACGTCCTTCCTCCTTCCCTCCTCCTCCTCCTCCTCCTCCTCCTCCTCTGTCCCTTTGCTTTCTCTGTGCTTGGTAGTAGGATTGTCGTCGTGGGCTGCGTCCCGGAGGACCCCCGGGGGTGTGAGTGTGTGTCTATGTCTAGGAAGCCCCCCCACCCCTTGTCCTGTCGCTGCTAGCAGAGAAGGTAGAGCACATCTCTGTCTGGGGTCTGGGGGATATTGTAGAGGTTTAAGGAGTGGAATTGGTTGGGGGGGGGAGGCAGCCATGGGTCTTCTTGCATGTCCTGCTTTGGGTGTGGGGGTGGGTGGGTGAATGGCCACGTTGGGGGTGGGGAGAAGAGCTATTCTTAGAGAGGCCTAGGAGAGGGAGGCGGTCACTATGGGGCCAGCTTGGGAATGGTGCTCCGATGTGCTCCTTGAGGAGTGGGTTTAATGGCCAGTGACCTAACAATTGGTTCAGGGGGTCTTCCTTTCCAAACTAAGTCTTGGCACCTAATAAAAGGGTGGGTGAGGGGGTATCTGTGGGGGGAGGTTTTGTTGTGGGGGTGTCAAGCCTGAGAGGGTCTGATCCATGTCAGGCTCAAACACAATCCTAGGTGTTCAGAGAAGGGGGGGGGGGGCTTTCGAAGAATTTACCCACATTGGTGAAATTCCCATTGAGGACTGGACTGGAAGAATCCGGTTGTTTCGTTTTTTAAGAAACGGACGAGGTTAAAAGGGGTGGATTTGAACCAAAGGTGGCTTTGCCTTCGACTTCAGGTTCTCCTGAGCAGGGATTTGGCCCGGCTGCTAAGTGGGTTTTCTGACTTTGCTTGTCTGGACCAGAAACCCGGGTCAAGGTGAACCTAAAAGGTTTGAGGTCTGGCCTCCTGTCCTCCCCCAAATGGAGGCTTGTTCCTGCCTCCTCGCTGTGAGAGTCTGAACCCCTGTTACTACAGGGAGGTGCCGAGGAGTACAGGTGGGTCATGGGAGAGGACTCAAGGGCCCATGGTCCCCAGCCGGGGGTTCTCTGCAGCTTCCCCTTGCGGGAACATCTGCTGAGATGCTAAGCAAAGGGAAGCAAGCCTGCAAACCCACTAGTGTCTGGGCTCGATCCTGTGATGGGGGGAGGGAGGGAGGGAGGGAGGGAGGGCGGGCCGGCCGTAATGACGATCTGGGGGACTGGGGGTGGGTGGGCAGGCTCTGGTGAGGTCAGGGGGTGGGAAGAGGGCCAGAGGATCTGCTCAGCCAGCTGAATATGGAAACATGCCTGAGGGGGGAATCCGGGGAATCTGGGTCCTGAACCCAAGCCAAATCCCAGCCGCCCCCACTTGGTCTGGAGAGCCCAGGGAGGTCAGAGGCAGGAGGGCTGGCCCGCCGGCCGGCCGAGAGGTCTTGGGCCATCGTCCCACACCTGGCTGTCTAGGGGCATTGGAGATTTTAGGAGAGGAGGGGCCCAGGATATAAGAAAGCCCATCGTCCACCAGCCTCGTTGCTTTGGATTCATTTCTTGGGAAGGAACGCAGACTGTCTACGTTCTTTTGTCCCATTGATGTCTTCCCTTTGCAAATGGGATTCCTCTGTAAGGCATTTCCAAGAGTGAAGCAAAGGGAGGGGTTCCGACTCCTCAAGGATTTAGACAAAACGATCTGGGTGCAAAACAGACCTTCTTTCCCCTTGAGAAGCAAAATGACGATGCCAGTGATGGCGAACGTGCAGTAAACCCACTCGTGTGGATTGACAGGGAGTAGGAATCGATGTCCCGGAACAGCTGGAGTGCCAAGGTTGGACACCACAGGCTTATGCGCTTTGTACAAACAAGCAAAGGACTACTGGCTGCTTGTTTATTTACTTTTTAAAAGGTGCAAACAAGCCACCCAGAAAAGTTCATGCAACAAAAGAGCCACAACAGCCCTCATTGTTTAATATTATTAACCCTTTAGATCCCAGCTTGTGCAAAGGTACTGAGTTTGCCCTTTAAAAAAGAAGGAGGAGGAGGAGGAGGAGAAGAAGAAAGCCTTTCTCTTGCCAAGAGTACCTCCAAATACTTTCGCCTCTGGCAGAGCAAGGGGGAGAATATCTTGTTCTCGTGTCCTGGGGAGGAACAGGACAGCCACGTCCAATGAAGGCTGGCCACAGAGCCACGGGTGTTGAAGCTGGGGGCTTGCTTGCAGGGCTTGGGGTGCAGGAATGAAGCACAAGAGGTCAACATGATTGTGGCCAGACGTTTCAGCCAAAGGGCGGCTCAAATCCTGAAAGGGAGGCGGCTGGCTGGCGGGTGGGGAAGGAGGAGGGGGTGGGTGGCCAGGTATCACCTTGAGGGTTCTGGGCCCTTTGCCCTCTCCAGTTTTGGCTGGAGGTCAAGGCCACTTGGCCTGGCACTCTCAGGTGGCCTCTTCCTTAGGGACTGGAGATTTGTGGCAAGCGAGACTGTCAGGCGTGGTTTCGCAGTGGCCATGCCTTGGTGTCTTTTTGTAGCTGAACGGGGATTCGAACCTGCCTCTCCAGAGCCCTAAGCCACCCCATGTCAATGGATGGCCATTGTTGGGATGTTTGGGCTGCTTGGGCAGAGCTGCGGGGGCTGCGTTGTCCCTTTGCAGCCCAAACTCTGTGGAGAAGTCGGTGAGAAGGGAGGATTTCCCCGTAGCTGGGTGGCATTTCCTTCTCTTTCCCTCCCTTTGCCCTTCGCGGTCGTTTGGCACACAGGAAGGCTGTCCTGTGCCAGGGTTTCTCTTTCCTTCACTGGAGAGAGGCACACGGGTTTGTTGTGTCGTTCTGTGCATGTGTGTGTGTGAAGAGAGTGTGCAAGGGAGAGAGAGAGAGGGGTGTGTGTGTGTTTCTGTGGTTCGCTGAAGGAATGGCCTGCCTGCCTGCCTGCCTGCCTGCTGGCCAGGGGAGCTTTTTTTTTTAAATTATCTCCAGCCTCCTCTGAGAGAGCGCCTGATAAAAGCCCTCCCAGGCCTGATCCAAGTGGCTCTGAGGACATGTGGAAAATATTTGAACTGCTGCCACCCTCCTGCTCCTCTAGCAGCCCAGAGGACAGGCGAGCCCAGCGTGACCTTCCCTTCGGTCTTTGGGCCCAGGTGGGGCTGAGTCCAGGCCGGTGGGGAGAGGGGGCAGAGTAGGTGGGGAGGAGAGGAGGGGGTCTTAGACGGACTCTTGCCCTGACCAGGGGAGCCACACCATTTGCTTCAGGGGACTGGCCTGAACACGACAGAGCGGCAATTGGTGTGTGTGTGTAAACTAGGAATGCTGGCTTCTCCCTTGCACACTTTGGGGCATTACACCACAGTTCCCTGGGGAAGGAGGTAAAGAGGCAACGATGGAGAAGGCCCCGCACAGACTGAAGGCAGGTTGTTGGCAGGTGACCTTGAATGCAGGCTCCGGGGCTCTTGTCGGCTACCCTTGGGTGCTTCAACTGCTAGACCACTCAATGGTTTCTGTGAGGTCTCTGGCTGCAGAGCCCACGGAGGTTGGGAGTTCGATTCCTCCCCCCCCCCCCCGGGGCCTCCTGGATGGACATGGACTCGGTGATCCCTTGGGTCCCTCCCAGCACTGCCATTTTGAGATGATCATAGGAGCTGCAGACATAAAGTGGACTTCTCCACCTCTCTTTGGGATCTGCCTGATGAGCCCCCACATGTTGGGAGTCTGTATGTATGTGTTGTGTGTGTGTTTGTGCTTCAGGGATGCTGAGAGGCGAAGCGGAAGCCTCTGGAGACCCCAGGGCTGAATGGGGGGCTTGGTAGGGGTATCTCCTCCTCTGTCTGTCCTTCTCCCTTGGACCACTACCTTTCTCTCTCTCTCTCTCTCTCTCTCTCTCCCTCCCTCCCTCCCTCTGTCTCTCTTTTCCTGGTCCTCCGCCAGGCCAGTGTCCCGCGTCTTAAGAGTCTCCATCCATCCCTTGTGTCGTCCCATCTGTGAGCCACCACCACCACCACCACCACCACCGTCTGCCAGTGCCTGAGCCAAGCTCCTGTCACGTCCGCATGGCCATCTCATCACGCCTGGCTCTATGGGAGCAGAAGGAAAGTGGCCTTGGTGCCCCCCTCCACCTTGCATGCAGGGCAGGGCAGGGGGCGCGCATGCAAGCCCACTAGAGTAGCCATTGGGGGGCTGGGCTGGGGGGAGAAGGTCTTTCAAGGGACAGTGGGGTGGGAGGTCTTGTTTTCTTTCCAGAGCTCCTGGAAGGCTTGACTGAGGGTTCCTTTGGCCATGGGGTGGGGAGTGGGGGGTGAGGAGTGGGTCTCCTTCTCCTGGCCTTGCTCCGCTTGTGCTTTGCAAACCCACCCAGGGCCACCTGCCTGCCATTGAGCTTGCCCAGGGCCACCCAGGGCTCCTCCTTGGCCTCCTCCTTCCCACTTGGATGCTGCTTTCTCTTTCTCTGTCGCCATCTTTTGTCCTGCCATGCCAGATGTGCTCCTCCATGCCAGATGTTGTGTTGGTTCTCTGCCCGAAGGCTGGCCCTGGCTCTCCTCCTTCTTCTTCTTCTTCCTGTGGGGGTCCCAAAGGGGACACTCCCCCCAATGGCAGTTGCTCCGGCTTTGCTGCTGCTTTGTCCAGCCTCTCTGTTTCTTGTGGGTCATCCAGGGCTGCCTCCAAAGAGGTCCTGGGGTGGTTTGGGGGACGGGGGTTTCCGTGGGAAGCAAAAGGTTGGGGTGGAGAACATGGGGGGGGATCTGGGTGCTAATTTGGGGTGGACCATTCCCCCCTCCACACACACACACTTGAATGGGCTGGAGAGGTTCCGGTGTGGCTTGGGCAAAGAGGGCCCACCTTGTCCTGCCGCATGGAGAGTCACGTCTTTCTCTGGAAGAAGAAAACAACAACCGCCACGGCCCGTGGTCTTTCCTGGAGGTTCTCCTGCGAGTATATTGGGGTGGTGGTGAGGTCTTTGGGGGGGGGCTGCACAGGAGTAAGTCCCCCCTCCCCTTCTGCAGCCCCGTGGCCTCCCTAGGGAGGGAAGAGCCCCACTGAGAAGGGGGCATTGTGGACTGTTGGGGGGGGGAGGAGGACGGTGGCTGCTGCCAATCCATGACCCCCCTTTCCCCCTTTTCTTGTGGCAATTAGATCCGGGAGGAGGACCGGGTGCCCCCACCGACCTCTCCCCCGCCCCTTTTCTCGGCCATCCCTGGGGGGTTCATCAAACAGCTGGTGAGAGAAACAGAGAAGGAAGCCAAGGCGAAGGAGAAGGTCATCGATCCTCCTCCTCCGAATGCCAAAGAGAACGTAAGTGGTGAGAGAGAGAGAGAGAGAGAGAGAGACCGACCCCCACTTGGGCCCCTGGAGGGGTTGGGAACAAAAAGCTTCTCCCCCCCCCTCTCTCTTTGGTCCCCCCTCCCCCCCGCCTCGGAGGGATGCTGCTTGGCCTGGTCAGTTTTCTCGGGTTGGGTCTTGCAAGCAGAACCACAGAGGGACCCCCAAGCAGAGCCAAACAGCACAATGGCTTCTTGGCCACAATCCCCAAAGGAGAGTTTTAGGGCTCTCTAGTAGCAAGTACATAAATAGGGACCACTTTAGTGGGAAGTGTGCTTCGGTATCTAGTCCTGCCTGCCACATGACCACGGAAACGTCTGCAGAAGCAAACAGCGCTGGCTCTTTGGCTATGAAACAGAGATGAGCACTGAACCCTAGAGTCAGATATGACTAGCTTTCGAGCAAGCGTGACCTTTACCTTTAGTAGTGGTGGTGGTGGTGGTGAGAGGCCACAGTGGCTTAGTGGTTAAGACGCTGGGTTTAATGACTACTGGAAGATCAGCAGGTTAGCAGATTGAGACCTGAGTGTTCTGTGTGACAGAATGAGTCCCCGGCATCTGCCCCAGCTCCTGCTAACCAAGCGGTTCGAAAGCAAGGAATTGCAAGTAGATCACTAGGTACTGCTTTGGCAGTAAAGTAACACCATTATATGGACTCGGGTGTTTAGTCATGCCTGCCATATGTCCACAGAAATGTCTGCAGATGCAGAGAATGCTGGCTCTTTGGCTATAAATGGAGATGATCACTGCACCCTAGAGTCAGATACGACTGGCTTTCAAGCAAGGGAGACTTTTACATAGGCGTAGTAGTAGTAGTAGTAGCAGTAGTAGTAGTAGTAGTAGTAGTAGTAGTAGTAGTAGTAGTAGTAGGGGTGATGGGTGATGGGTGAAGTCGCCCGGGTGAAGGGAAGTGGGTTCCCCACCCCCACCCCACCCTCACCCTCCCGTCCGCAGTGGGCCTTCCTCAGCCTCAGGCGTCAATTTGCTTTCCAGCCCCCAGGGCAGCCGGTGGAGGGTCCCGCACAGCCGTTTGTGATCAAGGACCCCAACATTTTGGAGGTGGGCATGGCTGGCAAAGGCCCGGGGCAGCTCCTGCAGGGCAGGCTGAATGGGGAGAAGCCCCCCCACGGAGGAGAAGGCCTGTCCGAAATGCCTGAGAAGAAGCTGCCCCCCTTCAAGAGAGCCGTCCCAAGAGCCAGCCCCAAGAGCCAGCCGGCGGGGGTCTCCTCTGCCCCAGAGCCCGGCCCACCCACCGCTCCCAAATTGGGGGAGACCCTGGCCTCCGATTCCCCCCCTAAAGCTCCGGCCGCCCCAGAGCAGAACAAATCTGTCAGCCCAAAGGACCACCATCCCGGGAGTGGCACCGAACCGGCCAGGAAGGGCCACGTGCCACCGTGGCACAAGCGCTTCGAAAGCCCCGGGAAGGAGAATGTGAAGGTGGGGCCTAAGGAAGACCCCCCGGGCAGGCTGGGCAGCCGGGCCAGAGGAGCAGCCAAGGGGAGGGAACTGGGAGAGAACAAGGAGAGACTGGGGGAGAGTGGGAAGCCGGCCGGAGAAGCCAGGAGGAAACTGGGGGAGGCCGGGAAAGGCTCCGGGGAGCCCAAGGAGAAAGCGGGAAAGGCTGGGAAAGACCAGGCCCCTTCTGGCCACAAGGCAGGCAAGGAAATGGTGGAAGGTGCCATGGGGGAGAAGGTGGGGGAAACTGGGAAAGGACTGGGAAGAAGAGGAGCCAAAGAGGAGATGGGGAAGGAAACTGGGAAAGGACCCCTGGAAGCCCAGAAGAAGAAGGGTGGAGAGGCCGAGGAGGAAGCGAGGAGAGGAGGAGAAGCAAGCAAAGGACCCACATCACCCAAGGAGGAAGGAGGACCTGGGAAGGAGGGCCTGGCAGGGGTCCCAGAGGGAGGTGGAGGCACGCAAGGGCCACCGGACTCCGGGGCAGCAGCAGAAGCCCAGGAGAAAGCCCAGGAGGCAACCCAGGAAGGGGCACCCAGAGGAAGCAAGGAGGACCCCCCTGGGCAGGAGGAAAGCATCGCTCCAGACAAGGTGAGGAGGGGCTCTTGGGCGGGGCATTTTTTTGGGTGGGTAGGAACATTTGGTCCCCAGCCCCCTAGCCCTGGGGGTGATCAATTAGGAAAAGTAGCTTTTGGGGGGGATAGCAGCACCCTGAATCTCCCAACCATCTGTAGGATGGGCATCTGAGGGCCAGCGTCTCCCATGGGGACACCCCCAATCCTGCTCTGTAGAGGTTGTGGTGGGGGGTACAGAAAAGGAGCCCCCCATGCACTGGGCACAGAGGCTTCCCTTGGGCCCTTTCTCAGGCCTCCCTCTTCCTCCTCTGTAGGTCTGCGCGGACGTGTGGTACGAAACGGAGAAGGTGTGGCTGGTCCAGAAGGAAGGCTTCACCCTGGGTAAGGCTGGCCAGCCGGCCGGAGGGTCCCTAGTTTGAGGCCAGGCATGTGGCATGCAGGGATGATGGACCGGGAGAAGGGCAGGGACCTTTTCAGGTGGGCTCTATCCAGAGAAGCCCCTTCGGTGTGCGGTAGGGGGTCCCAGTGATACCTCTCGGCTAAGGTCCCCTATTTCTATAGCCACACAGCTGAAGCCAGATTTTGGGACCCCTGAACTCCCCGCCGGGAAGGTCCGGGTTCGATTGGAAGCGGACGGCTCTGTCCTGGAAGTGGAAGAAGAAAATATCCAGCGGGTGAGCAAAGATCTCTCTTTCTCTCCTGCTGGTCCCCTCAAGGCTGGGTCTGGTTTGGAGAAGGCCCCCCACCCCACCCCACCTCACCCCCCACCCAGGAAGCCGCCCTGAGTGGTGCCCGCATCAAAGGGGGTGGGTGGGTGGGTGGGTGGGCAGGGTATAAATGGGACTAAAGGAGAATAAAACTCTCCCTGCCGGCAGGCCAATTCTTCCCGGTTCGACGTTGCCGAAGACTTGGCCTCCCTGCCCAGCCTGAATGAGTCCAGCCTCCTCCACACCCTCCGCCAACGCTTCCAGTCCCAGCTGGTTTACACCTACAGCGGATCCGACCTGGTGGCCCTGGAGCCCCATTCCTGCCTGACCAAAGGCCTCAAGAAGGCCCAGGTGAGAAGGCGCCCCCCTCTTCTCAGGACCCCCCACCTGGAGAAGGGACCACTTGGGGGGGGGATCAAGAGCAATAGCTGTGCTGGTGACCCTTATAGTGTGTGTGTGTGTGTGTGGGGGGGAGGCTGCTTAATGTTGGCCTCTGTGCCATGGCTGGCTAGAGGTCCACCAGGCGGTACCAGAGAGCCATCCAGCCAGAGCCAAGGAGCAAGCCAGGGCGCTCTCTCTCTCTCTCTGTGTGTGTGCTTGGATTGTGCCGCAGGGTCCGCCAGGGGGCATTGCAGAGCCATCCATCCATTGCGCTACCAGCCGGCCAGGTTGGCTCTGGGTTTTTCTCATCATGCCAAATTGCTCATTGTTTTCCTAAAGTCTGCTGGTGGATTTTGCACCCCCTGGTTCTCCTCCTTCTTCTCCTCCTCACCCCCCCACCTCCTTCCTGACCCCCCCCCCCAACTCCAGGTCTTCAAAGGCAAGCGGGACGGAGTGTCTCCTCCACTTCCTCCTCACATCTTCTCAGTGGCGCAGAAGGCCTACTGGAACATGCTGATGCAGCGGAAGGATCAGGCCCTGGTGCCCCTGGGCCGGAGTGGGGCCGGGAAAACCACCTGCTGCCAAGAGGCCCTGGAGTACCTGGTGGCCATGGCGGGCAGTGTGGGAAAACAGGTGACAGGTGTGAAGGACTGCCTTTATGGGAAAACAAGGGACAGGTGCATGGGACGGCCTTGATGCCAGGCCCAGGAGTCTCTGTGGGGCTCGGGACCCATCCTGTGGGACCTGGATGGTGCTGGTGGCCTCAAAGCCCTCCCTGGGGTCCTCAGCATGTGGGAAACCAAGACCCCCCTGGGTGGATCAATGGGGAGACCCCCAGACTTCCTGCCTTGGAGATTAGGGGGTCCTGGGGTGGGGTGGGGTGGGGGCCCAGGATGGGGTGGCCATCTTCCCAAGGAAGGAGCCACAGCCCGTTTTGCTTCCCCAGTGGAGAAGATCCAGGCGGCCTTCACTCTGCTGCAAGCCTTTGGTAGCGTGGCCACCGCCCAGAACGAAGCCTCCACCCGCTTCTCCCTGGCCCTGGCCCTCGACTTCAGCGCCAGTGGCCGCATCACGGCGGCCCACCTCCAGGTAGGGAGGGGCTCCCAGAGCTCAGCCTCCATCAGCCTGGGGGTCTCTGCAGTCTTGGGGAAGTTGCCTTTGGGGTCAGCTGGCGGCCCAGCCACCCTCAACCAGGAGGGCCCGTGGCCCTAGACTAGTGCCTAGAGGGGCTGGAGGTTGGGGCTGCCATGAGGCCAGTGGCATGGGAGGGTGAGGAGGACTGCCCTTCTCTCCCTGCTGCCCAGACGATGCTGCTGGAACGGAGCCGGGTGGCCCAACAGCCAGAAGGAGAGAGCAGCTTCAACGTCTTTGCTCAGATGCTGGCCGGACTCGATCTGGACCAAAGGTAGGACTGCCTCCTGTGGCAGGTGGGCCATGCAAGCCACCTTCCCTTCAAAGCGGGTGGCCAGGTGGCTCTTCATCCCAGAGGTCCAGGGCCAAGAGCCCGCCCTGTGGCTGCTCTGGGTGGGAGGATGAGGATGAGGATGAGTGGGTGGGTGGAGGAAGGGGAGGCATGCATTGCTTCATCACAGGCCAAGGGGGAGAAGGGGCAGGGGGGGGTCTTTATGGTCATGCGTTGAGGGAGGTTTGCCTCTCCTGGTGACTGGCAAACGTCCCCACCCCCTGCTGCAGCTAGCAAATCTTGGGGGAGAGAAAGGGGAGTTGTGAATCCACCAGGAAGGGTCAGGCAGGCAGGCAGGTGGGGCAGGTGGGGCAGGAGGAGCAGACCTTACCTGTCCTCAGGGGAGGAAATGCATCCTTTCTGGCTACGGGTGCAGGGAGCTCATGGCTTTCAGTCACCCAGGGGAAGAGCCCAAGAGACTTTCGAGTCCCCTCCCCCCCAGCTGGGCATCCTTCCCAAGCATTTAGCACTTTCACGACCCCCCCCCTCAAAAAAACAACTCACCCAGAAAACCCCTCAAGTCTTTGTTCATGAAAATTCAGTGGGAGCAGCTGTCGGGGGAGTCCAGGGATGTCAAGAAGAGCAACCGTGTGTGTGTGTGTGTGTGTGTGTGTGTGTTGTCTGCCCTTCACCCCCCACATAAGTCTCGTACCTTTCAAAGCAGCCTCCGTCCTCTGTGTTGGTTTGCTTGTTTCTGTCCAGGACGCTTCTGCACCTGCACCAGATGGCGGAGGACCACAGCTTTGGCCTCAGACCCTTTGCCAAGGTGAGAGAACCGTCCCTCTTCTTCCCCCTTCCTGGCAGAAAGCCCTACTTGAGGATGATGGAGAGGGAGCCATTGGGGCGGGGGGGGAGTGGCGTCCCTCTGGTTGGCAAGGAGATGATGAGTCTTGGAGGGGAGGTTTTGGTTTCCAGAACTGCCTTCAAACACCTGTGAGCGATGCCTCCCTCCCCACCCAAGAGAGATTTTCCCCTTGAGAGGTTTAAATGGAGCTTGGGGTGTGTCTGTCTCTCTGTCTGTCTGTCTGGGGCATGAGGCTTTTGCCAAGGGGGTAAGGTTGGTGTGTCT
Source organism: Bradypodion pumilum (assembly GCA_035047305.1). Lineage (NCBI taxonomy): Eukaryota > Metazoa > Chordata > Lepidosauria > Squamata > Chamaeleonidae > Bradypodion > Bradypodion pumilum. Next base: position 21,402,500 of record JAWDJD010000014.1, on the reverse strand, counting down.
GAGGGGTGGGGAGAGGCCTCCTTTCTGACCCCCCCCCCCACCGCCACCACTGGAGAGCAAGGCCTGCCCCCTTCCCCGGCTGCCTGGTGGGCCTTCCTCCCCTTCCCCCTCCTTCGGAAAGTGGTGGCCGCTCAGCGTGTCTTCCTCAGGGGTGACCCTGGCTTGAACCTGCCCACTTCGCACTTTCCAGCCTGCTCAGGTTCCTGCTGACTTGTGCAGAAAGGCCACCAAGCCAAGGGAGGCCGTGGGTCTGCCTGGGGTGGGGGAGGTGGGAGCAAGCAGGCCGGGAGGCAGAAGTGGATTGCCTGCCTGCCTGTGTGCGCACAGAGAGATACAGGGACACAGGCATGCAGGCGCGCACATGCGCACACACACACACGCCTACCAGGACCTCAGGGCAGCCTGGCGTGGGGTGGTCCAGGGGGTCGTTGCAAAGGGACAGACTCGACTGTGTGACTGAACAACAAACCCCCCTCCATGGTGCTGTCCAAGGTCCTGGAAAGAGGACTGGAGAGAAGGCCTGCCTGTCTCCTGGCCAAGGACCTTCAGGCCTGATGGGAGACTCTTGGGGGTGGGGGGTGGGAGAGCACTCTGGGGTGCTCTCTCTGTGTGTGTGTGTGTGTGTGCGTGCCAGGAGACATGGTGTGTGGGTGTGTGTGTCTTGGGCTGATGGGAAGTATTGTTTCTCCTGCACTTTGCACCAAACCAGCCCTGAGTTGAGAGAGAGAGAAACGCTCTCTTCCTGCCCAGATTTCCCTTCACAACCACCCTGCGCAGGAGATCAGGTGGGCTTGTTTCAGGTGGTTCTCTGGAGGCTCTTGGACTTCAGCTCCCACAATCCCTCACCCTTTGTTCCTACTGGCTGGGGATGATGGGAGCTGCTGCAGTGTCCTGGGTGGTCTTGGAGGGTCACATTCAGTGGATTGCATTTCAGAGGCTCCCTTTCCTCCAGAAGCCTCCCTGCTTTTCCATTTTTTTTACAGTGCTTGGAGAAAGTGCTCTGCTAGCTGGGGATTCTGGGGAATGTAGTCCGAGCCCATAACTCTCTCTCCCCTCATCCCTGCCATTAAGCCTCCCTCTCCCAGAGCTGACTCTCCCCTTTCCTTTCTCTTCCTCGCAGGCGGAAGAGAAGCGGAAGGCCTCGGCTGCCTTTGCTCAGCTCCGGTCGGCCATGGCCACCCTCGGGATCGCCCCAGGTGAGCAGGAGGCCGTTTGGCGGGTCCTGGCTGGCATCTACCACCTGGGAGCAGCTGGGGCCTGCAAAGGTAAGAAGAGCCTCCCGAGAACGGGGCGGGGTGGGGGATGCAACGGAAAACCCCTTCTACCTCCCCCATCTCCTGGACCACCATGGGGGCTTTGTGTGGGGCTGTGACCTCCCTTGACCCAAGGCCACTCAAGGCCTCAGGTGGCCAGTGGCCTTGAGTGGCTCCTCCTGCCTTCTTTCCTTCCTCTCTGTCGGGGAGCCACACAGTCAACTCCACAGAGTTCGGCTACAAAAAGGCCTCCAATGGTGGCTGGTCATCCAATAAAGGTCCCTTTGAAGGCACCAAGGGAGGGGATACAGCCGGGCCACAGGGACTGTTGGAGCATGGAAATAAATGCCCAAGTGCTGCCTGCCCCCTACAACCCTCCAGGCTGGGGGAGAGGGGCCTGCCTTCCCCCTCCTCAGACCAGAGTCTGCCAGTCTGGCCAAATCAATGGCTCGGTCCAAGGCTTGCAGGTTCTGTCCAGGTTCTGCTTCCCTGCCCCAGGGGTTGGGTTGGGATGGGAAGGGAGGGTCTCCAGTCCTGCCAGCTTTGGGGGTCAGGCCCCACCTGGGCAGTCCGTGGGCAAAGCAAGAGGCTGAAAGCCTTGTTCCTGGGAGTGTGTGTGTGTGTGTGTGTGTCTTTTTTAAAAAACAAATTCTTTTAGCTTTCAATGTTCACATAAATTCTGTAATCATCTTAATTGCAGACCAGTTTGCTCCCAGAACCTGAATTCTATCCCTGAGATAGATGGTTTTAGAGTCTCTTCGAGGCTTGATTTTATACTTTTATACACTTAATAGCTGCCTGCCATTCCTTTGAAGTGTTTTTCTGGTCTGTGACTGTACGGATAAAAATCTTTGCCTTTCGGCTTTGAGCGGCACATGATGGAGGCCTTGCAGCCATTTCCCTGCATTTGAAATACGGCTCCCGGGGTGTGGAATCGAAGGCACTGCTCGGAGGTGAAATGGCATCTCATGGCCACAATCAGTTTAATTCTTCGCCCTGAATGGAAGGAGGCTCCAAAGCCACATTGCAGTCAATTGAACCGGGACCTTTCACTCAGGGCTGCACCATGTGCTTTCCCTCCCTCTTTCTTTCTTTCTTTCTCCCTCCCTCTCTCTCTCTCTCTCTTGCTCCCCCCCCCAAACAGTGGGCAGGAAACAGTTTGCCAAGTTCGAGTGGGCCACCAACGCGGCCGAGGCCCTGGGATGTGACTTTGAGGATTTGGCCACGGCCGTCTTCAAGCACCACCTCCGGCGGATCATGGCCCAGGCCACAGCCGGACCTGGGGGGCAACTGGGCCCCGAGGACGACCCATTTGAAGGTACTGGCCAGACCCTCCCCCTCCCCCATCACTCTCTAGATGGGGGGGGGGGCTCTGCCCTTGGCTTAACTAGGGTGAGTGGGGGTCCCATTTTGGAAGGGGGTAAAGAGGCTGCCATTTGCATTATAAATACCAGGTGTTTTGGAAGCAAGAAAAAGGGGGGACCCACGGGGGACCCACCCAAAATACACCCCCCAAAAAAACTCTCCCCCCCCAAAAAAAGTAATTCTGTGCTGTGCTCTGGCCACCATTTCCTCTGCCAGCAGTTCCCCTCTTTCTTTGCTGGACGAAATGCACACATATGCCCACACACACACACACATACACACATGTTCTGCCCCCCTTTCCCACTGCGTCCTCCCCCCCCAGTTGCTTGTGTGTCACAACCAAGGGTCTGCATGGCTTTCACTGGAAAAAGGAGCTCCTCCCTTCCTTCCTCCCCCCCCCCCCGTCTGAGGATGGCTGGTTTCCTAGCAACTGCCTGGGGGGGGTGTCCAGGTGAGGAGGGCCAGAAAAACATCTCTCTTCCCAGCCCTTCGCCTGAGGAGGGTCTTTGGTCTGCAGAACAGCAAAAAGCCCCCCCCCTTTTGTGGTCAACATGTGAATCCTTGGAGGGGGGGAGAGGCAGGACTCTTGCCTGTTTTTCTGCCCCCCCCTCAACTCCCCCTTTCAGGAGGCAGAGGGTGGATATGGGAATACACACCCCTCTTCCCCCCCCCCCCACTATCCTTGGCAGAGATCTTGATAAGTCATCAAGGAGGGGAAGAGCAGCAGCAGCAGCAGCAATAATTAAAGTCCATCCCCCCCAAATATCCCAAACACCATCGCAGCCCCCCCCCAAGCACAAGAGACCCTCTCTCTGCCCCCCTCCTCCAAAACAAAATGCACCCTCAAGCCCCACTGCAGGCCTAGTAGGGTCCACAGAAGTCACTCAGAGGCACACGGACATCACAACCAAGTCTTCCTCTCTGTCCCTGCGGTAAACCACTGATGTTTGTCTCAAGGGCATGAAAGACCCTCGAAGCAACAACAAGGGGTGGGGGTGGGGGTGGGGGACCCATTGGGGTCTTTCCCCACATTTGGGCTAATGGGGGGGGGGAGAGGGTTAGGGATGTGCTCCCCACCATCTCCTGGGCTCCCCCTCCAATGTTGGCATTTTAAAGAGATTCCTGTGAAAACCTGGCAGAGAATTTAAGCTTCCCTCGCAGCTTCTTTCTCCTCTCCCCCATTCCTTCCTTCCTTCCTTCCTTCATTTCCTTTCCTTTCCTTCCTTCCTTCCTTCCTTCCTTCAGGTCCCAAGCTGACTGGCCAGGAGTGCGTGGAAGGAATGGCCGCCGGGCTCTACGAGGAACTCTTTGCCACTCTTGTCTCCCTGATCAACCGGTACAGGCTGTGGGGTGGGGCATGTGGTATGGGGTGGGGTGGGGTTAGGGTTAGGGTTAGCAGGAGGAGACCCTGAGACTGGAGGGAGGTTGAGACCCCCGCTTGGGGGTCTTGGGGAAACCGTCCTTCATGCTGCTGGGCTGCCACCCACCCTGGGACCCCCAGGACCCTCTTGTGAGGACAGACCCCACCCCATCCCCTGTTCCCCACAGCTGGTGCTCTTTCCAAGGGAAACCCTCCCTCCCTCCCTTCCCATCCATCATTTCCTCCCTCCCTCCCTTGCCTGAGGCTCCCCCTCCTGCTCTCCCCCCCTGACCCCCCCTCCCTCCCCCACCCCAGGTCCTTCTCCTCCAGCCACCTCTCCGTGGCCTCCATCCTGGTCTTGGACACCCCTGGCTTCCACAACCCCCGGCACCAGCGGACAGAGCGGGCGGCCACCTTTGAGGAGTTCTGCCACAACTATGCCCACGAGCGGCTCCAGGGGCTCTTCTATGAGAGGACCTTCCTGGCGGCCCTGGAGAGGTACCGAGAGGTGAGACCCAGGTGGGCCCTGGGCAGAGGGAGGGGGAGGTGAGACCCCCACCCTCAACCTGACCATGCCATGCCAAGAAGGGCTGAAGGCCAGACTATGGGGGAGGTGGGTGCTAGGGATGGGGTCAGGGAAGGGTTCGTGACGGCCTCCTGCCTTCCGATGGCTGCTTGTGACTCCTGCAGGCTCAAACCCATGGCTTCCTTTGGGAAGCCAACCCATCTCCCCTTTCCTCCTCCTCTTTCTCTCCTGCTGACTTCACTTTCCCACAAGACGCCCAGGGGTTTTGGGTGGGTGTTTGGGGCGAGCCTTGTCCTCTCCAGCCCCAGCCGAGGGACTCAACTTTGCGTTAAGAGTCCAGCCTTGATTCTATCTCTAAAGCACTCCTTCAAAACCACACCAGCGCCTTTCTGAAGGCTACCCATTCCCCAAACTGCTTGCGTGTGTGTGTGTTTTTCATACTTATCTTTATTGAATTTTTAAAAAGGTTACACACACACAATAAAAAAGGAAGGCGAAATATAATAGAAAAAAACCTCCCCATAAAAAGACATATGGGAAAAAAATTCAACATACTGTATTCAAACTCATCAGGCATCACTTACTTATTCTTATCCATATAGTGTTAACATAAGATTCAATTTCTCATTTTTTATTTCCACTTGCACATCATTATTCATGCCTTATTGCCGTAAACGTCCATTCTCCCTTCTTTTTTTAAATCCCAAACTGCTTTTGGAAAGAAATCTTGTCCTATCTGCACCATCATGATGCTCCGTCCTTCTTCGAGTCCCCGAAGCCTCCGTGCTTTGAAGGCCGGATTAAGACCCCCCCTGCCCCCCAATACATAGCTTTTAGCATTGCCCCCCCCCCCCGCTAAGAGAGAGAGGGGGAGGGAAAAACAAACAGGTCCTCCTCCTCTTTCTGCTCCATCTTCTCCCAATTAATCTCTTGCAGGAAAAGGTCGAGGTGGCCTTTGATCTGCCCGATCTCTCCCCGGACGTCCTCCTGCCCATCGTAGATCAAAACGCATCCAAGGTAACGGAGGAATAAGATGGGATGTTTTATGCTGGTCGCCCAGTTAGTCTGCATTTCAAGCATATCAGAGAGGAAAGCAAACTAAACAACAAAAACAGACACAAAACGGTTGTGGCACCGCACAAAAATGGGTTTGCCACTTGTCAGTGTGGATCCTTAAGGTGTGGACTTGATCCTCGAAAGTTCACATTGAAAGATATCCGAGAGTGAATGAAAACAACTGAAAATCTTGTGGCACCTTCAAAGGCTCTCTCCCGTTTTTCAATGTGAGCTTTCCTGGGTCAAGTCCACTTCGTCAGACAGAAGATGAATAGACGGTACCCTTGGCATGTGGGGGCACATTTTCTCATGGCAAAGATCTCCCCCCCCCACACACACACCCCAGATTTGCCAAAATTGCAACTTGGTGGTGGGAAATGTGTCGTTTTCTCCAGGAGAATTCTTTCCCACCAAGAGCAGGTGCCCAGAGCGATAGGATCATAAAAAATTAATCATCATTATTAATAATTCCTGCTGATGACTGGTTATTAAGGCGTGTGAATAATTGATGGGTGATGAGTGGCCGATGGCAGGAATTGGTGCCGAGAGTCTGGGCGGTGACTGGTGACTGGTTGTTGTTGTTGTTGTTGTTTCATGTCAGAAATTGTTCTGGCTTGAAAGGATTTTTTGCTGGAGAAACTCTGCTCAGGGAACGCCCGAATGAGGCTCTTTTCATGTCCCCAAGAGTTGGGACAGAGACGGGCGCTCACTCCGCCATGCAGTACCCAGGTCTCGAACTGCCAGCCCTTGCAGCTAAGGAGGTGAGCTTCGTCACCATGAATAGCTGCCCTGCCTCAATCTCTCTCTCACTGCCCCCCTCCAGCCCCATGGTTCCCAAGGGGGGGACCAGGCAGAAGAGCCGAAGGGCTTGTTCTGGATTCTGGACGAGGAGGCCCTGGTCCAGGGCTCTGGGGACAGCGCTGCCCTCCACCGCCTCTGCTCCTACTTTGTGAAGGAAGGGACCCTCCCTGGGGAAGGTGAGTCCGGATGGGTTTGGGGCTCCTCTTGGGACACAGAGAGAGTGTGTGTTTGAGTCCTGCCCCCCTTCAGCCAGCATTTTGCAGGGGTGGGTGGGTACCCCTTTCCCACCCGCTCTCTCCCCCCTCCATTGACTGCCCCCCCTCTCCCCTGCAGATCCGGGGCGCCTTCGCATGTGTGAGCAAGCCCTGCATTTCGAGATGGCCCACCGGCTGGGCCAGGACCCGGTCCGCTACGATGCCACCGGCTGGGTGGCTAAAGCCAAGTGGAACCTCTCGGCCCAGAACGCCCCCCAGGTCCTCAGCCAGTCCAAAGCGTGAGTGGGCCCTCTCTCTGGCCACGCCCTTCTTTGTGATACTCCTCTGTCAATTCACACGCATGGGTTTTCTGCACGTACGGATTCACAGGGGCCCACGAAGAAGAAGAAGAATCAGAACTACAGTTATAACAAACCTGTCCTTATAAAGCCCTGGTGGCAGCGCAGGGGTTAAACTACTGTCCTGCAGCCAAAAGGTTGTGAGTTCCATCCTCACCCAGGGCTCAAGGTTGACTCAAAGCTTCTCCCCTCCTTCCAAGGTTGCTCAAATAAGTCCCCAGCATGTTAATAGGGGCAAAATGCTAATGACCTGTAAACTACCCAGAGGAGGCACTCGGTGCTTATGTGGGGCAGGGATGGAAGTCAGATGGCTTTTCTGGTTCTTGTCTGATGCAAACATGCATGCTCCCCCCCATTTCCTCTATCTACCCCCCAATTCCACAGAGACCCCCTGAAGAAGCTGTTTCTTCCACGCGCAAAGACCCCACTGACCGTCCGTCCGGTGGCAGGGCTGGAGGGGGCCGTCTCCCAGCCGGCCCTGCAGCGCATCGGCTGTGTGCGGAAGACCTTCAGCAGCGCCTTTGCTGCCGTCAAGAGGAGGTCTGTTTGCGCCCAGATCAAACTGCAGCTGGTGAGTAGAGGAGGGGGTGGGTGGGTGGGATTGGGACCCCCACCCCACCCCCTTGGCCCTGCCAGTTTACTCCCCCCCTTCCTTTTCGGATCCTGGCAGTGGCTTTGGCCAGTATTTAGGGTCATGGGGCCTCTCCCCCTCAAAAAAAAGGGTCTTAGTGGGGCATAGGGAGTGCCCCCTGATCCAGGCCATCCTCAGAGTCCGACCAGGACTGGATCACAACACCTTCCCTCCTCCTGCCTTTCCCCACAGGACGCTCTTCTCAACCTGGTCAAGCGGTCCCAGATCCACTTTGTCCACTGCCTTGTCCCGAGGGCCGAAGCGGGCCAAGGGGAAGAAGGGTCAGCCGCTGAGGCCGTGGCCGGGTTGCCGTCATGGGACATCCCATCTCTCCGAGCCCAGATCTCTGGGGCCCACATTCTGGACGCCTTGAGGCTCTACAGGATTGGTGGGGGGCTCTTCTTATGGCAGCAGGGGGTGGGGTGGGGGCACCATGCATGGGGGGCAGGGGCGGAAGGGGCGTAGATGCGGGGGCTTTTCTCAGCCACGTCCCTCTTGTCTGGGTGATCCTTAAACTGCTTAAGGGTTACACATTTCCTCCTTTCCTTCTCCTCCTCCTCCTCCACCTCCTCCTCCTCCTCTTCTTCATGTGGTGCTCACCTTTTGTGCCCGCAGGGTATGCGGATCGCATGGGGCTGACCCAGTTCCGACACCGCTTCCAGGTCCTGGCGCAGCCCGTGATGAAGAAGTACACCTCGGCTTACGAAACGGCAGATGAGGCCAAGGTGACACCCCTCCCTCTCAGCCGTGCCCCGTGGGGATGGGTGGGTCAGGATGATGATGATGGAGGATGCTTGGGAAAGAGCCTGAGGAACTCCCAGCCTCAGAGCCCTGCTGGGGCATTTGCTCTTGGCTGGGCTGGTTGTGGGTTGGGTCGGATCCGGAATCCCTCCTCTCCTCTTTGCATTTTTCAGAGGGAGGTTTGGGGGTTTGTGGATGGGGGGGGGCATTCTGGGGGGGTTTCACCCCAAGGTTTTGTCTGTGCACCTCCCAGAGTGGTTTCCCTATGAGGGAAGGTTTCCCGGGGCCTTGGGTGGGCTTCGTGGCCGGGCGGTGGGTGAGTCCGGGGTCCAACTCTGTGCCTCTTTCCCTTCTCACCCCTTGGCAGGCTTTGGAGGAGCTTTTCCAGGCCCTCAATTTGGAGAAGAAGACCCTTGCCGTGGGACGCACGCAGGTAAATGGGGGGGGGAGATTGATCACCCCCCCAGGTGTCATGAGAGGCCATCCCAATGGAGAGAGAAGCCACTTCTTGGGAACCAGGCCTTTGCCTCCCTTTGCCCAGAGTCCCCCTCCTCCTCTTCTTCCTCCCTGGTGGCTCATGGATCTTCCTCTTCTCCCTCCTCTTCATTCCCCCCCCCTGCTCAGGTCTTCCTGAAGGCGGGGGTCCTGGCCAGGCTGGAGAAGCAGCGGGAGAGGCTGGTGGCTCAGAGTCTGGTCTCCCTCCAGGCCGCCTGCAAAGGGTTCCTCTCCCGGCAGAGATACAGGAAACTCAAGGTGGGGGGGCATGTTTTCTCTCCCTCTCTCTCACCCCCTCCCAGGGGATCCGGGAATAGCAAAGGGGGGGGGGTAGGCTGAAAGAGACAGCCACCCCCACCCCACCCCCACCCAACTCTGCTTCCGACCACCTCCAGCTTAGGGGGGCTTCCAGGGAGCTGTGTTTGACCTGACGGCTGAGCCCTTCAGCCTCTCCCCCCCCCTCCATCTGTCCGTCCGTCCATCCATCCCATTTCAGATCCAGTTTCTGGCTGCTCGCTGCATTCAGAGGAACCTGGCCATCTTCCAGAGTGTGAAGACCTGGTCCTGGTGGCGGCTCTTGTGTGCCATCCGGCCCCTGCTGACCATCAGCATCGCAGAAGGACAGCTCCAAGCCAGAGAGGTGGGGGTGGGGATTGAGAGGGGGGGCAGGTGAGGTGACCCCTCTGGTCAGGAAACGGGCGGGGGAGGGGGAAGCCAACAGGAGAGCAGAAAGGACAATGAGACCTTTCTCCACTCTCTGTGGGCACTCTCGTGCAGTCACCCCAGCACAGAGTTTGCCCCAAGCAGCCCAATGGAAGAGTTTCCTTCCTCCCCTGTTGCTGCGTTGGCACTTTGTGATCCATAGGTGGGTTTGGGGTTGCAGTTTGGGCACTCGGTCTCTAAGAACTGAGAGCCTAAATGTTGCTCCTTCCTTCCCATCCCATTGTAGGAAGAGATTGCAACACTTCGGAAGAAGCTGGAAAATTCAGAGCTTTCCCGCCAGGAGCTTCGCCAGAGCACTGAACTGCTGGAAACCAAGGTGAGCAGCTGGAGCTCCACGGGGCCCTTTCGGAGCTCCTGGTCCATCACACACACACACACACACACACACACACACACACACACACACACACACACACACACACACACACACACACACACACACACACACACACACACACACACACACACACACACACACACCCAGGTGGGAGCGATGATGCCTCAAGGCCATCTCCTTGCCCTGAAGTTTGGCAACCTGCAAAAGTTGGAGTTGCAGGACAGGGAGGAGGAGAAATATTTTGCAAGTCTTTGTGGCTGGTGTACCGGCACTTTGGATGTCCCAAATGTGCTACTGAGAGAGGCCATGTGAATTAAGACAAGGAAAGGGGGGGGGGGGCTGGAACGGATACATCTCCCCCCCCATTCCTTTGGAACGAGGGCTCAAGGGGACCCAAAAGACCAGCCATTGCCCTGAAGCACACACTAGTTGTTTGGTAAGAGACAGCAAAGCCTCTTTTCAGGAATTAATTAATTAGCACTCTCATTATGCCTTGAGCACCTGGGAGATTATCAGGCAGTTTCACGTTTTTCCAATAAACCTGCGGAGTGGATTTGGAAGAGAAGGAAGAGGCTCAGTTGCCCCGTGCCAGAGGCGAGATGTAAGACGTGCCCCAAACATGGAGCCAGCCATGTTTACAACAGCCCAGAACGTCTACTTCCTCCCTCTTCCTCCTCCTCCTAAGCAGTCACCATGCATGCACACACGCACACACGCACGCACGCACACACGTCTCCTGCCCACAGTGGATCCTGCCAGTGAATCTCAGGGCTTTATTGGTTGGGTGGAATTAGGGCTGCAGAAAAATGAGGCTTTATCGAATGCGGAGGGAACCAGTCTGGGGTCAAACGTGCAGAAATAGGAACATCGTGATAAACCATGTGCAGCACATGGTGTGTGTGTGTGTGTTTACATGGCTTTCAGGATTCCTTTGCAATCCTAAAACCTGGAGGCTTAGCTTCCCCTTTCTCATGGCAGAAATAGCAATTAGCAATAGCAATGGTACCTTTACACATCACCCCATAGCACTTAGTGCACTCTCAAACAGGCTTGTCCTCATTTCACCAACCTCAGAAGGATGAAAGAGCCTGAGTCAACCTTGATCCCAATCAAGATCAAACTCACAATCATTTGGCTGCAGGATAGCCGTTCCTAACCCCTGCCCCACCAGGAAGCTGAGGTTTTGGGGGAGCCTCTTAAGGAACCTCATGTCCTTTATGGTTTAGAATAAGCCAGATGGGGGTCAAGGAGGGCTCCAGCTGCCCAAGAGGGCTCCTTCCTCAGTCCCGGAGTGGGTTTCAGGACCATGGAGAGCACCGTTGCCTCTGCTCCCTCCTGGTAACAGAGGAGGAGGAGGAGGAGTCCCGGGAGCCCTGTGAGGGGCTGACCATCTATCTCAGGGGTGCCCAAATTTTTCAGGCCATGGGCCGGTCACATGGTTCAGTGGGCCGGTCACGTGGTTCCTCCCACCCGAAGCAGAAGTAAAACGTGCCTTACAATCTGCTTTGCAACAGGATGAGATAGATTTTTAGACTGCCATTTTCTCTGCTTAAACCAGCAGTGCCCAAAGTATGGCCTGTGGGCCAGATCTGGCTCCTGATGCCAGTTCATCTGGCCCATGCCACCCTTGTCACTCCCAGAAGTGGAAGTAAAACGCTCCTGTCTGAATGCATTTTACTTCCACTTATGGGAGTGACACGGGCAGCGTGGACTGGATGAATTGATGTCAGGGGCCATATCAGGCCCATGGGCCATACTTTAGGCACCCTTGCTTTATATGTTCATAGAAAGGGCCTGCTGGCCTCAAGGGTTCTGGTGACACAGACCCACGTGTGGATCTGCTTAGGAGCTTAGGCCACGGAAGTGTTTTGGGAAGTGTGCGACGTGTTCTGTGAGCCTCAGCCCAGGGTGTGGCTCTTCCCCCTCAGGTGCTGGACCTCACAATGGATCTGTCTGATGAATGCCTGAAAGGGGACGTGGCCTGTCAGGTCTTGGAGGGCGAGCGGGCGGAACGGCTGCGAGGGACGCGGGAGATCCGAGAACTGCAGGTACGATGACGTGGCTGGCGTGGAAGGAGAGAGAGAGGAGGTTTCCATGGCTTCAGTTTCTGCCAAATACCTGTCCACACAAGGAAAGCACCTTTATCCATAGATACATTTTGGGCCACTGCACATCTGGGAGCCAAATCCTGAGGGTGGGATCCTGCCATCCGTTGTACCCACCCACCCTTTATTCTACCCCACTTCCCACTGTCTTGTGGCTCAGTTGCCCCCCACCCCCACCCTACCCCCGTGGGCCGAGTCTTCCCGACCGAGGCAATTTATTTTCATTTCTTTGGCAATTTCTTCCTTGTCACTCGTCTGCTCGTCTGGAGACTTCAAGGCACTTTCTCAGCTCTCATCAGATGCAAAAAACAACCCAACAGACAGAAGTGCATTATTGGAAGCGCATGTGCTCCGTCAGCGGAGACGGCCTTAAAATAGCAGCCGTAATTTCCAAACAACAGCAACAATAACAACACAACTCTCCGCTCCCATTGTCAAGTCTCGGCTGCTGACAGATCAATTGGAAACGGGCCCAAGAGAGCGTTTGCCATAAAGCAATTAGCCGCCTTCTCTGGAAAGGCCCTCCTCGTCTGCACGGCCGGCCCACCGGCCGACTCCATCTGACCTGGCTTGACGTGGTTCAGCAAGAGGGAATGGCTGGTCTGGTCTTGGGACCCTCGTGGTCGTTGACCCGAGTATAAGCTGTGTCCACTTTTGGGGGCTCATTTTTGAGGCTAAAAAACTTGGCTTATACTCGAGTATATATGGTACTTGCAATTCCTGCTTGGTTAGCAGGAGCTGGGACAGACGACGGGAGCTCACTCCATTGTGAAGCACTCGGGTCTTGAACTGCTGACCTTTCGACCTTCCAGTCGTCAAGTTCAGCATCTTAACTGCTAAGCCACCACAATCCCTGGTCACTCAAACCAGAGCACTCCTAATCGATCAACCCTTCCATTTCTGGGCCATGTTTGACTGCTGTGTCCCTGGGCCTTTTCATCTCTTGAGGAGGGGTGGTGGTGTTTGACCTGTGGGATGGGGTGGTCCCAATCTCCTGCCCCAGAAGCCAAGGAGGGGCTGGTTCCGAGTCATATGTAGGGTCCCCCCCCTCTTTTTTAGAGCAAGCATGACCAGCTGCAGAAGAAGTTGGAGTCGGTGGAGAGGCAGCTGGAGGAGACCCAGCAGCAGCTGGAACTACGGGAATTCGGAGCCACCAGCCCCAGGAAAGGTGGGCAGGAGGGCAGGGGGGAGAAATGACCCTCTTCCAGCCCCCAGGGTCAGTTTGGGGGGGCAGAAGCTTTTGGGGATAGGGTGCCACCAGAGACTCCTAATTTAGGCCCCCCACCCTTCTTTTGTCAGTATGGCAACACAACCTGCCTGTGTTTGTTGTGTTTCTAGTCCTTCCTTCCTTCCTTCCTTCCATTCTTCCTTCCTTCCTTCCTCCCTTCCCACCCCCACGTCCTGCTGCCACTCCGGATCTCTTGATCTGACGGGCTTTGGTGTGGCGTACGTCTCCTCTTGTCGCTCTGACTCAAGTGAAGCACCAGGAAAGAGCGGGGGAGCCTGTCAGTTGGCGTAAAGGAAGCCTGGCTGAATCCTTCCATAGAAGTCCAGGCATGGAAAGGGAGGGAGGTGCCCCACACAGTTAGGTTAGGAGGAGGAAGTGGCCCCACAGGGCGGAGGGTCCCAATCCCTTCCCGGGCCCACAAGCAGAGAAGTGGTGCCTGATTGCTGAAAAAGACTCAAGCAACCCATCCCGTGATGCGTCTCTTTCTCCTGAAAAGCATCTGAGTGTTGCCAAGGCACAAAAGCAGTGGCTGGCATACATTTGTGCCATTTGTGTTGTTTGCGCAAAAGGGTAACATTTGAAAGTCCAAAACCCCTCACTGATAACCAGCAGAAAAGGTTCCAGGTGCATGTGTATGTGTCAGAATGGGCCATGTGTCCATGGGTCTGACCCCTTGTGTGCCTGCAGATGGAGAATGGCAGATGCGCTTGGAGTGCGCGCAGACCGAGATCGGATTTCTTCGGAAAAGAATTGTGCAGTTGGAGGAGAGGCTGGAGTCGGAGCAGAAGTCGAAAAAGGAGCTGGAGGAGAAGGTATGGGGTGTGTGTTTGTGTGTGTGAGAGTGTGAATGTGTGTGTGTGTGTGTGAGAGAGAGAGAGGGGGGCTGGGTGAAGGGGAAAGAAGACATCCCCTGTATTTTCCACCGTGGGCTCAATGCTCAAGTCACAAAGGCGCTCGTGGACATTTGTCTTTTTCTGCTGGACTGCTACTCTTTATCTGGGTCTTCCCCTCGATTGCTAACCCCGTAGAAGAGACATCGTTCAATCCCGCCGCAGCCTCTCTGGATCTGGGTGCCAAAGGCCCAGAGGAGCCAGGGCTGCTGCCAGCCAGAGTTGGCCATGCTGGCCTCCGTGAGCATGCAAGCCCTGGCAACGCCTTGGGTTTTAAGAGCCTCCGGTTCGAATGAAGAGATTGCAAAGCCTTTTGCCCGCCGTGGCTTCTTTCCACTGGACTCTCCTTCCGGTGGCTTTTCATTTCTCTTTCTTTTTCCTCCCATGAAGAACGGTGGCTGATAACGGTGCCCAAAGGATGGGCTGAAATCTGCTCCCTCCGTTCAGCATGCATTAAAATGCAATGAGGTTTCGGCCGAGTGCGCCGCCGGGGTGAAGTCAAACAGCCTCTTTGCAGGCTGACTCTGGGCCTGGAATTACAGGCTTCATTAATCCGACTTTCCGCTTATTTAAAGCGACTCCTTATTAGCCTTTGCTAGCCTGGGGTGGGTGGGGGGTGGGTGGGGGTTCAGGAGGAGGGACAGCTCAACGCCAGGGCCTGCTGTTGTTGGCTGGAGTGGGGCTTGAGTAGCCCCCCCCCATGTAGCCTATAGCAGCAGAGACCCTTTGCCCAGTATGTAGCCTATAGCAGCAGAGACCCTTTGCCCAGGTAGACCAAGGCCACCGACTCTGGCTGGCAGCTGCTCTCTGGCCTTAACCGCAGGGCAGGGTTTCCCTTGAGCCCTTCTGTGCCTGGCCTTTGGTACTCTTTCTGCATGCCACTAGAACAGGGCTGCCCAAATAGATGGGCCGTGGGCCAGATCTGGCCCCTGACACCAACTCATCTGGCCTGAGCCACCGTTGCCAAGGGTGGCATGGGCCGGATGAGTTGGTGTTGGGGGCAGTTTGGGCACCCCTGGTTTAAGCAGAGAAAATGGCAAAACAGCTGCAAAAGAGATTGCGAGGCTTGTTTTACCTCTTGTTTTACCACATGACCGGCCAGGGCCCAAAAAGTTCATGCACAGTGGTCTGACCTGGTCCCGGTCTTAAGCAGGGAAATATTAACACCCCCCCCCCAATAATCGCCTCCCCCTTGCAGCTAAGTGAGGCGCAGAAGGCCTTCGAGGGTGCCCGGAGGAGCCTCCAGCAGCTGAGGCGGAAGTCCAAGCAACTGACCTGCGACCTGGAAGACACGCGCGTGTTGGCCGAGAGCCAGCAAAGCCGCAACCATGAGCTGGAGAAGAGGCAGAAGAAGTGAGCCTTGGCTGGGGAGGGTGGGAAGGAATCCCGTGGGGCCCACTCCCACGGATGCCCAGGTGGGCTGGGGGGATTCTGGGCACTGTTGTTCAGCCATGTCCTGTGGCCCAAAGGCAAGGGAGAGGACCCACCTCTGACTGCTGGTGGTCATCGTCCCAGCGGACCCCCCTCCCCCAAAGGGTTCATGGCAGCAGGAGGAGTAGTAGTGGGCCACTGGGCTGATGCCCCCCTCCCTAGATCTCTCACCTGCCCTTGTGCCCCCCACTCCCAAAAATGTGCCCACCCACCCCAAGTGTTGCTTTGAGCAATCCAGACTCATGGCTATGGACAGGGAGGGAGGGGGGAGAGTTCTAGCCATTCAGCGTCTCCCTGGCTCATGCCCTCTGGACCTCCTTCTTTTGGCTGCCTATGAGGGTCCCTCCCTGTGAGCATTTTTTTGGGGGGAATATCAGGCTGTTTTTCTCCCCCTTTTAAAAGCCCCCCCTTTCATTGCCCCCCCCCTTGGCAGGTTCGACCTGCAGCTGGCCCAGGCCTTAGGGGAGTCGGCCTTTGAGAGGAGCCGCCGGGAAAAGGTGGCCCAGGAAAACTCCGGCCTCCAGTTCCAGGTGGAGAAGCTCCAGCGGGCCTTAGAGGTCAGTGGGCGTGCACATGTGCACGGGGCATGTGGGAGAGAGGGGGGCACCTGTGTGCCTGTAAGGGCATATGCCCGGGGATCTTTGGGGAACTCTATGAAGTATCATGGCTGGGGACCCCCACAGTGGGCTCTCTGCCCACACACCGTGCCTTCTGCTCTCTCTCTCTCCCCCTCCCCCTCCCTATAGCAAAAGGAGTCCGAACATGCCAGCCTGGTCCAGCGGGCCGAGTTGCTGAGCGCCCGCCTGCAGGAGTCGAGTTCCTCGGGCAGCCCGGAGGCCAAGGGGGAGGCCGCCCTGCGGAAGGAACTCTGGGACCTGGAGGCCACCGTGGCTGAGCAGCGGAAGGAACTCAGCGCCCAGACTGGCACCCTGGAGCAGATGGAGCAGGTCGGTCCCTGGGGGTGGGGGATAGCTCTGCAGTCAGGGGGAGGGCAGTCAGGCCCCCCTTGGCCCTTCCTCTGAGCTGTTCAGAAATCCCCCCTCCTCCCCCTCCTCCTGAGGAAACCATCCTGTCCTCACCCCAAAAGAGGAACTTCTCCAAACTGCCCAAGGGGGCAGGTGGGTGGGTGGGCATAGGGGCTTCTCCCAGGGTTGGGGGTGGAAGGGCTATAAAGCCACCAAGGAGCCACCAGCTGGGAAGGTGGCCTACCTGGCAGGGGGTCTTGTTGAGGAGGGTGCGTCTTGTCCTGGTCTTTCAGCTCCACTTGAGGCTCGAGCTGGAGATTGAGCGGACAAAGCAGCTCCACCAGAAGGAGTTGGAGGACAAGGAGGAGGAGCTGGAGGACGTCCGGCAGTCCTGCCAGAAAAGGGTACTGTGGAGGGTCCCTGGGGGGGGGTGTCTGGGGGCCCACATGCCAGGGGGCAGGCAGAAGGGCTGGCAGAGAGCCAGTGGGCACCAGCCTCATCTGAGGGCTGGCTTTGGGAGGTTGTGGGAGATGCAGGGTTGTTGTGATGGCCAACCTTGGCAGGGCAGCTGTTCTTGGACTCCAATTCCCAGAAGCCCAAGGCCCTGTAAAGCCACACAAATGGGTTGACTGACGCACTTCTGGGAATTGGAGTCCAAGAACAGCTGGAGTGCCAATGTTGGCCATCACTGCCCTTTGGCCAAGGGGCGGGTGGGGTTAGGGTTCTGCTGCCGGTTATGGGTCTCCCCCTGGCCTTTGTGCCCCACCTTCATCCCCAATGTCTCATTCTGGGCCTGTCGGTTGTGTTTGCAGCTCCGTCAGCTGGAAGGGCAGTGGGAGGGTTCGTGCGAGGAGAAGCAGGCGCTCCGACGGGAGAAGAAGGACCTGGAAGGCCTGGTGGCCCTCCTTTGTGAGCAGGTGAGGAAAGGTCAGGTGACCCCCCCCCCCCTGGATGGAGGCAACCTGTGGACCCCCCTGCCAATGACCCTGCCATAAGAAGACCCTCATATTCTAGACCTTTGCCTTTCAGGCAGTGGGGAAAGCATCCCCCCCCCCCCACACACACACTTTAAAATAAAGACATCTCCAAAGTGTCACCCGGAATAATAACAGCAAACAGGTGGGCCAGAGTAAGCCTCTAGCAGGCCAGTCCAGCGGGCAGTTGAGTGTGCCCAAGTGCAGCCTTCAAGGTCCCCTGGCCTTGAGCCATTGGCCAAGAGACAGACAGACAGACAGACCAGTGGCTTCCCATCTTGGGCTGCTTTGCAAGGCCTGGCCTGGGCCACCCCATCTTGTCTCCCTCTTCTGCACCACCACCCCCCCCCCACTCACTCCAGATTGGTCACCGGGACTTTGACGTGGAGAAGTGTCTTAGACGGGACCTCAGAAGGACGCGGGCCCTGCTGGCCGACATGCAGCTCCTGCTAGAGGAAGCCTCAGCACCCGGATCGGGGCCCTCCGGGGCCAAAGAAGAGCTGGAGAAGCTTCGGGGCCAGGTGAGCAATGGGGATCCTCCTGGTTCAGGTGTAAGCGCCAGGCCCCGATCCTGGCATGACACCCCCCACCCCGGCCTTTCCTCTGTAATGGGAGGCCCCCCTCCCTCCTCCTCTTTCCTTCCTTTCCTTCTCTTCGTGCCTTCTCCTGTCTTCTCTTCTCTTCTCCTTCCTTCCTTCCTTTTTCTGTCTTCTGTTCCTTCCTTCCTTCCTTCCTTCCTTCCGTTTGTTTGGCATCTGCCAAAGGGCAGTGAAGCAACGGCTCTCTCTCTCTCCCGCCCCCCCCGCCCCCTCCCTGTCAGGGTTTTGTGCCGCAAGGTTTGTTTGTGCCACTTTGCAGGTAAGCTTTTCTCTCCACAGGCTTTTGGTTTTTTTTTTAAAGCGCCTTTGGGTGTAGCTAAGGAGTCTGTTTGAAGAAGTATTTAGATTCCAATTAAGGCAATTAGTTTAATAGATTGTTTTCTGTCTTTATTTCCCCGGCCTTTGCCTAATTAGTCCTCCCTTCGCGTGTTTTGCTACTTCCTTTCTAGCTGGTTGCAATTACCAAGCCTGGTGTTCGGCATCTGTTGTCAGGAAACAAAGAGAGAGAGAAATGTGTGTGTGTGTGTTTGTCTGAAGGTGCAAAACCTGCCTGTACACTAGAAGTCTCTCCCCCCCCCCACCACCACACCAATGCTTAAAGTCTTTGGAAAGTCCTGGGGAAGAATATCAGGGAGTGGTAGAGGGGTGTGGGGGTGTGGGGTGGGGGGATTCTGCAAGGAAGATGGAAAGATCCTCAGGGATCTCATTGCTGAAGGAGAGGGAATTTAATCTGCAGGCTGTCAGGATCCTGGGGGGGAGAGGGGGGAGCAGTCGGGGGTGGGGGATCAGTGGAGAGAAAGAGAAGGACATGAGCTGGGATTGGCCATGTCCCTCCTTGCAACCGACTGTAGTGGGCAGGTAAAGGCAACCTCATGCCATTAACACACACATGCACGCACTTTCCTGGCCAACCTGTGGTTCAGCCGAGGGCCGTTTAGCCAAGGGCAAAGTCTTGGATTTGCACACTGAAGCTCTTGAATGCTGGCCAAGGCGTCACGAGAGCTTTTAAAGACAGGCCAAAAGAGGAAGCCGCGGACCCAATAAACGAGGAATTGTGTGGATCAAACCCTTCTTAGCGCTTAAATGCTGGTGCCCTACCTGGGATTGCCAGAGCTGCCCGTGGCTGGGATTTATTCCTTAAGCTGCTTTTGGAAGCTGAGTTTTGCTCACTCGTGGACTCCATGCGTGGGTGGATTTGTGCAAAGGAACTTGGAAAAGTTGCATTCCCTCCCCCCTCCCACCAGAGAGGAAAGGTTCAGAAGCCACGGTGTTAAAAAGTCCATTTTTCCAGGCTCTGGTAAGGAATTTGCAGGCTGAGTGAGAAGATGTGGAGATATATTTATATAATATATCTTTCCTCCCTGCCCTCCCTCCTGGCAGCTGGAAGAGAGCCAAGCCCAGCAGTCCGAGAGCCAGAAGTCCCAGAAGATGCTGGTTTTGGAGGTGGAGAACCTGCGGACGGAGCTGGAGGGTATCAGCCGGAACAAGACCCTGGTAGGTCTCCCAGAGGGTGATGGTGGCGGTGTAAAAGATCTGGCCTCTCGCCCCGTGGGGGTCTACTCCCAGGGGGGGGGTGTCAATCAAGGTCTTCCTCCGCTGGCATGGGGCTCCGTTGGCCAGGAGGTCCCTCTTCTGCAAGCCCCCAGAGTCATGTGAGCTTGGGTTGATGCTCTTCCACAAAAGTGCCCGTGAGAGACAGAATGTGTGTGCATGTGTTACCTGGGCATGTGCAGAGTCCAGGCCTCAATCCCTCTAAAGATGGGCTTGTCAAAGATGGTGTTTGGTGAAGCAATGCTTCAATGGAAGTCCATGAAGAGGTCCTTCGTGGCCCCCTTGACATGGCCCCCTCTGACCCCCCCACTGGGTTCTCTCTTTTGTGGCAGATGGACGAGCAGCTCTATCTGCTGCAGCACGAAAAGGCCGACCTCCTCCGGCGGGTGGATGAAGACCAGGAGGACCTGAATGAACTGATGGCCAAACACAAGGCTCTCATTGCCCAGGTGAGTCTTTTGGAGGGGAGGGGAGGGGAGGGGGATGAATTGCCACACCCTGCTCCCCCCCCCCAATTATGGGTCTAGGGCAATGATGGCCAACCTTGACTCTCTGGGCATCCTGGAACTTCAACTCCCAGAAGCCCTTGACCAGCAGGAGTGTTGACTTAGGCTTCTGGGCATTGAAGTCCAAGAACAGCTGGAGGGCCGAGGTTTGCCATCACGGGTCAACTGCCTGGCAGAGGCTGGACTGAGGTAGCTTCTGGACCCCCTTTCCTGCCCCACCCCTTTGGGAGTCAACGGGACCTTTGGCCACCCAAGGAATGGTTCCCCCTCGTTCCTGCCAGGTGTCCCTTCATCACAAAGCCCCTCCAGGTGGCCCTGATTGGGCTTCCACTCATGGTGGGTGCCTCGAGATGTCGGATCCCAGCAGATGATGGATCAAGAGATTGGCCTCTCCATGAGGGGGCTGCCCCCCCCCCCGCTGGCCTCGCTCTCCTTTGGGGCTCTTTCTCATGTGTTACTCTTCCTCCTCTTCCTCTCTTCCTTCCCCCACAGTCTGCAATGGACATTGCCCAAATCCGTGAGCTGCAAACCCAGCTGGAGGAAATGCAGAAGCAGAAGCAGAGCCTGCAGGAGAAGGCAAGCCTTTGGGCTCCCCCAGCCCCCCCCCCTTACTGGGGAGAAGCCTCCCCCCTCCTCTGCCAAACAAAGGTCCAGGCAGGGCAGGGCAGGGCTCCCCTCCGCCCTCCAGGTGGCAAATCATGTGTCCCAGATCCTGCCCAGTGTGCAAGGGACCTCATGGGGCAGTGCGCGCGCGCACACACACACACACACACACACACACACATTCTCACCCCATGCTCCAAGGGTCAGGAACTGAGGACCCCCCCCCCCCCCCGTTCTCTCCTGCAGCTGCAGGCGGCCCATGCCCAGGTGGCCTACCTGGAGCAAGCGATGGTGGCGCGCTCCATCGTCAGCCGCCAGGAAGCCCTGATTTGCGACCTGGAGAATAAGATGGCCTTCCAGAGTGTCCAGATCAAGCGCTTTGAGGTACGGAGAGGGGCTGGGCTTACCTGGCAAGAAGGGGAATTGGGGGAGCAGGATCCGTCCCAAGAAGAAGGAAGAGGAGGAGGAGGGACACAAAGCAAGGCTTTGGGTTGGCACAAAAGCTGGGCTGGTGGTGTGTGTGTGTGGGGGGGGGGGAGGGCCCCCCATCCTGTGGGTAGGTCAAGTGGGAGGTGACCTTGAGGATTCACCATGAGGAGGCATTCAACAGGATCTAGTGACACCACCCACCCCCCTTTGTGGCTGTGTCTGGGCTGCCCCCTAAGAGGTGTCTCTCCCCCCCCCCACCTGGTTCCCTCTGCAGATGCTGGTCCTCCGGCTCCGGGACAGTGTGCTCCAGATGGGGGAGGACCTGGGGAAGGCGAGGGAGGGGGAGGCCCGGGAGAAGGAGAACGGGCGCTACTACCAGATGCGGATGGAGGAGATGAAGGCCGAGATGAAGGAACTGGCCGAGAGGGAACTGGAGGCCCAGCGACGGCGGGTGGAACTGGTAAGAGGGGTTGGGGGGTGGGGTGGCAGGAAGGACCCCCCCCTCCATCCTGTTTCTCCTGAAAAAGCCTGTTTTGGGGGCAGGGCAGAGGGAGAGAGGGAGGGAGGGAGGAAGACCTTTGTGCGCAGGTGTGTTAATGAGGTATGCCGCAGATGGCCTGTTGTGCCGATGCCGCTGTGTGTGTGATGCCAGGGAGAGCGCTTGCCAAGAAGGCAGCGGGAGGGGTGGGTGGGAGGGCCGAGCCCCCCAGCAGGCAGCCTTGGCAGCAGGGAATGTCTTTACAAGACCAGCAAATGGCATGTCAGCACGCCTGCTGCCTTTGTACATGCGTGTGCACGCTGTGTCCTTCACATCCTTTGAGTTGAGAATGAAATGGGGGATGGGGGCTTCTCAAAGGGGAGCCTTTCTGTCTCTGTGGGCCAAGGAGGGCAATGTGGTCTGGATGAATTGGCATCAGAGGCCAGATCTGGCCCACAGGTCGTAATTTGGGCACCCTTGGATTAAGCAGAGAAAACAGCAAAATAGATTGCAAGACACATTTCACTTTCGCTTCCGGTGGGAGGAACCACATGACTGGCCCACTAAACCATGTGACCAGCCCATGGCCTAAAAAGTTTGGGCACCCCTGATCTAGACCCCCTCACCCCCCAACCCTGCTACCCCCATTGCCAGGATAGCCGGTGGGCAGAATGGAAGGACGGAAGATGGAGAGTGACTGAAGAGGAAGGTGCCAAATAGTCCAACGGGTTGACTTTGAGGCTGCCTAGAGAGGGTCCGGCCCGGCCCGCCTCGCTGCGTTGATCCGAAAAGCCTCGCATCAGATGTCTTGAAGAGTCAACATGAAAAAATATATATTAATAACTCTGATTTGACAGGATTTTTTCCACCTTCCGTGCAAAATCCTTTCTTGTGATGCTGCTGCTCATGTTGCTGTAGATCATGTCACTCCGCTGAGAACATCAAAGAGGGTTCGTTAACACGGGATTCTGGAGCGGCGCCAGAGACGGTTCCAATTTTAACCGAGTCTAATGGAAAGAAGCTTCGGGGGGGGGGGGCTTAGAGGTTTATTTGCCCCCCCCCCCGCTGATTCTGAGCAAAAGCCATGAACAGAGTGGCTATCCAGGGGCACATCATGAAATAGTTGGATCTGTGCGCCTTGTTTGCAGTTCCAGGAGGGAAAGTGGCATTGTTTTCTCTGCTGCCCCGAAGGTCTCCTAAGCGGTCCGTCAAAGATAACTTTTTTGAACAGCAGCGGAAGAGTCAGAAGCCCTTCAGAAGACTCTGGACGGGGAAGGACAACTATTGGCTTTCACATTTCAGTGGGAGAAAGTGGCTTCTCTCTCCCGCACTGCCTTGTCGGCGTTCCCGAAATCGTCTGAGTGAGCGGCCACTTCTATCACCACGCTGTTTCCCAAGTGCCTCCATCCATAATCCTGCCGTGTTTATTTAGGCTGCCAGGAGAAGGCATTTTTCAAGGGGCTCCTGAAGTGTTTAAGAGGGGAAGGGAATCAGCCGGACGGAAGACTCCACACGCAACCCATTCTCATGAGAAGGGCTCCGTGATGTCCAGACCATCTTCCGGTTTCTCAGTGGCGCGCAGGGTAGCATATTATGCCTCAGTGGTTCAGCTGGGCTTGATTCCACCCATGTTTCAGCCACGGGGTCCCAGGCCTCTAAACTCCTGCACCAGGCTGAAAAACCCTCTGGACTTTACCTCCTTGGCTCTCTAAACCAGGGGTTCTCAACCTGTGGCCTGTGGGCTGTATGTGTCATTTCATGTGCCTCACCACCACTTCTGCCACACCTAGAACTGCCATGTGTGGTTCCTTTTTAATGTACAGGCCACCCCCATCATGCAGGCAGGACAAAATGGCCATCTGAGGGAATGTGACCCGGCCCTCGGTTTGAAAAGGTTGAGAACCCCTGATCTAAACCATATATATCAGTCTCTCTGCCCACAAACGCTGGGAAACAAAGGCAGGTGTTGTGCTGATGTACAGAGAACGTCTTCTGCAACTGCAAAAGAGAAGCAGCTTTGCTAATGAAGAGCCCTGAGATAGCATTGGTTTTTTAAAATGAAAATAAAAATTATTTCCCTTCTCAGATTGAAAAAGCAGGCAGGGAGGTCGTTTTCCTGATCAGACAGACAGACAGACAGACAGACAGCTAGATACATAGATAGTGGGGTGTCTTTCCAAGCTGTTCCAGCCTGTTGTTCTTGGATATCAGAAAGTGTGAAAGGCTGGTATGTGTGTGTATGAGTGTGTGATATTGTGAGGAGGAGCGCTCCTCTTTTGATTTCTCATTTACAAATCGCCGGATTGTTATGTCCAGGCCGTCTGTCTGTCTGTCTGTCTGTCTGTCTGATCAGGGCCGCCTGCAGCTTCCCTTCCTTCTCCTTCTCCCTCGGCGCTGCAATCTTTCTGTGCCGGCATCTGTCGGTATAAATTGGGCCAAGCTTTCCTCCGAGGTGTCTGTTGAGAAATCAGATTTTTTTTAACCCTTCCCCACCTGTGTTTCACGGAGCTCTTTCCACCCTCAAGTGAGGGAAGGGATTGATGTTAGAGCAAGGCAGCCCCAGGCTTGGCCCTTTTAGGAGGGGGTGTTTCCTTCTGCCTCCACCAAAGCCATGTGTTGCCCACCACAGCTCCAGTATGGAAGCAAAAGGCTAAAGGCCTTCCTTCCTTCCTTCCTTCCTTCTGTTCTTTATCCTTCCTTCCTTCCTTCCTTCCTCAGCTTGGGTGCTTTCGACGCTGTTCTCTGAAGCCTTGGGCTTCCTTCTTAGTCCTTGTGAAACCGCAGCTCCCAAGGCCCCTTATTTGTCTTCTATGGCAGGCACTGCTTTCCTGGGACTCTGGACCCTTGGGTTGACATGCACCCCCCCCCGCCCCCGCCCCCTTGGTTCTCTCTTACTCATGGCTTTCCCAAACACTTGGTGCCCCACATTTCCTTCTGAGGCAAAGCAGTCAAAGTCCTTCTTGGGGGGTGGGGGGTGGGGGGTGGGAAGGCATCTCTGGCCACGTTCAGCACCACGGAGAGCATCTCCCTCCCTCCCTCCCTCCCTCCCTCCGTCTTCCTCTTCCAGCCCTGGGCATTTCTTCCTTCCTTCACTACAGAAATCTAGAAAAGGTTAAAACTCTCCCTTGCTCAAAAGCCAGTCGTATCTGATGCTAGTGTTCAGTGCTCATCTCTGTTTCATAGCTGAAGAGCCAGTGCTGTCTGCATCTGCAGATGTTTCTGTGGACATGTGGCAGGCATGCCTAGACACTGGAGTTAACAGGACACTGTTTACCTTCCCACCAAAGTGGTCCCTATTTATCTACTTGCAATGTCTTGCTTTCAAACTGCTAGGAGCTGGGACAGAGATGGGTGCTCATTCCATCATGCAGTACTCGGGTCTCCAACTGCTGACCTTCCGCCTCCCAGTCTAGGTCAAAATGTTCACAGGACCATTGAGTATTTATGAGTAAGGCGAATTGACCCCCCCTCCCGCCCCACAGGAGAAGCAAGTGGAGGAGCTTTCGGCAGTGAGGCAGACCCTGCAAGCAGACCTGGAGACCTCCATCCGGCGCATTGCAGACCTGCAGGTGGTCCTGGAGGAGGTGCAGTCGAGTGACGAGAGTGACACGGAAAGGTCAGGGAGACTCGCGGCCACTGGGGATCAGGGCCACTGGGCCTTCTCCTTGCTCCCCTGCTGGGCACGCCGGCTCTCCTGGCAAGACCCACCCTCAGAGGAGAGCTCGGGGTCTCAGGGCTCTGCCTTTGGCAAAGGCTTCCCCTGGGAATGATGTGAGGCTGAAATGAACATGTTATTGCAAGCAGAGATTCATTCAATGATTTTAACAAGTCATCTAATTGTCCCCTTCAGTTTGAAATTGAGACATGAGCCTTTAATTGGGGGAGGTGGCTGATTTCTTTTTTCCCTTTCCCCTCCTTCCTCGAAAGCCTCCAGACAGCCCAGGAATCGCTCAGCTCAAGGCTAGAAACGTAAGTGAACATGTGCCGCACCACCACCACCACCACCACCACCCCACCTGTGGTGGGGGCCTCTGGGCTGGGAGGGCATTCCATCAAAGGCACGGCTTTGCAAACGCAGGAAGTTCATTCACTGACAACAGCAAGCCAATAATGAGTGGTGGTCTTCCCTGTGGGAATGGGCTAATAGTGTGTGTGGGCCCCCCCATTCTGATGCATTTCCCTTTGGTCTGGGGATCCAGCCCCCTCCCTCTTCTGAGTCCTGAGCTGAGCCATCGTCCCAATGGCTTTGCTCTGTCTCCCAGGGGGTGGGAATCCATGGTTCCTTCTCCTCAATTAAAGGATCTCTTCCCGTTTGGCATCAGGGGCCTGACCTACACCCACACCCCCATCCTAAAGGGAGAGGGCGGGTGGGTGGCTAAGCATTTCTAAGCCTCCTTCCCTCCCTCTGTGGCCTCAGCCAGGAATCAGGGGGTCCCTTTCCCTCCATCCTACATCCCACAGCCTCCCTCGATGGAGCAGGGCCTGCTGGGTACACTGAAGCTCTTAAGCAATTTGATCATCATTGAGCATTAGAGGTTGCAACACATAGTGGGTTTTTTAAGGGGTGGTGGTGGTGGGAGACCCACCTATGGGCCACACATATGGAGAAGGGTATGGTACCAGGAAGGCTTCTCTGCTGCACCCCTCTTTGCCCCCCCCCCCAGGGAGAGCCAACTGAGCTTGCCGTCCACCATGAGCCTGAACCTGGTGCCCGAAGGAAGCCTCGCCTCCTGGCTGGGTCCACCTTCTGGCTGGACGTCTCCCTCCAGCCCCGGCCTGGCCAGGAGCCCCTCTTGGCAGTCCCTCAACAGCCAGAGCACCTCCTCAGGCATCAGGTGAGAAGCAGAGGAAAGGGTGTGTGTGTCCGAATTGGGAGGGAGGGGGGGCATGGACCTGAAGGACAAGAGGTCGGTGGTTGTGATTTGGCCATCCAAATGGGTGGAGGCAGGAGTGTGGCTGAAATGTGGGGGCGGGGGGGGGGAGAAGAGAAGGGAAATAATTTCAAGCATTTCTTCTGGATTTTGCTAGGCAGCAATAAATAAAATAAATACCTTATTATGGGTTGATTGGCACTTGCTATGCCATGAAAAAAATCAGCCAGGGGTCCATGTTGGTTTTGCAAAGGTTGCATCACACGGGGGAATATTAAAGGGATTGCCTGGCCCTGGACACACACACACACACACACACACACACCCCTACCTCTGCCAATGTTTCTCTCTCTGTGTCTCCTTCTCTCGTGGGGTGGATACAACACAACACACACACCCCAACCCCCCATGCATAATTACAACATGTATCCCTTTGTCTCTGGATGTTCTCTGTGCATCAATTCGAGTACAGATATTATTGCATAAATTATTTCAACTAGCATAAGCATAATCACCCTAATTGCTGTGTAATCTTCCCTAATTACTGTTGTATGTCATTTTGCTTTACCAAAGATTGCACACGATGAAATTTTCCATTTGGCTTAAGGAGGCGATGAGATTCTCCCGCATGACCTCACACTTTCCCAATTTTAATGGGGGGCGGGGCGGGGAGGATGATGATGAAATACCTTGCCTTATATTAACCCCCCACCCCCCACCCTGCAAAAAACAATCCCTTGCCCCAGTGGCAAATTCTGCCTCTCTCCGCATGGAGCCTTCTCTTGGGATCAAATCCCTTGAGTTGTGGTTGATTCATGGTGTTGGCCTCCTTCTGGGCACCGACGTCTGAAACCATTGGCCCCTTGCCAGGAGGCCTCTTGACCCCCTGATTTCCCTTTGCCATACCTGGGGGTGGGGTGGGGGGCTCTGAATGCGCTCTGAACTTATTTTGGATCCTGGAGTTGTCCTGTGCTGTGTTGCTCAATTTGATCCTTTGCTCACTGCCGACCACCCAAATGTTATCCTTCTAGGATGCACAAAGACCCAGAGGTGGTGGTGACCCCCCAGCCGGAGTCTCCATTAGGTGCCAAACGAAAGGTGTATGGGAGGAACCCAGCCGAGTCCGAGGGGGGCCTGGTGGGAAGCAGCCCTTCCTTTGTGGCCCGGAGGAGAGAATCTGGGAGGCCTTTGGGCACGGAGGAAGCAGGGGCCGTGGCGTCTCCATCCATGATACAAAGGTTGTCCTCTCCAACCGTGGCCGAAGGCAAACTGCCCAGTCTGGTATCCCCCTCAATGGCCCGCCGGATCTCTCCAGCCGCTGAAGAGAAGCTGCTCCACTCCTCCTCCTCCTCGGCGCTCTCAGAGTACGTGGAGGAGCTGCGGAGGAACCGGCTGAAGGAGAAAGATCCCGGGAAGCTGGCCGTGGAAGAGGCCTCAGTGTTGCCCATTTACCAAACCACCGGGGCCTCCTCCCTGAGAAGGTGCAGGACTTTGAAGGAGAGCCAAGACCTCCCCTTCCATCTGGAAGACCTTGGAGGAAGTGCCGGCCTGATTCGCTCGTCCAGCTTGAGGAGCGCCTCCTCGGACAACGCGGCCCGGCCACTCCCTTCTCCGGCCCTGAAACGGGTGCCCCAATTTGGATCCTACGATTCTCTCGTCCAGAACATGAATGACCCTTGCCCAAAGGTTGGCTCGCCAGTCACAGTGATGGGGGACACCTTGGGCCCACCACAGCCCAAGCCGTGGAGAAGTTACCTGGAGACATCCCTGGAGGAGGCCACGGAGGAGGCCGGCCTGGGAAGGGAACCCCTGGTGTTCCAGAGCAAGAGGTTTGGGGATGCCGGTCAAGGAAGGGACCCCTTCTCTTGGAAAATCCCGGCGATGAGTTACGAGCGGAAGGCCACCACCAGCCCCGAAGTGGACTACTTCCCCCCGGCCATCCGGAAGGCCCACTCCACCAGCAGCCTGTCCAGAGGGTCCCGGGAGAAGCCCATGAGCGTCCGCTTTGAAGACGAAGAGGTCCCCCCCAAGCGTACCACCTTCCTCTCTGAGATCAAGACTGTCCTGTCCCCCCCACCCCGGGCCAAAGAGGAGGATGACGACCCCGGCAGGCTCTCGGACTCCTCCGACTCTTCCTCCGGCTCCCAGGTCTCCTTCCAAAGCACTGACAGCATCAAGCGCCGGCCGAAGGCCCAGAGGCCCCAGGGGGAAGGAGGCGGCGGCGTGGGGCAGTGGGCCTGCGGCGGTGGAGGGGAAGGGGCTCGCAATACCCACCGCTCGGAGGCTGAAGGGAAGGAGGACGATGTGAACAGCATCATGATGAGATACCTGGGCAAGGAGTAAAGGTAAGCAGCACCTGGTGGGGTGGGGGTGGGTCATGGAGAGACCCCCCTTCCCTTCTAATGATGGAGCATGTGGGGGGGGGGCTAAAGACCCTCAGAGGAATGGGCAGAAAGGACAGGAACAGGGGAAGCCAGGATCACCCGAGCAGGACAAGAAAGCCACTGGAAACCATTCATTGAAAACAATTAGAGGCAGCAGATGAGGTTAACAAACAAAGAGGGAAATGCTTCTAGCACCCCTGGAGAGGGGAATGTGTGGTGTGTGGCTCTCCCCCCCCCCGAACCCCACTGTAATTAAGTGCCGAAAAACAAATTAGGCAGCATTTTATGGCAAGACCGTGTCTTTGGACTCACTCCTCGGGGTTCCTGCTGTGATCAAATCTGCTGAAGCCACACCGGGGCTCTCAAAGGTGTGTGTGTGTGTGTTGTGTTGTGTTAATAAAACATTTTGTTTTAGCTTAAATCGGTCACGGGGGACCTGGGGTTTGGGGGTGGGGGCACCACAGGTGTGTGTGGGGGGATGGCATTTGGGGTGGGGGTGGGGGGCTCTTCAGCACGTTTTACTTCTGTTTCCAGGAGCAAGGAGGACTTCACGGGCCAGATGCATTGGTGTTGGGGACCAGATCTGGCCCCCAGGCCATAGTGACCAGCCCCCTGAACCATGTGACCGGCCCACAGCCCAAAATGTTTGGTCACCCCTGCTTTAATGCTTCATAGTTCTGAATTGCGGCGCCTGCCCTCTTCCCAACCTGCTAATGAGCCCGTGAGCTCATTAGCAGCTAATTAAGAAACTAGATCTGAGCAGCTCAGACTTAGCCAAGGGTATTTTCACTTTATCTGAAACCTGTGACATTTCCCGGGGGCTCCGAGCTGAATTGGAAGGGGTGCGCGGGATGGGGGTGGGGAAGTGGGCTGCTTTTCATCTCCCCAGTTGAGCTTTGGGGGTCCCTGGATGGGAAATCCTGAGGTTGGGTTGGAAGAGACCAGCGGAAGGACTGGGAGCAAAAGGGCGGAGAAGGAAGACGGGGTCAAGGCAGGGGTGGAACCAGGCAGAGGGGGGGGGGGCAAATGCAGATAGATAAATGCCACCCTTGCTCAAAAGCCAGTCGTATCTGACTCTAGGGCCCAGTGCTCATCTCTGTTTACAACCAAAAGAGCCAGTGCTGTCTATGTCTGCAGGCGTTTCTGTGGTCATGTGGCAGGCATGCCTCAACACCAACGTGCACGGAATGCTGTTTACCTTCCCACCAAAGTGGTCCCTATTTATGTGCTTGAAATTTCTTGCTTTCGAACTGCTAGGTTGGCAGGAGCCGGGACAGACATGGGAACTCACTCCGTCATGCAGTACTCAGGTCTCGAACTCCGACCTTCCAGTCATCAAGTTCAGTGTCTGAACCACTAAGCTATCTTTTATTCCTTTCTCTCTCTTTCCTCCAGGAGCCACAGTTTGCTCAGAATCACCACCCAAGGTTGCCTCGAAGCATTGTTTCCCTTCCTCCAAAGCCATTGACCTCGTCATCTCTGGAGTGGTCTTTGTTTCCTACCCCAGAGCACAAGTGTGTGCGTGTGCGTGCGCAAGTGTGTTTGGCCAAGAGTCAGAAGAGTGCGAGAGAGCCTTTCTTCCCTTTGGAAGCTTCCTTTTGGATCTCTTTGATTTATATGGAAATATAAAGCCTTTGCTTCTTCCATTCCGGGGCTCCTTCTGGCCTTTCTTTCTCTTTCTGGGTATTATGGAAGGGAATTTAGAAATAAAGCCCCCTCCGGGGGTGGGTGGGTGGGGGACTCTGCAGCTGGACTCTGATGGAGGGAGGCCAGATGTTGCTGAGTGCCCCATAGGATGCCCCACGGCCTTTTCATGGGTCAAGACAAAGGCTGGCTTTGCCAACCCATCTGAGGGCTGTTGGTGTGGAGCTTCTGTGTGCGAAGGCAGTGTATCCTGGTGGCCAGGGGGACCCACCCAGCCAGGCCCATCCACTGCCTCTGGTGGGGACCCCCCCCATTTGTCATGGAAGGGAACCCCCCACCCCCTCCCCGAGAGCCAAAGTGTCTCCCCCCCCCTCTTTAATGGGCCCATTTACATCCTCTTTCACAGCATTATTAAAATGCTGGCTGTGCTTTCCATTAAGAGAATCGCTTCTGCCATTGTAAGCACATTTCGTTGGGATAAATCATGTAATTTGGGAAGGAAGAAAGTTTGGCTGGCTGGGTGGGTGGGGTTGGCAGGGGGGAAAAGGGAGAAACCAGCCCGTTTCTCTCTCTCTCTTTCTCAACCCCCCCCCCCCCCATGCACAAAAGAAAGGGTAAAATGCTTTTACTCTGGGCTCCCTTTAAGGGCGTGTTTTGCTTCCGCTTCCGGGCGCGATGAAGGGTGGCGTGGGCCAGATGACTTGGCGTTGGGGGCTGGCCCTGGCCCACGGGCCATAGTTTGGACATCCCTGCTCTAGATCTCCCTGGATCTGTTCAGCCTGGCTTTTTAAGGGATCTCTCCAAGGTCCTGAACTCCAGACCCAGCATAGCTTTAACCATACAGTATCAGCTGTCCCAAAAGTGGCCACCCAGAGAGGGAAAAGGGGACGTTGTAGCTCGGTGTACCTTTAGGCACAAAATGGTCACCCCAAATTTTTACAAAAAACCTTCCCTACCTGTTGGCCACCTCTTTCTACACAAATGCACAAAGTCCCCTCCCCACGCATGGGGATTATCTGCTGCGATGCCATTAATTGTTCCTGTGATGCTCACTCGCGGCTTACCTGCTCACTCGCTCCAGGAGACTGGAGACCTCCTGCCTCCCCCCACCCTTGGTGGCCAGATGTGTGGCTGGGTGGTCTTTGGGGTGCTCACAGTGCCACCCCCCCCAAAGTACTCTTTCTCAGCTCTTTAATGAAGAGGGACCGGCCACCCGATGGACCAGTATTGGTTGTGCCCCAAAGTTGGCTTTCCTGGGCTCTGCCCCATCCAGGCTCCCATCAGCCTCTCCCAGTCATTCCAGCAAGAAGAAGGAAGTGTGACTTGTTACACACACATCGGTAAAGGTCACCCTTGCTCGAAAGCCAGTCGTATCCGACTCGGGTTCAGTGCTCATCTCTGTTTCATAGATGAAGAGCCAGCGCTGTCTGCTTCTGCAGACGTTTCCGTGGTCATGTGGCAGGCAGGACTAGACACCACAGCACACAGAACGCTGTGTACCTTCCCACCAAAGTGGTCCCTATTGATCTACTTGTGATTTCTTGCTTTAAAACTGCTTGGTTGGCATGCAGACACACAAAACTGCAGTGCTCCCAACAGTTGCATTCCTTAGCAAAAGGGAACATGTCTCAGGCAGTGTGTTTGCTTGGACATCCCTTCCTCATCCCGACTCATAGAGGGCCCCATCCTTTCAGAGGAGAGAACCCGGCTGAGCTCTTCTCCTTTGAGAATGGATGAGGGAGGGGGAGGCTCAGGTGGAGAAGGAGAGGCCAGGGGACCCACCCCCACACCCCCACACCCCCACACCCCCTTCCAGTTCTTCTTGTGATTCCTGTGGAAGGAAGGGAGGAAGGAGACAGAGGAGGAGGAGGAGGAAGCAGCAGCCCAGCCTCTGCCTTCAGCACCACAGGCTCAGCCGTGGCCATCAATTTCCCTGTGAACAGTTTGTTCTAAAGCTTAATGGGCTTCTAGAGAACAAATTTGGAGGCAGCCGGGCCACCCCCGCGCCCCCCTCTCCACCAGGCAGCTAAAAATAAGCTGCCAACAGTGGTGCCATGTGTGTGTGTGTGTGTGTGTGTGTGTGTGTGTGTGTGTGTGTGTGTGTGTGTGTGTGTGTGTGTGAATGCCTTGGCCCACCAGTTCCCTGCCCTGCCCAAAGAGTGGAGAGGGAAATGAGGAAGGAAGAGAAAGAAAGGAAAGGAAAGGAAAGTGCGTTTTACTCCTGCTTCTTACGAGGAACCATGTGACCCGCCCATGGCCCGAAAGGTTTGGGCGCCCCTCCTCTAGAGAGATGGATACTCTGTACGTGGCTAGAGGCACTCTTGAACGATTGGGGAAAGCTCCTGCAGTACGAAAGGCAGGGCTGTAACCAGAGGGGGTCCACCTCCCAAAACCCTCCACCATTTTGCCTTTCCTTCACCTCATGGGGGCCATGTTAAATGGTGCCATGGGCTGCATCTGGCCCATGGGACTCAGGTTGAGAATCCCTGTTCTAGACAGCCAAGACCTGCCCCCTCCCCACTTTCCACCCTGACAAACAAGGGCTTCTTATGAGTCTGGGGGTTTGGAAGTCCCTGAGTTGGAGGATAAAAGGAGACACCCCCCTCCCCACTCCCTAGAGTGGGCAGGGGCCCTATAGAAGCATTGGGGGCTTCTCCCTGCCACTAATTGGGTCCTAGGCCACGATCTGGCCACTCTGGAGTAGCTCCATGACACACACACACGCACACATGCACACACATGCACACACACACACACACACACACACACACACACACACACACACACACACACACTGGCAGTGATGCCAGGCTGTCCGTGCCACATTTGAAATCCCACCTCATTAGAAGGCCAAGAAAACGCAGGCCAAGAGGAATGATAGCCTCATGCATTTTTCATCGGGTGCCTTTTAATTGAAAGCCACAATGCATTGAGCCCTCCGTCATGAATCAATATCACAGCATGCCCAGATGAGGCGGGGGGGGGGGGAGGGGGGAGGAAGACCCTTTCTTCTCTCTGAGTGGCCTCAGTTTCCCCCCTACCCAGACACCACTCAGGCAGGGTTGTAAAACTGGGAACCCCCCCCCCCCGGACCCCCAGCAAGGTTGGTCAGATCAGTTTAGCCGATGAGAGACAGAGTCAGCAACAGGAGTGGCCGATTGATGGTGAAAGGAAGGCATGGAAACACAGGGCTGAGCCGGTGGGACTCATTGCCACCTGACAAGGGGAGCCATGTAGGCGGCTCAGGTGGGCTACTGCAGATCCAGACCCTGGAAGGAATGGGTTGCGACTGGCAGGGAATGGCACACCTTAAGCTACCTTTCCATAGTCACCTCGCAGTGGGAGTGCCAAGGCTTCACTGCCGCAAATTAGCCATGCTTCCCATTTAACTTTTCAAGTTACAATTAAGAGCATTTCAGAGGTATTTTCACGGGGGATTTAATGGGGTTTTCCTTTTTTAAAACTTTCTAGCAGCGAAGAGGAGCTAACCAGTCAATTAAATTTCTAGGCCAGTGGAGCATTTGGGTGAGACTTCCTGAGGGTTTTGCATTGGTTGGATGCTTCATAGTTTGCATTCGCCAATCCCCCTTATTGTGGGGGGTCAAGGGAGGAGAAGACCCCAGTTCAGGGCTCCCCTTTGATCCATGCAGAACGCTACACCCAAACTGTGTGTGTGTGTGTGTGGTTTATTTCCATTGCCAAGAGGGAACAGGTGTTGCTACCTGACACCCCTCCCTTGCCTACCCCACCTGTCAGTTTCTACCGAAGCAGGTAAGGAAACAAATTGGAGCAGGTGAGCCGGATAAAGCCACTTGCTTCTCGTTGCAAAGGCAGGAGGCGAGGCTGGTGCAAAAGGAGGGAACCGGCATGGAGACCCCCACGGGGGTCCTCCCCCTTGCCTCCCCCTCTGGCCCTCTTTCCCCCACATTTGAAGTGTTGGGGATTTAGTATTTCCATAGCCACACGCCTCCATAGTCTCACCCCAGAGGTTGCTCCAACCCTGCCTTGCACAGTGTTATGGGTGGGTGTGCTGTGGCTGTTGCTTCGTTTTCAAAATGTATTTATAGCATGCCCAATGCTGGCCGTCGCCTGGGGAATCGGAGGGCTTTCAGGGACAGGCACAGTAGAAGCGCAAGGCAGTAGGAGAGAAGCCGATCAATCAATGAAAAACTGCCATCCATCGATGACTGAGGGAGGAAGAGGCTCAACTTGGCAGGTGGAAGAGATCTAAAAATACCACCCAGAGAGGGGCTTAAAACCACAGCTCAGTTGCAGCAGAAGGCTTCCCCCCAAAAAACCTTTGGGGTGGGGGGTGGGGAGGTCTAGGGTTATTTTATTTGGCAGTCACAGCTTTCAAATGTGGGTCTCTGCACTGTGGCTTTTCCAGAAGGGAAGCCTCTTTCCCTGTGGCATCTTTTGGTGGCCCTAGAAAGCTCTCCCAAGTCAAAAACGCACCTCCTCCCACTCATCCTGCAGTTGTGACTTTAGTCGGAAACAACCCCTCTCCTGTGGGGTGCAACCCATGGGTTTGGGAACTCGAGGTTTAGCACTTCTCCCCACCTCTCTGTAATGTTTTTGCAGTGCAAAGGGTGGTGGTGTAAAAAGGGTCTCCTCTTTTGGTGCAGCGTCAGCGTTAAGGTTTCACAGAGTTCTGTCTATCTTCTGCAAGGCTTGAGAGCAGCCCAGAGAAGGGTCCCTTGGGGTAAAGGATCTGCCGAGGCCTCTCTTTCCTGCCTCCTGCTCTTTGGGAGACCCATCCAGACATGAACGTTCCTGACAGGGCTGGAGGAAGGGAACAATCAAAGGAGACAGGCTGCCTTTCAAGGCCTTTCACAGCAGATTCATTCCCACGGCAGGGAAAGGGTTTTGCAGCCTGGTGTGAAAAAGAGGAACGAAACAGGGAGAAAATGGATGTGCAAAGATGAACTGCAAGAAACGCTGGACACCTTCCATGGATTTGGGGGTGGGGGGGGAGGAGGAGGTGGAGGAGGGAGTTTCTCCCCACTGCACAGCTGCGGCCTCAACTCTGGCTTCCTCTCATTGTTTGGGGACTTTCTGCAAATTGGGTGCTGTCGGGGGGACTCCAAGCCAACTTCCCTCTCCCCCAGGGGAGCTGGGGAAATACAGCGTTTAGTCACCAGGCCCCTGGGGAAACATCCGCTTACAGATCCCACAAGTGTCTATGTGTGTGTGTGTGTGTGTGTGTGTGTGTGTGTAAAGGGGGGTGGAGGAGAGAAAGGTCTTCCTTCCTTTCCCCCTGGGATGAGGAGGACACCTTCAGGCCCCACCCCCCAGGATGGCCGGACAGGCCAGGGTGAGGCTGGACTTCTCCTACTGCGATTTGGCCTCTGGACCACAGACTTCTGCTGCAGGTCCAGCAGGACTGACCAAGAGGAGGCTGCTGGAGGTCATCACCCTAGAGGTCATCCACTCTGGCCTGAGTTCAGAAGCCCTGCAGGGTTTGGGCCTGGCCAGTCCCAGGTCCACCTTCTCTGCAGCTGAAAGTGAAATCTGATGATCTCCTTCAGGCCAGGGATTCATGGCACCCCAGTGTCTGCCCCCCCATCCCAAAGCAGCCAGAAGCAAAGCCCCCCCCCCCCCACATACATGGGGCACCTCCCATGCCTGCCTTCTTCACATTTAAAGGGAACCTGTATTAATGAGTGCACACATTAAGGAGACTATTATGTAGTTCTCTGTTGGCTGAGGGGGAGGAAAAAACCTCATGCGGGCAAAAATCTGGCCCGGAGCAGTGGCATTTTGAGAGGGGAGGCTCTGGGAAACCTTCCCCCTGCAGAGGTTTGGGAGCTCTTCAGTTGCCAGAACAATTAAGCTGATAAGGCCGATGATTAATGCCTCTCACTCATTCTCCCCCCCCCCCCCAATGCTCTGAATACTCAATTTCTTCATCACCTCCCAGGGGCAACGGGTGCCAGTCTTGCCCTCCTTCTGCCCCCCCCCAAGTCCTCTCCTATCTCATCCTCAGGCCTCACCCTTCCCCATCCCTTCCGGATGGACCAATGTACTCCCCTCCTTTCCCCCGTTGGTGCTCTCTCTCTCTCTCTCTCTCTCTGGATGTGTGTGTGTGTGTGTGTGTGTGTGAAAAACACCCTGCAGTTGCACAACAGACTCTGCTTGTGTGCCTTGCCTCCCCACGACAGGTGCCTGTCCTTTGAATTGCCAACTCCTATGGTCCTGATGGGGTTGTCATGGGAACGGGGACCTCAGAGTGGTCCTCACGCCAGAGAGCATCCTTACCGCCACCTGCCTTTTCCAGAGAGGCTGAGATTTCCTCCATCCGTCTGTCCATCCGTGTTTCTGTCTTCCCTCCCCTCCCTCCTTCCCTGTCTTTAACCCCCCCCCCCCTTAGCGCAACGAGAGAAAACCAAGCTAGAGCCTTCGGGGGCACCTTATTTACTGAGATGTCAAGAAAAGGACGGGAGCGTCTAAAATGATAATAATGACAATATTAAAACTGCATAAATCAGGGGCCCAGGAGGCTTTCCTTGGAGGTGGGGAGTAGGAGGAAGAGAAACACCCCCCCCCCCACAAATGCAAATCCTTCTCCTTGTCTGTTCTGAAAAATCTCTTCTGCTTTTTAATTGATACAAATGCTTGTCAGTGCCACTTGCAAACAACATCTGGTTTTCCTCTTCTTCTCCCCCCCCCCCCCCCAAAAAAAAGAAATGCCTGCTTTCTGGCTCCATCAGTTTTAGGAACCTCCAGCGGGCAAAACAACATCCTTTCTCATGACAGAGGGAGACCCACAACCCATTCACAAAGGAAGAGGCCTCATCATCCAGCATCCTGTGAGTCACCTGGCTGTTTGTGTCAGGAGACAGAACAAGCATGCAGGTGTTTTAGGGATGTGTGTATGTGGCTGACCTGGAAGGTCAGGCTGCTTGCTTGAGCCCAGAGCTGGGTCTTCTTCTTCTTCTTCTTCTTCTTCTTCTTCTTCTTCTTCTTCTTCTTCTTCTTCTTCTTCTTCTTCTTCTTCTTCTGCTGTGCCTGTTGGGCTGAGCCAGGGAGGAGGAGAGGGCGACTTTTCAGCTTTGCAGTTAGAAAGTGGTGAGAGATTTTCCTCCTCCCAAGGCCACCCCACCCACCCCGTCCCTTCTTCCCCAAGAGCCCTCAAGGAACTCGCAATGGACGCAGCAGGGGCTCCTCTCTGGCTTGCTAGAAGCTTGGCCGGCTGCCTGGCTGCAAGTCTCTCCATGGAAGGGCAAAAGGAAGGCCCTGCCCTTCTGCTTTACCCTCTCCTGGTCTCTTGGCACCAGAAGAGACTGGATCTGGACCCATCCTCACTTCTGGGAGCGACGTGCAGTCTGGGTGAATTGGCATTGGGGGCCAGATCTGGCCCATGGGTTGTAGTTTGGGCACCCCTGGGCTAGAGGTTGTTGGCTCATAGAAGGCAGGAGAGGCGGACAGGAAGGAAGGAAGGAAGGAAGGAAAGGGCTCCCCCTCCTCTGCTCCCTGCCGTAAAAGGAGGAAAGGGTGACGCATTAAAAATGGTTTTGAGATCTATGGCTAATTGTGCTGACAACTGACAAGCACCAGATATGATTTCTTGTCAGATGCTTTATGCAGAAATCAATTAAGCCATTGTCCATAGCAAGACATGCAGTCACAAAGCCAAAAACATGCATACAGGGCTATGGATTTCCTCCAGGATAAATTGCAAGATATAGAGAGGGAAACACACATGCACATGCACGCGCACACACACACACACACACGCACATCCCTCTCTATCTGTCAGAGGAAAGGGCAGAGCTTTTACAAAGCAAAGAGCACAGAAAGGCCAAGCAAGCAAAGGCCAAGGGCTGTCAGGGCAGGAGGAGGGAGGGAGGGAGGGGGTGGAGGGAGGGGGTCTCCATAGCTCAGCTCCTGGGGGTGGTCTGGATGAGGCCATGGTGTTTGGTGGTGGAGAGGGCAGAGCAGCCTATCTTTGGCCACAGCTGACCCAAGGCTTGGTCTTCATTGGGAGGCCCAAATCCTGATGGGCTCGTTGTCTGCGTCACTCATGCTTTGGAGCAGAAGCCCCAGGTTCTTCTCAGGCCTGGTTTCTCGGACATGGCAGACTGCCCGGCCACCTCTCGCCAACAGTAGAAAGGCTTCAGCTGTGGTGACGAGAATGGGGTTTAAGGACCCCCAAGAAACCCTTTTAAACCAGGAGTTCTCAACCTTTTAAAGCCGGAGGCCATTGGGCCACCCTCCCTCAGACAGCTTCCTGGGCTGGAGGGTCATTTGGCCCTTCTTCCTCCACCCCAGGGCACTTCCTGGTGTTGTGGAGATGGTGGTGGTGGGGCACCGCAAGCCACACATCCAGCCCACAGGCCACAAGTTGAGAATCCCTGCTT
Organism: Bradypodion pumilum; assembly: GCA_035047305.1. Classification (NCBI taxonomy): domain Eukaryota; kingdom Metazoa; phylum Chordata; class Lepidosauria; order Squamata; family Chamaeleonidae; genus Bradypodion; species Bradypodion pumilum. Next base: position 21,363,641 of record JAWDJD010000014.1, on the reverse strand, counting down.
TAAACCTTTCCACTGGTGTCATGGAAAGGGGCTTTTCCCCATCCAATGCCCCTTTCCCTGCCCTTGATCGTTTGGTTGCTGGTAAGGAAGACCAGCCTAATCACAAGGGAACCTTTAGCCTCATGGGGCAGGGGGAGGGGGGCTCTGGCTGGGGAGCATGGGATGGGGAGTGGCGCTCCCACCCTCGTCCTGCGGTGTGTGTGTGTGTATGGGGGGGGAGACGGGCTGACGGTTGGGAGGTCGGTCGCTTCCTATGGGCGCAGTGAGTAGACAAGCAGGCGAGCTTTTAAGAAAGGTGGAAGGGGAGGCACAAGCGGGGGGGGGGTCTTATTAGACAGCCGGGGTGTGCCTGGCTTTGCCCCCCATCCCCGACCTGACCCGGAGCGACTGGGTCGTGCCCCCACCCCCTTTGGCTTTGAGCAGTGAGGGGGGGCTTGGAGGGTCCTAGCCCAGGCGGGCGGCGCTCTGTACGTGCCTAGGGGCGCTGCGTCCGCTCCCGCGGCCAGGAGAGAAGGGAGGGGGTGGGCTTTCTTTCAATGGGGAGGGGGGGAAGAGAAAGGCGATGGGCGTGGCCTGGCGCCGGTCCTGCCCCCTCCCCGCCCCCTCCCTTTCTCTCCAGAGCGCTGCTGCTGCCTCTCAGCATCCTCTCTCACTAGTTCCAGCTCGGCTCAGCCGAGGAAGGAAGGAAGGAAGGAAGGAAGGAAGGAAAGATAGAAAGGAGGAAGAAAGGAGGAAGGAAGGGTCTCGCCTGCCTCGCCGCCGCCCAGCAAGCCAGAGGCAGGCGGGCCAGAAGGAAGGGTCACTGCCGGAGAGGAAGGGGCGCCCAGGCGGCAGCGCCATGCCGGGCCCGGGGGGGCTCCCCCGCCTCCTCCCGCTCCTCCTCCTCCTCCTCCTGCCGCCCTCGGGGACCTGCGCCGCCCGAAGCCCCCCAGGTAGGGACCCAGGGAAGGGGAGGGGCGGCTGCTCTTGTAGGGGGGGAGGGACCCCCACCGCATCCCCCTCCCCTCCCGGGAGCCCAACCTTCACGGAGGGGGGGGCGACGTCTCTGCCCTCCCCTCGTTCTCCCACCCCACCGCTCCCCGTTTCTGTCCCTGCTGGGACCCCTTCGGAGCTTGGGCTCGTGGGGACGGGGCCGACGCGCGTCCGCTGCTACCTCAGCCCCTCGGGGCGGGCGTGGCGGGCTGCGGGCAGGAGCTTCTGGGCTGAGCCTCGGGGATGGGAGGGGGCCTGGGTTGGAGAGGGGGGTGTCTCCTCCTCCTCCTCCTCCTCCTCCCTTCGGCCCCGGGCCACCGGGACAGCTGCCCCCTGGGCTCGCCCGCCGACCGAGGCTTCTTCGGCTTTCGCTGCCGGAGCCGGAGAGCGCCAGCCAGGATCGGGGCCTTCCTCTGTCCCGGACTCTTTCTCCGTGGGGCTCCTCCTCCTCCTCCTCCTCGATTCCCAAACGGCCCCTTCCCTCCGGAGGGTGGTCCGCTTCCTCCACGCAGGGATCGCCAACCATGGGGCAGGCTGCAAGCAATGGGGGGTGGGGTGGGGTGGGGAGGACAGTTTCGCCTTGGTGAGAGAAAGGTAGGAAGGGGCACAGAGGAGGGGAGCAGGCCCCCCTTGTCGTCGTCCCCCCCACCCCCGCCTTCATCCCCCTGGGATTTATTCATAGCTCCAGGGAACGTTTCCAAAAGGTGATTTTTTCTCCCACGAGAGACTCCTGACCTGAACCATTGGAAGACCCTAGACCAGGGCTGCTTAAACTACGGCCCGTGGGCCAGATCCGCCCCTGACACCAATTTATCCGGCCCAAGAAGCTCTCGTTGCTCCCAGAAGCAGAAGTAAAATGCACCCATATGGAGCAATGAGGGCTTTGCGGGCCAGATGAATTGGCATTGGGGGCCAGATCTGGCCAATGGGCCATAGAGACTTGCCCCCTGAACCACATGAATGGCCCACAGCCCAAAAAGTTTGGACACCCCTGCCCTAGACAGTTGGGTTTGGTTTCTCTCTTGGTGTTGGTTTGATGAAAGAGAAAAAAAAAAGAGAAACAGATAATATTGTGTGTGCGCGCGTGCATGTGCATGCGTGTGCGTGATTGTGGTGCTTTGTAGCATTTGTTCCTTGACTCAAGAAGACAGTCTGTGTGGTTCCAAGGTTAAAATGAGGCAGACAATTACAACTTGGCTTGTGTGTGTGTTTCTGTGTGTGCGTGTGTGGCATTTCAGGGCTTCGTCCTCCAGAGCCGTCGGGAATGACAAGTCAGGGTCTCCTGTTATGATCTGGCTTTGCCAAAGAAGGGCCTGGGACTTTGGCTGGGGAATTCTCTCTCTTTCTCTCTCTCTCTCTCTCTCTTGCCTTCTGGAAAATGTTCAACCTGTGCTCTGGCTTTCCCTGCTTCCCTGGACTGGGCGGTAAAATAGTTCAGCATCTCTCCCGGAGTTTATAACCAGGCTGATCGAGGAAACTCTTGGCTAGATGGTGCAATTTGGGAAATGCCACCCTCTGTAGAAACATTCCTAGAATACAGAGTAGGACAGGGTGGCCAAACCTTTTGGGCCATGGGCCGGTCACGTGGTTCACGTGGGCCTTTTCCACCCCCTGCGCCCACTGTCTCATGAACCTGCACCCAAGTGAGGTAGGACGGTGCTGCTATTTTTGGGACGGACGTTGGCACTGCCAGTGCTGAAGGTACAAGGGCACCGCAGTGGCGAGGGGGGGGGGGAAAACGAATTTCCATGTCGTTTTTGTTTTGAAGGCCTTGCGCTGCTGGCACGGATCTTCTCTCCTCTGCCAGTCACAAAGCAGGTGCAGAACCTGGCAGGATGGGTGTGTGTGTGTATCTTTGGGCTGGCACCAGTGCCGGCTGTTCTGCACTTCCAAGGGCATCCAATACTCCTGTTTCTATGGATTTTCAGGTCTTTCAGAACAGCTTTTCCTGGATTCTGCTAAAAGCCAGACCCTAAAGCAGGGGTGCTCAAACTACAGGCTGTGGGCCGGATCTGCCCCAACACCAATTCATCTGGCCAAGTTGCTCCTGGAAGCATATGGGCACATTTTACTTCTGCTTCCAGGAGTGACAAGGGTGGCGCAGGCCGGATGAATTGGTATTGGGGACCAGACCCGGCCCACAGGTCATAGTTTGGGCACTCCTGGTTTAAGCAGAGAAAATGGCAGCCTAAAATCTATCTCATCCTGTTGCAAAACAGATTGCAAGGTGTGTTTTGCTTCTGCTTCTGGTGGGAGGAACTACGTGACCGGCCCGCTGAACCAAGTGACCGGCCCATGGCCCATTCTTACTCCGCCTCACTCGGCACACCTACAAGAAAGGCTTTGCTTATCAGCTCCTGCCTGCCTGTAATCCACTTCTTTATTTCAGTAGCAATGATGTGCCAGGGTTCAACCTGGCGCCTCCTGCATGGAAAGCCAGCAGCCGCCTAGCCCACTCGGCTTCCTGGAAGAAGGGATGTCAAAGACTGACGTCTCCCATTCACCCTGCGTCACTTGTGGGTCTAGGCCCCACAAAGAACTTTTCCTGCCCTCCCAGCCGTTTGAAGCCCACTTGCATGGGACTAACCACCCACCTCCTCTTGCTGCTTAGCCCTCATCATGAGAGGCCTCGGCATGACAGAGGAGCGCCCCCCCCCCCCGTGGAATACAATTCATGTATTTTGGTTTTCATTGCATTCCTATGGGAAATGGCATTCAATGTATTCCTATGGGAAATTCAGTTAAAGTAATTTTTGCAGTAAGAAACGTCCCGGAGAACGCATTAATTACATTAACCGAGGTTCCACTGTTATGGTGCTTTTTGCGAATAAGGCATTGCTTTGCCGCTATGGTTCTAGACTTGCTTCAGAATCCCTTTCCCTTTGTCTTTCTCCTTCAAGCCATTCTGTTGCCTAGTGATTTCCCCATCTGTCTATCCAGCCTGCTGGGGAGGTGGACAGGTGGACGTTTAGCTACCTTCCTGAAGCCCTCCCTCCTCATGTTATGCTTGCAAAGACGATTGGCATGCCCAAATGCATCCAGCCACTTCTTTCCCTTGGCTCTCTCTCTCTCTCTCTTTTGGTACAAGCATCCTTTGGCAAAGGGCGAGGGGGGGGGGAGAGAGGAAAGGCTTCCCCTCCGGCCACCGGGCTTACAGATGGGTAAACCAAGTGTCCTTCCTTACGTCTGCAATGCTGGGCACTGAGCTAATAAGTCAACGTTTGCTTTGGCTTCGTGAATATGTGACAATTGCCAGCAGTGTCATGACTTAAGGGAATTTTTAATTGTTTATGCTGGGAATGGACATACAGTCTCACCTGTCAAAACCTGGTCCTGTGCATAAAGAGTGGTGCGGGTGGACTTGAACCAGAAGTCTGTGACAGCCATTGTGGAAGGCATGAAGTCAAGAAAGGCTGGGGGTCCTCTTTGTTTGAAGGAGGGTCTTAGCTAGCCCCCCCCAGGACAGCTCTAGAGGAGAGGGTCTTCAAGGGGGGGGTTCCCACTGAGGAAGCCTCCAGTGGCAGCCGTCCTCCTTTCAGCTGGATACCTAGGGATGCCGTACCACGGACACAATGCCACATGTGGCGATGCCAGCCGGTCCACGGTGGGTCTCTCGGAGAGAGGCTGGTGTTTCCCTCTTGGCTTGGCTACCTCCATCCATCCATCCTGGCTCCTGCTGGTTCTTCTTGTAGCACAGCCAATATTTCCCTTCGAAGTGTCTTTCACACCCCCCCCCCACCTCCTCCCTTCCCTCTCAAGGCCTATCATTATGCCTCCTAATATAATTAAGACCAATTGAGCAGAATAATATAGCAGAGACCGCAAAGGGGGGGGGAAGGGGGATTCTCCATCAGGGTGGGAGTGGGGGCGGGGGATGTAAAGATAGAAGAGACCGGCATTCATCAAAAAGAATAATGGGAAGCCATCTTAATTGTTTTGAGTTCCAGAAATTACTTTGCACGCCTCATAATTTTATCTGCTTTTGAAACCCTAATGAAGAGATTAAGAGGGGGAGGAGGGAGGGAATGAGGGGTCTTTGTTCTGCAGGAACATGGGGTTTCCACCCACATTTTGAGGGGTGTCCCCCCCACCCCACCACAGAAAAGATTGGCACTGAGGAAGGCCAGGCAGGGTGGTTCAGCCTCAGCAGTGGGATTTCTCGTTTTAAAAATGTCTTCACCCCAAGAAAATGTGGTGATTCTCTTGTGGGTTAGGTCACAGGATTTGAACCCAGGTCTTCTGCCTCCCGGCCTGGGACCCTCTGCCCGCTCTTTCTGGCCACCATTTGCCCTGCCAAGTGAAAGGAGGGGCATCAAATTTTCACTTCTCCTTGTGCGTTTCAGCTGGAGAAATTTTTTTTGGGGAGGGAGAGATTCCTTCCTTCTCGGTCGCTCCTGCCTCTAATGAGGCCATGTGCGCAGGAGCCATGCCTTGTTTTATTGTTTCTGCTATGGTTGTTCTGCTATATATATATATATATATATATATATATAATGGGCCCTTCTTGCTATTTTTACCAGGCGTTTTAATGATTGAAAACCACTCTGTGTGTTGCTAAACAGAGAAGAAGGGGTGGGGGGGAAATGGGGTGGGTGGGTGAAGAAGGGCAACCAAAACAAGCCTCATGTGCTGAATTGTGTTTCTGTGACGCTGAGCCCAGAATAGGATCTCTCCGTGCAGGAAGGGGATTGCCTTGCGGGAGGCAGGGGTGGCCACGGGGGTGGGGGTGGGGGGTGGGGGGTGAGGTGGGGGGATAGGAATCCCCGCTTGGGGGGAAAATGACCTCTTTTTTAGACTGGGGGGGGTGTTAAAAAAGCATCTGGGTGTTGTGGCTCAAAAAGAGGAAGGCTCTCCAGCTCTCTGGCAGGCTGTCCGTTGTAGTTCAAGGTCTTTAATTTAGAAACTTTTATAAATCTTACTGCACTATCTGTATAAATTGTATTAGTTACAGACCTAGATCATGAATTCCTCCTGAAAGACTCTTTAAAAAACACCCCAGATCAAAGGAGAGGATGAGGAGCTCAGCAGACCTCTGGGGAGGGCAGGCAGACAAGGCTTTTGTGTGATCCAGAAAAGTCATTTCCATGGTTAATGGAGGGAGGGAGGGGGAGGGAGGGAGGGGGAGGGAGGGAGGGAGGGGAGGCCTCCCCAGAGCCAGATGGGCCTGGGGTTAAACTAGTGACGATGCCTCCCCAGCCCTGGAAGCAAATGGGGGAAAGGCCTGCAATGGCTGCTCCTCCATGGCTACTCTCCAGGCAAAGGCAGAGCCCTTGGGAAGGAGCTTCAGGGTGTGTGTGTGTGTATGTGCCGAGATTTCAGGCAGCATTCATGCCATGCCGCCCCCCCCCCACACACACACATTTTCCCCTCCATCATCATCCTCTCCCAGGGTTTTGCTTCTCTGCCATGACTTACAGGAACCACACTGACGTCATTTGCCGACTGAGCATTGGCGTAAACAGGGGAGAGAAAGACAATTACTAAAAAAAAGGGCGACAGAAAAAACCCTCATGTGCAAATGCTTGACTTGTGTCATGCCAGCAGGGCCTGTGCACATCCTGGCACACTGTCCTTATCCTGGTGAGCCACCGCGGTTGCAAACACCTCTTCTCACACATGGTTTTGTCAAAAGGGCCTGTTGTTGCAGGAGTGAATGGATGCCTAGGAGTGATGCAACAGCGTTGGGTTGCCTCAGGCAGCAGATCCTTGTGGGGATGCAGCAGGCCTGGCTAAAGACCCCCCCCCTCACCCCGCCCCAACTTGGCCTCCCAAGCTATTGAGTGGACCATGGGAGACAGATGTGGGGCCCCTTCAGTGGTGAAGCCCCTCCAGAGGCTGCTGTGTGGGAATTGCTCTCCGTGGTGCTGAACTGATGTGGCTTCCAAGAGGTTCCCTTTGGGTCCTTTTCTCTTCCAAAGCCCACACCCTGGAGCTCCTCCAGTGGCTCAGTGGTGATGACACTGAGCTGGGAAGTCAACCCAAAACACTGGGGGAGGAATGAACTGCCAGGTGCTTCTTCTTCTTCTTCTTCTTCCAAAGGCAACCAAGGGGTCACTGAGCAAACCTCCTCCTCTGTAGAGAGGGAGGGGGGAGGAGGGAGGAGGGGAAGGGAGAGCCACAGATAGGCCCGGAAGCCCTTTGAGCCTGCACAGCGGACTGGTGTGTGTGTGTGTGTAGAAGTTGTGTAGGAAACAAGGACCAAGCAGGCCTTGGGTAGGCATAGCTAGGAGGGACCGTAATCTGTGATAAGAAACAGGCTGGGCCAGCTTTGCAGTTTCCCCTCCCAGTAATTTCAGAATCAAAAACAGAGGATGAGGAGGGGGGGGAGAGACTGGTGTGGTGTGACAGGTTGTGTGTGTGTGTGTGCGTGCGCTCTTGTTAACAATTGCAAAACAGGGACACGTCTGCTTGCAAGTGAGCTGAACTGCATGGGTTTCCTACGCCACCTCCTAAACAAACATTCGGCGTGCAACACACATCTTTATTTATTTATCCGCATCGGAGCATTGCACAGTTTAAATTATGGATGCACATGAAACCTAGATAGCATCCAAACAAATGAAGATGTTAAAGCATTCAGATTGTTTTTGACCAGAAGCGGGTGATTACTTCAGTGGCGTGATCTGGGCTGTTGACTAGCTAGCTCTTCCTTCGCACATGCGGTGGGGCAGGAGTTGCATGCATGCAAAGGGTGCATGCATTGATTGAATTTCAGCACAGTCTCAGAAAGTCTACCCTGTTGGCTTCATTTTACGTGATTATTCTTTGGTCTTCCCACATTGCTTCAAAGTCCCTTCAGTGACTTCCAGAAGGTCCAGACTGAATCTTCTCCTGGTGGGAGATACTCTTTGGCATTCATCAAGGGTCAGGGGTTAAGAAGCTCAGCTGGAAGGCCGGCAAGCCGGCAGTTCGAGACCCAGGTTCTGCACGATGGAATGAGCACCCATCTCTGTCCCAGCTCCTGCCAACCTAGCAGTTTGAAAGCAAGGCATTGCAAGTAGATAAATAGGGACCTGCTGTTCTGAACTTGAGGGTTTTGATCAGGACTTCTTCTTCTTCTGAGCTGGCAATGTGACATCTTTCATTTCATGCTTTGTTAAAGAGGGACTCATCTCAGCGCATTCAAGCATAGGGACTAATAAGAAATTAGTCAACTTCCTGAGAGCATGCAATATTACTTTAAATAGCAAGGACCCCTTCCAGTGGCAGCCCAGGCAAGCCATTCCCACCTCCATGAAGACTTTTGTTTTCCAGGGATAAATTCACATTAATTCGTTTATAGAAGATATTTTTTGAATTACTTTTAAAAAAACATCTAGCAAATAAATCCCACCAGTTGGCTATAAATCATGAGCAGCACGAGGGAACATGTCTTCCTTCCTTCCTTCCTTCTGAATCCATTTTTCCATTTCCTTCCAAGGCAACAAATACTTTTTCCTCCTCCTCCTCCTCCTTTATGTTCTTTAATATACCCCAAATCTTTCCGCTCTCAGCTTCTCTCTTGGCAGAACTTTGGCTGTTTCCTGCCTCCAGAGATTGGTGTTTATGCAATTAATATCAACACAATTAAGATTTAATCCCATGGAAAAACAATGAGAAAAAAGCAGCTCTCATCCAAGAAGGCTCAGCAGCACCTGATGCTTTGGAGAACCTCCAGGTAGTGGCAAGCAGCAATGTTTTAACATGCATTCTTTCCAAACCCAGGGAAGAAGGCCTGTTGCCCAGAAAAACCTCTGCATTTCCGGTGTTCCCTGTTTCCTTAGTTGTGACAACAGGGTGACACTCAGGGGCGCACTGAGCCACCTCTGCAGGGTTGTGTGGCTGTGGGAAATCCCATCGGGAAACGAGGAGCAAAGCCTGCCTTCTCACCTGGCCTGCCGATTCTTTTAGCACGGTTGCAAAACAAACGCCACCAGCTTGAGGGAAATGGCCACGTTGTTTCTCTGCCAAGGAACACAGATTGTGGACCCAAACTTTCAGGGATGTTCAGTGACGCTTGTGCTGTTCCTAATGGCAATTAGGTTTCTGGTTGTGGATCTGGACCTCCAAGGAAGCAAAGGCTCTAAGCCAGAGGGTATGAGTGTTCGACCCTTTACTCTGATGGCAGAAATACCTGGAGGAGGGTGTGGATTCCCTCAGTGGCCTTCTTGCCCCAAACCCAACCCTAGTTCTCAGTGCCTTAGTTCCCCTGGCCTTGCAAGGTGGGCATTTGTGGGCGCTAGGAAAGACCTGGGGAACCCTCATGCATGCATACACATGCACACGCCCTGGGCAAGAGGGCTGCTTGGTCCCCTTGGCTGAGACAAGCTCTTTGAAGCCTTTCTCTGGGAAATGACACCACATCCAACCCTGCACATGAATGCCGGTTCTTTGCAAACCATCCCTTGATGCCAGCAACCCTTTCATGGCCAGATCTCTGAAAGAGAATGCCAACCATGCATTTGCCAGCGTGGTGCAGGGATTCAAAGGATAGACATGAAAAACGTAGCCCTTGAAGGCTGTTCTTTGCTGAAGTTTCTCTGAGGAATGGAAAGGAGGGCCGGCCGGGTCCTTGTCAAACCCACACAGGCCTTTGAGAGCCACACGGCAGCCACGGCACCCTCTGGCTGGCCTTTCCTTGCCTGCCCCCTCATTAACTCCCCCGGGGAAGTGACTACGGCAAAGGCACAAAAGGGGATTGGTTTGTTTTTTAATGTGGGGGAGTGTTCCCGATGCCAGGGGATTCATGCCCACCTGGCCGGGAGCCTCCATCTGGCCCTTTTAGTGGGTGTGGAAATGACGCACCCCGTGGGCAGTTGGGCTTTGCTGGTTGGGAGGGGGGAGAGAACACGGCAGAGGTCTGTGCTTCTCCAAAGCCCCAGCCCCCTTCCCGGCCAAGATTAGTGTGGGCTTTCAGGAAGGGCACGGAGGTGGGCACAGGCACAGCCTTTGTACCAACCGGCTCTGGGGACAGCATGGGAGGAAAACTATGGCAACCAGAAAGGCTCCCGATGGCGTGGCCAATTTTCTCACTGCTTTGTACAACCCTGGCTGCCCTTGATCACCTGTGTGTCAGAGCGACCGATGGGGAGCAGAAGGAGGGCACAGGCCCCACCCAGCCTTGCCTCCCTTGTGCTCTGGGCAGGTGACCTCTGGCACCTTTGCAATGAGGAAGAACATCCCTACCTACTGTGTGTGCTCTTGTTTCCCAGTGTGTGACCTCTCAATTGTGTGCAGCAGACCTTTCTTGCTAGGAGGCAGGGGGTGGGCATAGCACATGTGTGCATTTGTGTGCCTCCCACACAACTCCAAAGAGTTTGCATGAGAATCCACAGGTTCGCCGCCTTCTCTGCAGTGTGAAAGGAAAGCAGGTAAAATGCAGCCTGTTTGGTGTGAAAGGCATGGAAACGCTTGCTGAGTAACACGAAATATTTGGGCAAAGTTGTTTTTATTTTATTTTAGAAAAGGCCTGGGCTAAACAAAGCAGGTGTGTGTAGGGGGGATTGGAGTGGGGATGTGAGGAGAAGAAATGGGCAAAGCGTCAGACCTCCTCCTCCTCCTTACCTGCGCATGCTATGGTTTGCCTTTTCTTTCCCCATCCAGGGTTTTTTGCGCCTGGGATAATAATCCAGTTCTCACTTTCCATACGAAAGGCGGGTGTTGTTTTCCTGTGTTTACGCCAGTGTCTAACCCTCTCATCTTGATGCACAATGCCGTTTGCTGATCCTTGGCCAAGAATTAATCAGCATTTCATACCAATTAATCTCCTTGGCTCACATTCCAGTGATTAATCCGTCCTAGATTTGTTTGGAACATGGAAACTTCACAGGTTTCATTAAGAGCCACATCTTTCCAATCAAGCCCCACTTTCTTCTAAATCAGACGAGGGATCAGCGGATTCAAACCCATCTTCCCAACCGGCAACCTGCGGCCAGATCCGCTCAAGTCTTCTTTCTTAAAAAGCAAAAAACCCGTTGTGGAGGGGGAGATATAATAGATGGTGTGTGTGTGTGTTAGCAGCAACTGGGAAAAGAATAAGATTGCCACTTTAAAGGAGTTGCAATGATGACAGTCAGTCCCCCCCCCCAAAAGAGCAGTGGAGAATATTTGAATTCTCCCCAATGGAAACAAGATATTTTCTGTTGTACAAACAAGTCAGATCTTGAGGTTAATAGCCCTTGTCTGACTTGCTCTGGAAGCGTGAAGGAGGATTCGCGGCTCTTTTATCCCTGATGGGTGGTGGTGGTGGTGATGGAGAAATGCGAATCGAAAAGGCTCTTAGGAGGACTTAGTCGGGCCAAATCTTCCTGAATCACAAGATAAGACCATTTAGGGGCTTAACCAGGGATTCTCAACATTTTTGTGCCGTGGGCCTGCTGAGTGGGTCGGACATGTGGTTCCTCCGTGGCTGTTTCCACTGCTTCTGGCAGCAGTAGTGAGGGCATCGGGTCACATGAAATGGCACCGTAGGCCGTGTCTGGACCACAGGTCGTAGGTTGCGAACCCCTGGTCTTAACCCTTTTCTCCTCCTGCCTTTCTCTTGCAGACGTAAACTCTGGGGAGACGACGGGTTCCTCCAAAGCCTCTCAGCTCCATTGGGATGAGTCCACAAATGCCACCTTGCCCAGAGCGCATGTGGGGTTGAGAGACAGCCCCATGGAAAGCCCCATGCCATCTACAGAAGGCACCTTTGACCCCCTGGCTGAGAAGACCACCTTGCTAAAAAAGGATGCTTTCCTAGAGGCAGGAACCATTTCGTACCCCAACGTGAGGCCCGTCCTGCCCTCCAAGAGGAACCCCTCAGCCTTCAGGCCAGGAAGCAACTCCAGGAACTACGAGAGACTCAGAGCCACTGCCGTGGTGGCCCCATCTGGCCCAACGCAGGCCTGGCCTCTCATTTCCACAGACAAGCCACGGCTCCCGGAGGAGAGGGACATGGTCCCTATGGCGCATGGAGATCACCCCACCATGCCCGAGCAGACCACCTGGGCTAGCAAGGAGGCAGGGCTGGGGGCCACCAGGCACTCTCTCCTGCAAATCTCACCTTTTACGGCACAGCTGAGGGTCTCCCGGGGTCCTGCTCAGAGCCCAGGTGCCACCGAGCAGCCCCACGCAGCATCTCGTGAGGAGGACGCTTGGACTGCCAGTGCCAAAAGTGAGACAAAGATGAGAACGCCTTCAAGCCAAGGGACCACCATGGCCACCTCCACCACCAACGTGGCCATTGCCACCACCATGGAGCAACTGCCAAGTAAGAGACTTCTTGTGTTCATAGATGTATTTAGGGCCCTGCACTAAATAACTGGCAAACAGTGGCAGCCACGGGTGCCCAAGGAGTGTAATTGATGTTCCTCTGAGATTCAGGGCCATCACAACCCCAGTTTTGGACCACCCCTCCCAGAATACCAGAGCCAGGACCACCAGTGGTCTGGGAATAGTGGGTCAAATCCTGTCTCATTAGCCCAAACGGACAACTCCTCTGTAATAGGTTGGTGCAGGCAGCTGCCTTATTACACGACACCCCCCTCCTATGCTTGTTTGCTAAACTTTAGTCCAATGTTGACTAAGGGGAGGTTAGGAGAAGTGGCGCCAGGATAGAGGCCAAGCATCTGGCCTGCCTGCCGTGGGAAGCAGAGAACTGCTGGGTTTTGGCCGTGGGAGAGAAGAGTCGGCCAAGAGGAAGCCGCAACCAAAGGAGCTGAGCCCAGTTGCCAGGCATTGAAGGGGGAAGGGTGGGGGGGGGATGACTGGGCTGCCCACCACTTTGAAAGGTGGCATTTTAAGCCTCCACTTCCTTCCAGGTCCCTGTAGTGTGAGCTTCTATGAACCAGAGGGGTACATCGACTCGACGGATTACCCGCCCTTGCCCCGGAGCAACTTCCTGGAATGTACCTACAACGTGACTGTCTACACAGGATACGGGGTGGAGTTGCAGGTAGGAAGGTCGAGGCTCAGATGAAGGGGGTGAGTGAGTGGACAGATTGGCTTCATTGCTTTCTCCTGGTGGTGCATCAGAATGTTTAAATACAAAGGCATTTTCCCATGGATTTCCTTTGAAAAGGCAGTCGATCGGCATGAATGGCACAACCCCTGGGGAAATGCCTGCTAAGAGAAATGCCTCAAAGTAACAAAAAATGTAACTCCTTACAGTGAGAAGGTAATTTTGGCCTTCATCCAAGGGGTTGTCCTAAGCCACATAGACCCAATGAATCCATGGGGTGCAAGTAAGCAGAGTCTTGGTGCTTGATTCAATGGGTCTACGCGAGATGGGATTTACCAGCATAATTTGGGCCTCCGTTTGTTCCATCACTTTTGAGCAGTGACTTTCTTCTCTAATTGTGCTTTCTTCTCTAATTAGTAACAAGCAACCTACTAATTAGAGAAGAAAGCACAATTAGAGAAGGTCTCTATTCCCCAAAGACCACCAAAATGGCTTTATGTCTCACCTGACCCAACCTCTCTATGGCTTGGCTCTGAGCCTTCTTTCCCACATAACCTCCGCAAACCACCTGCTATTAAGGAAGAGGGCCTCTGAGCATATGCAAAGCACCTCGGACTTATCTCCACCTGCGATCCTCTTCTCTCAAGCCCTTCATGTCAGGATTTGGCCACATTGCAGTCTATAATAGCCTTCTGGGACTGCCACAATTTCCCGGCCTGAGTTTCAAGGTGAGTCCCCCCCCCATGTCCAGCAGTGGCAACATCTGCCGGTGGTTGGAGCCGTGCAAGGAGATAAACTTGGAAGTCCTTCCAAGGGATAATCTCAGAGCCGGAGCCGGAGCCTCTAGGGAGGGCTGTACGGCCGGCAGAAACATCTGCCAGGCTTTTGTGGCCAAAACCTCCCTGCAGGAGCAGGGGTGACCCTTATCATAGCCCTCCGGCTTAAAGGATAAATAAGGAAGACAAGGAAACCGCTAAGCCCATCCGGGCAATGGCTGGCAAGAGAAATGAGCTTTCACCAGGCTTTCTTTGCCTTGGGAGCCGTGTGTGTGTGAGGGGTGACATGGCTTCACAAACAGCCAGTCCTGTAACCCAGCATCCCCGAATGACTGGGTTCCAGTCAAAGCAAACCTGGCAGGTGAGAGACCTTTGCAAAAGATGAGCCCCCCCCCCCGCCGGTTTCAATGCAAAGGGGACCTTTTGGCCACTGAGCCAAAGCAAGCCAGGTCTCCCAGCTGATAGCAGGAAGGGGGAAGGGAACCTGCCTGGGCACACAGATGTTCCCCATATGTGTCTATTTGCATTCCCAAACTCTGTTGTGGCCGGGTGTTCAGAATTGCACCTGATTCCAGCTGCAATAATGTCCAGAGGAGAAATTTTCAGAGGGTTTGTATTTAGGCTCAAGATGATGCCCCTCTTTCCCCCCGAAAGCCCCTTCCCCAGAGAGGTGAGAGGGGGGCTCCGGTTATTCACACACACACACACACACACACACACACACACACACACACACACCGGTCCCTGTGCCTTCTCTCCCCATCCACCGCCTCCTGACTGAGCCTTGTGCCGCCTTTCCTGGTGACCCGTGCATGAGTGCCTGTTTTGCTGCGAGATTTCTCTTGCCCATAAATCCTTTCCTCCTGCCCCCCCCCCCCCCGGCTTTCAATCAACTCACCCGACTTTTTCCTTATTTTAAGAATGCCCGAGGAGGGCTCTGCTCTCCTTTTCCAAGGGAGAGTTTTAATGAGTGACCGCTTGGACTGGAGCTTCCTGAGAGACATGACTACTGCCCACCTCAGGCCAAAGATCCTACCCAAACCATGCATTTTGCCCAGAACCTGCCACTGCGCCTCTGCCGTGCTGAGTAGTTGTGACACTTGCCTGCCTTCGGTGGTGCGAAGATGTTTGCTTATTCTGTAGCTTTATCATTAGCAAGAAGCATTTATTCCCCCTTTCCATTATTATTTTTTAGGTGTGGGGAGGGTAAAGCAAATTAGAAGAGGCCCAGTTGGGTTGGACCAAATTATTTTCAGACGGGTTGTTCCTCTTTGCCTCCCAGCAGGAAGGAAGGAAGGAAGGAAAAGCTTCCTGCCTCTTGGCTTGTTTTAATTTAGAGAGTTTTGCTGTGCTGTGCTTTTGAATTAAAGGAGAGAGAAAAGCAGGCAAGGAAAGAAAGGGGCTTCCAGGGCACTTTGCATTTTTAGAAACAAATTGTGACTTAAGGGGAGGGTGGGATCAAGATCAGCCTAGCAGAATGAAGGCAACGAATTCAACCAGAAATCTCACTTTACGTCCCTAGAAAACCTGAGAGCTGGGGGAGAGGAAAGGAGAGATGTAAAGGAAGGCTCCCCAAATGACACCACCACCTTCCCCCACCCCTTGTGTTAATTGTGGGGAAGGTAAAGGTCCCGATTGATCCAGGAGCCTCTCTTGGCATGGCAGGTAGTTTAAGACCCACGGAGGGTCTAAAGTGGGGCCAGCTTAAGAGGGTTCTTACTATGGGCAGAAAGGTCTGCATTAGTCCACAGGGAAGGACAATAGGGGGGGGGGGGATGGAATAAATGCTCATAATTGTCTGGACACCCCCATGAAAATAGCTCCAGAAAAGCTCACCTCATGCCATCATCCTCCCCTCGGGATTGGAATCTATGGAAACATCTGCAGATGCAGACAGCGCTGGCTCTTCGGCTATAAACAGAGATGAGCACTGGACCCTAGAGTTGGCTATGACTGGCTTTTGGGCACGGGTGACCTTGACCTCCCTAGACACACTGGCTGTTCCATGGCTACCTCCGCACTTTGCTTTCCTCTCCTGCCTCTTGCCAGAGATCATTATGGGAAAGAAGTGGCCAGAGTCCCACCACCAGCCTCTTTGCTTGCTTGGCTGCTCCGCCGGCCCGTCTTCCCTGATGCCCCCTCTCAAATTGGCCGGGACGGGCTGTCACTTTGCAGCGGGCTCTGCGGCAGGCAGGAGGTGGCCTTTGCAGCCATCATCCTTTCTCTCCCGGCTCTGGAGAGGCCTCCACAGCAGTTGATGTGGGCTGACATGACAGCTCCATCTCTGGCTCCTGTGCTGTGAGGTGCCACATCCCCTTGCTCAGTTAACTGGAAAGCAGAGAGAAGGGGGGGGAGATAAAATGCATGTGCATACGGGTGGTGGTGGTGGAGCTGACACTTGCAAAGTGAGAGAGGAAACCAAGGAGGGGTGTGTGTGCATATTGTGCCCCTTGCGTAAGTGCACACCTGTGACCAATCTCATCCCCAGTGGCCCTCTTCATCTCCTCCAACTCCTCCAGGTGAAGAGCGTCAACCTGTCCGAGGGGGAAGTCCTCTCCATCCAGGGGGTGGACGAGAGCCGGGTGGCCGTCCTGGCCAACCAGACTCTGCTGGTGGAAGGGCAAGTGATCCGGAGCCACACCAACGCCATCTCCGTCTTCTTCCGCACCTTCCAAGACGAGGAGGGCGGGACCTTTCAGCTCCACTACCAAGGTAAAGGGAAGCCATGCCATGGGGTCGGGGGTGGGGTGTGGGCCCCCTACTGGGAACCCTTCCTTCGTCCCCCAGTTGACTCCAGGAGGGAAAAGTAGGCTCAAGGGAGAGTTTCCCTCTTCTGGCAGGAAGGGAGTTTGGAAAAAAGTTGCCATGCTGGACTACAGTTCCCAGAGGGCCATGGGACTCCCTCGCCCCCTGGCCCCCCTGCCCACTTTCACACCCATAACTCCCGCCCGTGCTCCTTCCTTGCAGTGTTTATGCTGAGCTGCCGCTTCCCTCGGAGGCCAGAGTTTGGGGAGGTCACCGTCATGGGCCTGCATCCAGGGGGCACGGCCCACTTTCTTTGCCACCTGGGCTACCAGCTGGAGGGGCTCGAAGTCCTGACCTGCCTGAATGCTTCCAAGCCCCATTGGGGTGCCCCAGAGCCCGTCTGCTCAGGTATGGGAACCGCTGGTCAAGAAAGGATTCTGGTGTGGTGGTGGTGGGGAATCAGACCCCCATGTCTTCCTTGACCCTTCCTTCCTGCCTGCCTTCCTTGCCACTGTTTCCAGCGCCCTGTGGAGGGAAGGTGGAGAACGCCACCCTGGGCCGCATCCTGGCTCCCACCCGCTGGAGGAACCACACCCAGGGCATGGCCTGCGTCTGGACGGTCCGTGCGCCTGCCAGCCAGAAGCTGCACCTGCACTTTGAGAAGCTGGTGCTGGGGCAGAAACAGAGGTGAGGAAGGAACCCACGGAGGAAGCCACGGGTTTGAGGTGCAATGTGGCACATTGGAGGAAAGGAAAGCAATCCCACCTCTAGGAATCTGCCCCAAATAAGCACTTAGTGCACTCTCTGGGTGGCGCATGAGTTAATTAGCATTTCTCCCCCCCCCCAACATGCTAAGGCAGGGGCACCCAAATTATGGCCCGTGGGCCGGATCCATGGGCAGTTTAACCCGTGTGCCACCAGAGTTGCAGGGCCAGAGCTTGGAAGGGCCATTTGGAGAGGAAGCTGCAACGCCACAACATCACCCATTCTCCCCTGCCACGGCGAGTGATGGGAGAGTTTGTCCGACACAGCTGGGATCGCCAGCTTTTAACTCCTTCCTGGAATTCCTGTTTCCTTTTGTAAATATTCCTCCGGCTCCATTTCTTTGCCCAGCCTGCCAACTGGGCCACCTTCCAAACATCTCACACATAGACACACATGCATGCCCACACCCCACGCAGGAACCGAGCCGGAAAGAACACCGACTGACGCACAAACCGGGACACGTCGTCCTGGAAAGACAAGGCACACGTCGAATGCCATTTATGCCTAAAGGAGCCTCGCTTGGTCACCAACAATAAAAGGCACTTTTTATGCGCTGCAGTGAAATCCAAGCAGGGGAACACCTCCTGTTTTTGTAGCCACAAAAAAAGCGTGCGGCTCTGCTTGGGCAGCTTTCCCAACCTAGGTGCTCCACGCAAGAGCACAGGCGGGGAAGGGGGGGAGAAGGGGGTTTGCCCCACGGAGGGACTTTTCGTGGGGAGGATCAGGACTTAAAGACTCTGGTCCTCCAAGGAGGCTTGGATGTGATGGTGCAGGGGTGAACCAAGGCGTGCCCAAACTATGGCCCGTGGGCTGGATCTTGCCCCAATGCCAATCCATCCAGCCTGCACTGCTGCCCTCGTCGTTCCTGGAAGCGGAAGTAAAATGCGCCCGTACGGGCGCATTTTACTTCCGCTTCCAGGAACGACGAGGGCAGCAGCGCAGGCTGGATGGATTGGCATTGGGGCAGGATCCAGCCCGCGGGCCATAGTTTGGGCACCCCTTGGGTTAAACTCTTGTACTGCAGCCAGAACATTGTGAGTTTGAGCCTGACGGGGATCCAAGCTGACTCAGCCTTTTCCATCCTTCTGAGGCCAGTCGCATGAGTCCCCAGCCCATGTTGGGGGGGGGGGGCGCAAAATGCTCATTAACTTGTGATCCACCCAGAGAAAGCACAAAGGGCTTATATGGAGGCAGGAAGTATATACTGTAAGTGCAATTGCTTTATTGGGGGACGGGGGGTGATGGGATAGGGGCTCCTGTTTGGAGGATAAGGGGGGGGGGCTTTTGCAAGTGGAAGATTCCAGGGTGGGCTTGGAATGGAAACACCCCAGAGGACTATTTTGGGGTGTCTGGTCAGGAGCTGCAGAGTTCCCCACTCCTGGGGCCTCCCTCCCTCCCTCGTCTCCATTGAGCCGAACCTGCAAAGTGGTTGGGTTGGAGGAGGGGGGTGTCTGCAGTCTGTCCAGCCACTGACACCCCCCCCTGTCCCCCTAGGATGGTTGTCTACAGCGGGGAGACCAACCGCTCCGCCGTCCTCTTCGACTCCCGCCAGACCAACAGTGTGCCTTTTGAGGGGATGATCAGCGATGGGGCTGACTTGCGGGTGGAATTCCTCTCGGAGGACCCCCACACAGAACCCACCTTCAATGTCCGCTTCGAAGGTGAGTCCCTTCCCTGGTATGACATCTTGCAGTGGATGGAGGGGCAGGAAAGGAGGCTGCAAATGTCCCATCCCCCCCATTGGGGACCCCATGGCCATTCCCAGGCTGCAAGGGGAGGAGGAGGAGGAGGAGGTAATTGGGGACACCCCAAGACTGTGCCGTGGGACATCCCAAGCTTGTAGACTTCCCAAGTGAGCAAGAGGAAACCCCTCCCTCTGCTTGGCAGGAAGCCCAAACCCTTTCCAGCCCTCCACCTTCCTGACTTTGACACCCAGGGAACACTAACCAGGTGCACTGTTACAAGGAGACGTGGTTTATTGATACTACATCCGAGAGGGATCTTGCCATGGTTGTAGGTCACAGGCAGAAAAAGCCAACACTGTTTTAGGCTCCATCCACAGACGTCTAGTCTTCAAAGTCCTGCGTTCTGCGTCGAACAGGGGGAGAAGATGCTTGCAGGGATGGATCCAGCACTGGGCTGTTTGGGAGACCTTACTTATGGACACACACACACACACACACACACACACACACACACACACACACACACACACACACCATGCAGATAGAAAGATTTGTGGAAGATGGGCAAAGAAGAAGATTTCAGGACCATGGAGAGTGAATGTTGCCTCCAGGCCTGGCCCCTTTTCTGAGCTCTGGCAGGAGGTGGAAGAGGCACAGACACTACAAAACCCATCCATGGGGCTGGCCTATTTGCCTCCAAGCTCATGCCTTGCTTCTTGCTTGGAGCCCTTTGGTTCTTGGTCTGTGCCCCCATCACGTCACCTCTGACTTCACAGCCTCCCCGAATAGTTTTATATCTGTTTTGTTTTGACATACAAAGTCCCGAAAAACCACATCCACCGGCGGAGGAAGGCCGTGGAATAAACTGGTGCGGAGGGAGGCAAAACCTGTGCAAATCCCATGGGTTGAATGGGTCCAGCTCTGAAGCTCTGTCCAATGGTTTAGAAAAGACGGCAGTGCAGGAAATGTGTGGGAAGGACTACCTGTGATGGACAACCTTTGGCCCTCCAGGTGTTGCCCTTGGACTTCAATTCCCAGAAGCCCTCCTGCTGATCAAGGCTTCTGGGAGCGGAAGTCCAAGAACAACATCTGGAGGGCCAAGGTGGGCCAGTTGCTCTTCTGTTGCAAAAACTCCCTGTGTTGGCACTAAAATCTAAGAATAACTTTTGGGGTGTGTGTGTGTGTGGGGGGAGAGGAGGGAGGGAGGGAGGAAGGGGGTCCGCTGTGCCCCCCTTTAGTGGTGCCTGTGTTGATGCTCTGCCCCTTCCCTTCCAGCCTTTGAGAAAGGCCACTGCTATGAGCCCTTCATCCAGAACGGAAACTTCACCACCTCGGACCCCACCTACAACCTGGGGGCCATCGTGGAGTTCACCTGTGACCCAGGACACTCCCTGGAGCAAGGGCCCTCGGTCATTGAGTGTGTCAACATCCGGGACCCCTACTGGAACGACACGGAGCCCCTCTGCCGAGGTGAGGGGGCTGGGTGTGGGGGGAGGCAGGGAGGGAGAGGAGACAACCCCCCCCCCTATTCAGGGTGGAAGTGGGTGCCCTTAACTCTGCCTTCTGGCATGACGTGATGTTATAAATGCTCTTGGGGCTTGCAAAGTGTGTGTATGTAAAACACAGCCAGCCCTACCAGTCGGAGGGTGGGTTCAACTCCCCAGAGGGGTGGGGGTGGGGTGGGGGGAACGCCACCAAGCCCTCCTTTCCCCCCTAGGGACTGCTTGCCCTCCGAGAGGGGGAAACCAACCCACAGTGGGTGGAGAATGCCAAGCCTGGTGTGTTGGGAGACAGAGGCCCACAACCTTACCTGTAGGGAGGGAGGGAGGGAGGGAGGGGGGCAGGGCTGCAGAAGGCTCACCTGGACGCCTCTCCATGTGTCTCCATGCAGCCGTGTGTGGAGGGGAGCTCTCCACGGCCGCTGGGGTGATCCTGTCCCCCAACTGGCCTGAGCCCTACACGGAGGGGGAGGACTGCGTCTGGACCGTCCACGTCGGAGAGGAGAAGCGGGTCTTCCTGGATATCCAGCTGTGAGTGATGAGCAATGCCCCGAACTCTCTCCTGCCCCAGAGAAGGGCTCGGTGCCCTGGCCGGCCGGTTCACAAGCTAATTAACATTTTGCCCCCAACATGCTGGATACCTATTTTCCTGACTTCAGACGGAATGGAAGAGGCTGAATCAACCTTGATCCCCGTCAGGATCAAGCTCACAATGTTTTGGCTGCAGGACAGCAGTTTAATCCCTGCACCACCACGGCTCTATAATGACAGGCGGCTTACCTGGAACTGTTTTCTTCTTCTTCCTGGTCCCCTGTAAATACACAGCAATGGGTTTACTGCGCATATACACAGTAAACCCATTCATTTGGATTCACAGAGACCACAAAGAAGAAAGCATTTCCTTTCCTGGTCAGTTGGTGAGTTTTCTCCTCCATTTGCTCCCATAAAATCTGGAGGAACGTCTGGGATTTCTGGGCTGGGAGCGCCCTCTGCCGGCCATGGGGTCAACCAAGCGGAATTTGGGAAACAAAAGGGGGGGGAGGTTAGCAGTTCAAAACCTGAGTACGGCATGACAGAATGAGTGCCCGTCTCTGTCCCAGCTCCTGCCAACCTAGCAGTTTGAAAGCAAGAAATTGCAAGTTGATAAAATAGGGACCACTTCGATGGGAAAGGTAAACAGCATTCCGTGCACTCCAGTGTCAAATCCTGCCTGCCACATGTCCACAGAAAGGTCTGCAAATGCGCCGTCTCCCCTTGTGTGCTCCCTGCAGCTTAAACCTGAGCAAGAGCGACATCCTGACCATCTACGATGGGGAGGACTTGGGCACTCACATCCTGGGGCAGTACCTGGGCAGCCTTGGGCCCCAGAAGCTCTACTCATCCACCCCGGACTTGACCGTCCAGTTCCACTCTGACCCGGCGGGTCTCATCTTCGGGAAGGGCCAGGGCTTCATCATGAGTTACATCGGTGGGTTGTGCTCAGGGTGGGGCGGGAGACCCACTGCCTCCCCCCTCCCCCCCGCACTGGCTCTAGGTTGAGGTCAGAGAAGGGCTTCCCAGTGGATCAGGAGGAATTGGAAGGCCATCCAATGTTGTCCCTGCAGAGACTCATTCCTTCAAAGCTGCCCTCTAGGCACAAAGCCTGGCCTTTCTTCTCCTATAAGAAACCCTGGGCCAAGATGCTGCTGCTGAAAGCAGGGAGAGAATCAAAGGGCATCATAATCAGATGTCCTTGGCTATTTGAGCCAGCGCCGCTTCTAACTGCAAAGCTCCCCCTCCCATGTATGTTTTGGCCCTGAGGTTAGAAATGGCCAAGAGTGAGGGTGGATCTTTGAGGGGCCTTTGAAGCATTGTCTTTTTGGGTCGTAGGTTTCTCTCTCTCCGAATCCACTGGGGTATTCTGGGGTCTGTAGTCCAAAAGAGCCACCGCACGGGGTCCGGGGATACTCACAGGGCCCGCCTGTTCCCATTCCTCATGGAAACGTCCCTTTCCACCCCCAGAGGTGTCCCGGAACGACTCCTGCTCCGACCTGCCGGAGATCCAGAATGGCTGGAAGACCACTTCCCACACGGAGCTGGTCCGAGAGGCCAAGATCACATACCAGTGCGACCCGGGCTATGACATTGTGGGCAGCGAGACCCTCACCTGCCAGTGGGACCTCACCTGGAGCAGCGACCCCCCCTTCTGCGAGAAAAGTAGGGGCCCGGAGGTTGCTTGGGGACCCTGCCCTGGCCACAATTGAACTACATAGGGCATCTTCCCAACCCCCCGGATTTCTCCCCAATTCCGGCCCCTGTTGAACCCCCTGCCTTTCCCCTCTGGACTGAGTCTCTCTCCCTCTCCTTCTGCCTCTGCCTTAGTTATGTACTGCACAGACCCAGGGGAGGTGGAGCATTCGACCCGCCTGATCTCGGACCCGGTGCTGCTGGTGGGCACCACGATCCAGTACAGCTGCAGCCCCGGCTTCGTGCTGGAAGGAAGTTCCCTGCTGACCTGCTACAGCCGGGAAACGGGGACCCCCATCTGGACCTCCCGGTTGCCACGCTGCGTGTGTAAGTCCAGCTCCTGCCTGGAGGGAGGGAGGGAGGGCTCCTCCCTCCCTCCCCCTCCACTTGCTTCTCCTGGGGAAATCATGGGGCAGAGAGGCAGGATCCAGGAGGTCAGCATCCAAGGGGTGGGGAGGAAGGTGACACACACGGACCCCAGGAGCCAAGGGGGTCACAGGCCAAAGAGTCACTACAACTCAGTCCAGAGCTCAAGGGGAGCCAGAGATGCAGGATGATTGGCAAAGTCCAAATGAGCCAGAAGTCAGGCCACGAGGGCAACAGACATGGCAGGGGATCCTCAAGGGACGGCGCCGGGCAAGGACCAACTCCCAGGCAGGCATGCAGGCAGGCAGGCCGGGCAAAGCAACCGTCCACAGGAACAAGACAAGTGCACATCTGGTGAGCTTCATGGCTAAAGACTGTCCTTCCATACCTGAGCCACTCAGGGTCTCCAGGTGGAGCCTAGGAAGGTCCAGATAGATAGATAGATAGATAGATAGGAACTAAGAAAGGGATAGATAGATAGATAGATAGATAGATAGATAGACAGATAGACAGATAGACAGATAGATCAAAACAATTGTTTCACTGCTATGCAGCCACCAGAGTTGTGGCAAATGGTGTTCGTGTGGGTTATTTGAGAGCCGCTGGTCCATCGCTGACTGGTCGGCCTTTCCTTCCAGCCGAAGAATCCCTGGCCTGCGACAACCCAGGGCTGCCAGAGAATGGCTACCAAATCCTGTACAAGCGCCTCTACCTGCCGGGGGAGTCACTGACCTTCATGTGCTACGAAGGCTTTGAGCTCATGGGTGAGGTCTCCATCAAGTGCATTCTGGGCCAGCCCTCCCGGTGGAGCGGGCCCCTCCCCATCTGCAAAGGTAATGCCAACCTGGTGGTGGTGGTGGTGGGGAGAGATGGAGGCAATGAGGGGGGTCCCCACCACCTCTCTTTGCCCAGTTCCCATAGGTCAGCCCACCCCCACCCCCACCCCACCCCCACCCCTCCTGGCTAACCGACTGGCCTGCCTTTCTCTTCCAGTGAATCAAGACAGCTTTGAACATGCTTTGGAAGGTGAGCCCAAAGGGGACGACGATGCGCTTCTCCCCTCTTTGACCCAAAAATTGTGAGACATTCCAGGGGCACCATTGGCCATGGGGGGGGGACCCCTGGTTGGAGAGAGTAGCATTTCCATAACATTTTCTGGAGCACAAATTATAATTAGTGGGGAAATTAGCCCACCAAGGTCCAAGGGAAAGCGGTCAGGCCAAAGAGTTGGCCACCTGGAATTCCCCTCCACTAGTATCCCATTGAGTTTAAGCCAATGTACCTTCTTTACTCATTGACAACAATAAGCATGGCTATAATAATGGTGTGTGTTGAAGTCAATTTGGCTGCCCAAAGGTGGCCCTTTCCAGGGCTTTCCCATTGACTTCCTCTGGGGCTGATGGGCAGCTGGCTTAACCCCACAACTATCTTGGCTATTATTTCTCCCATGAGGCAGCCGGTGTCTCTCTGCAGGCAGATGTTCAGACAGCTGCTGACCTTATAACCAATGAGAGAAAACAACAAAGTTTTCTTTACAAGAAACAATAAATGTACCAAGCTCTGGAAAAAACCCTTTCAAGAAAGAGGTCCCTTCAATTTCTGGAGAGACTTCCTGGCTCTCTTGAAGAGATGATTTATGACTTTTGCGTGGAGGTTATTTTTATACAGTACATATAAATTCCCCAGATGGGCTGGAAGGATGAGGCAAAAGCTTCCCTTCGGCTCTTCACGGTCTTCCTCCCTTTAGTAGCCGAAGCAGCTGCAGAGACGTCCCTGGAAGGGGGCAACATGGCCCTGGCCATTTTCATTCCCATCCTGGTGGTCTCCTTGCTCCTCGGGGGAGCCTACGTCTACATCACAAGGTAAGGCAAGGAGGATGGGGGGTGGGGGTGCAATGGGGTGTGTGTGTGAGTGCGCGTGTTTATCTCCTGGCACAGTCAATGGAGGGTCTGGATCCGTGTCTCCTCCCTCCCTTGCTCCACGGTGACTGCTGGTCACGTGGTTCCTCCTCCCACCAGAAGCAGAAGTAAAAACGTGCCTTGTGATCTGATTTTAAGCTGCCGTTTTCTCTGCTTGAACCAGGGGTGCCAAAACGACGACCTGTGGCCAGATCCGGTCCCCCAGCACCAATTCATCGAGCCCACGCCACCCTCGTTGCTTTTGGAAGCAGAAGTAAAACACACCTGTATGGGCACGTTTTACTTCCGCTTCCAGGAGCAATGGGGGTGGTGTGGGCCTGTGTGAATTGGTGCAGGGGCTGGATCTGGCCTACAGGCCATAGTTTGGGCACCCCTGGTTTAATGGAAGGAAGACTTAACTTCTCTCTCTCTCTTCTTCTGCTCAGGTGTCGCTACTATTCCACCCTGCGTTTGCCTCTCATCTATTCCCACCCCTACAGCCAGATCACGGTGGAGACGGAGTTTGACAACCCCATTTATGAGACAGGGGTGAGTGCGTGCGTGGCCTCAATTCTCCCCACAAGGGGGGGGGGGCTTGGCTGGGGGTTCCCCTAGGACTGAGTTAGCTCCATGTCCTTCATCCCCCCCCCCCACACACACACCTTCCCACAAGCCCAGTAGAGTTAAATCCGCAGGTTGAGAATCCCTGTAAGCTATGGCCAATGTGTAAGGATTTTGCCTGGACGGGGGTTTCTGGGTGGGCTTCAGCCTCCAGAACTCCGTAACCCATATAGCAGAGGCTGGCTGGGGAGGGGGGGCACCGAGAGGAGTGGCCCAAAATACTTCTCCAGGTTTTGGGTTTCTCTAATTGAAACGTGTCCCTCTGACCCACTGACCACGAGCCCCTTTTGTCTTGCCAGGAGACACGCGAGTACGAAGTGTCCATCTAAAGCCAGCCACTGTGTGGGACTGACTCTCTCCTGAGGCTGTCTGGATTTCTCCACCTAGAACCTTCCTCAAGTGACCCCAACTGGACCCTCGGTGGAAGCCGGCCAGCTGGCCAGGGAGGGGGGGACCTGAGCTTGCAGCCCCTTCCTTCCCTTCTGCTCCTGGCTGGAGGCCTCGCCCTTCCCTCCCCACCTGAAAACTCTGCCGCTTTGCTCATCGCCAGAGGTTGGCCGGATTCCTGGGAGCCACGCCTGGCTTGACCACACCACCTTCCTTTGTGCACCTGTGTGTGTGGTTGTGTGAAGCAAGGGGATGTTGTGACTCCTTCTTGTTTGAGGGATTTTTCTACCCCTCCCCCCAAAATAACAACCCAACAACCCCTGACTGGACAAAGGAGCCTTTCCTTGCGCATGTGGGGGGGGGAGAGGAAGCCTGGGGCCAGCCCCCCTTCTTTTAATGGCCCCTGGCAGAGGGAGGGCTCCTCGTTGCGCTGCCAGAGCCCCTTCCAAAGATGTGGGGCTTGGTTCTTCTCATCTTGAAGCCGGGAAGAGAAAGTTGCACATCTGATGGATGTTGTGGGAACAAAGCATCACTTGTTTGCAATACAGTCCTTGTTCTCGTAGTTGTCTCAGATCCAAGACCTGAAGCTGTGGGGGAATCTTTGCCTGTTTGGCAGAAGACGATGGGAAATTGGTGGCCACTTCCTCCCGTGGCTTCTGCCTCCTCCTGGATTCTGCCGGGTGCCTCCCCGGGGCCAAAGCTTTGGGGGCAATCCCAGCTGGACATCCCTGGACGGATGTGTGTGTGTGTGTGTGTGGCTTCAGGGGGACGCAGAGAGGATCCCCGCCTGTCTGCCTTGACCGCCTCTCCAAGCCAAGGAAGGGAGGAGGCAGGATTCAAGGGCGATGGGCTCCCTGATCCTTCTGGCCAGGACTTTTCTCTGCAGTTCCAGAGAACCCCATTCCATGCGCCAGGCCTTGTGGAGGAGACGCATCCGGGGGAAAGTTTTTGCTACCTGGGGAGCTCAAAAAAGTTGGGAAGATGGAGAGATGCCTCTGAAGGCTTTGGGATGCGCCAGGGCCGGACGGACTAGCCTGGGCAGGTGTGCAGCCCCAGTACACGACTGGACGGCCCTCCCTTCCCCGCTTGCCTTCTTCACCTTGCACTACCTGCCCTTTGAACCACCTCAGCTCCGGGTTCAGAAACACACTGACACAGAGACCCACTCCACAACATTTCCACAGGACAACAAAAAGTCAAGAGGAATGCTCCGTGTTGTGTGTTGTGTGTGTGTCTTGTGGGAAGGACCTGCCCCTGCCCCCTCCCCAGCCAGTGTTGTATGGATAATAACGTGGTGGATAAAGTGTGCAGATCGGTGGCTGTGGAAACGCCTCCTCCGCTGGATGTATGTTTCTGTCTTTGTATAACGACACACACACACACACACCAATGGTAAAAATTGTATACCCACGCCAATGTTTTTAAGCATCTGTTTTACTTTAGTGACCCACGTTTGTGCATTTGTTTGGGGCCAGTTTGTTGGTTTTTTTTGCTCCTTTTTTTAAAAAAGAAAGGGCCTGGGGGATGGTGTGTGTGGGTGTGTGTCGGGATTTGTAATTTGTGTATTTGTAATTTACAACAGGAGGGTGTGTGTGTGTGTGGGGAGGAAAGCAAGAACACCCTCAACACTGACAGGAGGGTTAAACAGTTTTGGCCGAAGCCTCTGGACGGTGGGGGTGGGAAGGGTAACGACGTTCTTCTTCGCCTGCCAGAAACTCAGTGTAAGGATATCCCTTCCAAATATAAACAACTGGGCTCTTATTTTCAAACCTTTCTGTCGCCCTTCTGCTCACTTTTCCGTCCGCTTCCATTGCTGCACCAACACGGGGAGTTTGGCCCCTGAAAGGGGGGGGGGGGAAGGGAACAGCTGTCCTGCAGCCAAAATGTTGTGAGTTTGATCCTGGTGGGGATTTCTGGTTTCCCCCAAAGCCATCCTTCCAAGGTGGGTGAAAAAGAGTCCCAAAGCATGGTGGTGGTGGTAAAATGTGAGTTAACTTGTGAACTGCCCAGAGAATGCTCCAGGTGCCACCTATAGAGAAGTCCCATGGCTACAGCTATGGGGCTCTCAAAGCAGTGAGGTTTGTGTGGGAGATAAATGGTAATTTCTAAGTGCTGTGGGGTGATAAGGTGAAGATCAGGGTCACCCTTTCCTGGAAAGCCAGTTGTATCTGACTCTAGGGGTCGGTGCTCACCTCTGTTTACAGCCTAAGAGCCAGCACACTGCCTGCAACAACATGCGGCAGGCATGACTAGACACTGGAGGGCACAGAGCACTGTTTACCTTCCCACCGAAGTGGCACTTAGTTATCTACTTGCAATTTCTTGCTTTCAGACTGCTAGGTTGTTGGCAGGAGCTGGGCCAGAGACAGAAGCTCACTCTGCCATGCAGTACTCAGGTCTTGAACTGCCACCGTGGTCCTTTATGGGATGGTATATAAATGGAAACCCTATTGCTAACCCCATAGGCCCCCCACCACCACCCCAAGAGAGCAGGGTGGAGGGAGGGTGGGGTTTGGAAGGCACAGGCCCTCCCCGTGTGGGCACCACCAGCAGCTGGCAGGGAGCAGAGAACTCAGTCGGGCACTAGATTTACCCACGGCCTTTTTGAAGCCAAAGAGGCTCCCCTGCCTGCCTGCTGACCCACTTTGGCTGACTCACCCACGGACGGTGGCGGCGGCGGCCAGAAGAGTTTAATCTTCCTGGAGAAGAAGACGAAGAAGCTGCAACTGCTCCTTTGCCATCCTGGAGCTGGTGGTGGTACCAACCAACCAGTGGGCCCAGCTGGCCCAGCTGGTGGCCTAAAACAGGGCCAAGTGTGTGTGAGTGTAGGGGGGATTTTTACGTCAGGGGTATGTCTGAACCCTGGCATGACAGGTTCCTTAAACCAAGTCCTGGCCCTGAGACGGGACCCAGAATCCCCACCTGGCCTAAATCCATGGTGCTTCTGGCCAGGCGGCGCAGGGCAGCAGTTGGCCGCCTCCTGGGACCTGCCTGCGAGACTGTTCTCTCCCCTTTAGATTTCCAACCCTTTGGATGGTTTTTGCTGATTCCTGTTTTGCTTCCCATGCGCAATGAGATCATTTCTTTATGGCCTTTTGTGGAAACGGTGCACGTGGGCAAATCCTCCTGGCCTGGTGCTGGAAGAGAAGGAGAGCCTGGCTCTCACCCGAGGGGGCCGAAAGGCGGTCCGGAGAATAAAAAACGTTGGCTTTACGCAATCCCGGGGGAAAAAATGAGGTTTTGATGGCATTCTCCCCTGAGGATCTCCTGCCTCCTTTGAAGGACACTGTGTGGGATTTAGGATGGCGGGCGACCCTGTCTGCTCAGCCAACGCACAGCCCTTTTGAATGCAACGGGAATTAAGTCTGGGTACGTTTACATTTATTTATTCATTTAATATAGACAGTACTGTATTTTACCCCACCTTCCTCCCATAGAGAGTTCATTCCTTTGGATCAAATCAGGTTTTTCCCCCTTCTCCACTTCCTCTAGGCAAAGAAGCCCACTGGTTAATTAAATGGGAGGAAAAGTAATTGTTCTACAGCAGGGGTGCCCAAACTATGGCCCGTGGGCCAGATCTGCCCCCAACACCAATTCATCCAGCCCGAGCTGCCTTCATCGCTCTTGGAAGTGGAAGTAAAACACGCCCTACGGGAGGGACGACGAGGGTGGCTCAGGCCAGATGAATTGGCATTGGGGGCCAGATCCAGCCCGTGGGCCATAGTTTGGGCACCCCTGGTTTAAGCAGAGAAAATGGCAGCTTAAAATCTATCTCATCCTGTTGCAAAGCACAGATTGCAAGGCGCGTTTTACTGCCACTTCTGGTGGGAGGGACCACGTGGCCGGCCCATGGCCCGAAAAGTTTGGGCACCCCTGCTCTACAAGAATGGACTACATTTCTTAAAATTAGACTTTGGCAGATTATTCTGAAATGTTCCTGGAGGTGCCCATGTCCAACCCGGGCTCTGGGTGCCCGCAGGTGTGCATCACAAGGAAGAGGCCTTGAAAGGGGAGGGGAGGCCAGCGTCCCCCCTCCCTCCCTCCCAGGCCAAGCAAGGGGGTCTCAAGGTCATCCTCCTTCCCCGCCTCACCTGGAGTACCTGGGGGTCTTCCTGGCACCCGGCCTGCGCCACCGAGACCTGCCCTGGGAGGCGACGGCACCGGAGCGGCACCTGCTGGGGTCGAACTCTTGCCCAGAAAGAAAGCCAATGGGGGGGGGGGGAGGAGAGGGGGCAGAGGTTGGGGACGAGAGAGAGGGAAGAGCCCCCAGAGCGGCCCAGCCTTGGCACTCGACCCTTTCTCGGGGTGTTTCCCCCCCCCCTGATGAAGACCCCCGTCCGGCTCCGCGGCGTCGAAGACAGAAGGCTGCGCTCCCCCACTCCCTCCCTCCCCCGCTTTGAGGTCCTCGTCGTCCTCCACTCGGGTCCTCCTCACGACATCCCGGAGAGGTAGGCCAGGAGGGAGGAGGGGGAGCCCGGCAGCTGCCCTTCCCCCCACCTGTCCTGCCCCCCCCTCGCAAAAAGAGACCCTCTTCCTCCTCCTCCTCCTCCCCGCCCCGCCCTGAGCGCCCCGCCCGGCCCCGTCCTCCGCTCCGCTGCCTTTTCCTCCTCCTCCTCCTCCTCCCCCCCCGTCGGGGCGCCCTCCCTCCCCCCCTCTCCCTCCCTCCCCCGACCCTTCCGGGAACCCGAGCCGGAGCCAACCCCCCACCCCCACCCCCGGAGCTCAGCCAGCGACGGCAGCCAGGTAAGCTCCTCTGGCGCTCGGGCGGAGCCGAGGGACGGGGAGGGGGAGGGGGGCTCGGGGGGGGAGGGGGCGGCGAAGAGGAGGAGGAGGCCGAGAGAGGCCACGGCGAGGCCGCCAGCCCTGCCGTGCCCTGCCGTGCCGCCGCGCCCTGTCCGGGGCCGCCGCCTGAGTCAGAGACTGGCCGAAGCCCAGGGACCGCCCCCCCGCCCCCCCCCCCTGGACGGCGTCGGTCGGAGGCGGCGTCGTCCCTTCCCGGGAGAGAGCTCCGGTCCCGTCCCGGGCGCTCTGCACATGCTCGCCCCCCCTCCCCGGGTGAGTCTCCGCCACGTAGGAGCCGAGAGGAGGAGGAGGAGGAGGGGGGGGAGCCCCGTCCGAGCCCCGCGGGGCAGGAGGGGACCCCGAAGGCGTTAAGGGAGGCTGCCCTGGCCCTCCCTCCCTCCCTCCCTGGGGCGGCGTTGGGAGGGAGGGGGGAGACTTCCCTCCCGCCCTCTGCACATGCCCAGGGAGCTCCTCCGCCGGGCTCGTGGCCGGCCGTTCCGCTGCCTTTCCTCCTCCTCCTCCTCCTGGGACTCGTGCTCCTCTTTTGCTCCCTCCCGCCTCCAGATGCGGTGGGGGGGGGCTTCAGGTGTGGCCTTGGCCTGGCCAGGGGTGGGTCTCCCGGAGAGTCAGTCAGGCCCCCCTCCTCCTGGCATGGCCCTCCCTACTCCCTTTAGACCAGAGATTGGGGGGGGGGAGGGGGAAATCCTCCTCGCTTGTTGGGGGGGGGCTGGGTCCCTCCGCCCCCCCATCTCCTGCATCTGCTTCGGCCCCTCTTCCATTACATAAGGGCTTCGTTCCCCTGCCTGGGAGAGGGCTCAGCATCGCTGCCTCTTTTTTTGGCGGGTGGTGGTGGTGGTTTCTGAGGTGAGAAGGGGCCCATCCTGCCCCTGTCCCTGGGCCATGCAGGTGCTGGACTCTTGGCCTGGGCACTCTGGGATGGCCACTTGACCACGGAGCCTCCCCCCCCCACGAGTAGGACCTTCCCTGGGTTGTCCCCTGTGGCCAGGCCTGTTGCTTTATGGCCATTTCATGACCAGAGCAGGATTCAAACCCAGCTCTCCTGAGCGCCCCCCCCCTCCAGCGTCTTAAGGGTTGGGCAGCGCCCCCCCCCCACAGACCCCAGGAGCAGCCGTGGTCAGGGCTTTGGAGCAGGACGCAGGCAAAGGCTTGCCCCACTGGGATCCTTTGGGGTCATCAGCCATGGGTCTGGGGAAGGTGTTCTCAGCCCAGTCCAAAGCTGGCCCTGCCATGGGGTGGGAGTAGAGGCGGTGTCTCTGGGGTCGATCCTCTCAGCTGAGGAGCCTTGGCTGCTACCCCCCCCCCCCCCACCCATCTCGCTTTCTCACGGCTGCCTCTTGTGTTTTATTTGCTCCCCAGGTTCTTCCAGACAGAGAAATTGGCAGCTGGACTAACTTTCCCTGGAGTCTGGCTGGACTCTTTGTTCTTGGACGGAAGGAACGAGACAAGCGGGGAATGAACGGGTGAAGGAGGAGGAAGGGAGGGAGGCCCCTTCTGGGAGTGTGATGGTCATCTGGACCCAAGGCCTCTGACCCGGCCTTCCACCCCACCCCACTGAGACCTGAACCTGCGTCCTGGGCGCTTCGGACGCATCACTGGAGAGATCTCCCCTTGAGGATAGGGTGAAGCCTTCAGTCCCTTTGCAACATCTGGAATGCCCAGGGCTCCTCTCTGAGTAGTAGGCTTGTGGAAAAGGGGGGGGGCATCTCACCTTAGGGGGAGCCTGATGAATTCCTGGTGCTGAGGGTGGCGTTTGGGAAGGGCCCGTCGGGACCGAAAGGAGACCCTTCCTTCCCCAAGACAATTTGCATCTTCTGCACAATGCCATCGCAGTGATGTTGCGTGCCAGGATTGATCCCCGCGGCTGCCCTTCTGCCGGCTTGTGTTCTGGGGGTCCCAAGGAGGTCTGACCACTTGGCTCTGCCTCCCCCCACCCTGCTGACCACCATGTGCCTGGAGTGGCTGGTGGCCGGGAGCTCTTCGCTGGACCGGCTACGGGAGTGGATCGGGACGGGGATCCAGTCGGTGCGGGACTGCGATGCTCCGGCCCTGGGCACGGTGGCCTTCCTGCTGGCCCTCTTTGTCTGGTACTGCTACCACGTGGGGCGGGAGCCGTCCCCAGCCCGGCCCTTTGCCATGGGGCAGGTGCTCCTCCCGGGGCCGGCAGAGGCTGGCGGGTCCCTCCTCCTCCTGCGGAATGGCTATACGCACTGCCCCTCACCTGAGTGTGTCCGCTGCGCCCACGGCCAGGGCCTGAACCAGCGGCTCTACCACCACCTGCAGGAGTATGCCAAGCGGTACTCATGGTCGGGCATGGGGCGCATCCACAAGGGCATCCGGGAGCAAGGGCGCTACTTGGGCAACCGGCCGGCGGCCATTCAGCGGCCGGAGGTCTTCTTCCTGCCCGACCTGCCCACGGTGCCCTACTTCTCCCGCGAGGCCCAGAAGCACGACGTGGAGCTGCTGGAGCGCAACTTCCAGACCATCGCGGGGGAGTTTGAGGCCCTCCACAAGGCCTTCGCCAACTGCAGCCTCCCGCAGGGCTGGAAGGTCAACGCCACGCCCAGTGGGCAGTGGCTGACCTTCTCGCTGGTCAACCAGGGCACCTGCGTGCCACGGAACTGCCGGAGGTGCCCACGGACCTTCCGCCTGCTGGGCAGCCTCCGGACCTGCATTGGCAACAACGTCTTCGGTAATGCCTGCCTCTCCGTCCTCACCCCCGGCACCCTCGTGGCAGAGCACTACGGGCCCACCAACATCCGCCTCCGGTGCCACCTGGGTAAGAGGGTCTCTCTCCTCCCCCTTGACGGAAAATGGGGTGGGCCCTTCCTCCTCCAGGCTCCCTTAGGATGGGGGGGGGCAGGGTCTGAGGGAGGCCCCTTGGACAGTTGTGGGAAAGCCTCTTGGCCGGGCCTCTCCAAAGGTGCTTCTGCACACACTCTCGGTGTGTGTGTGTGGGGGGGATTCTGGGTGTTGGAGTCCTGAGCTCTGAACCTGAGGAGGGTTGCAATGTTCCCCGGGCAGCCCCTGGCACTGCAGGCCCCATGAAGGGAATGCGCAGACGGGGAAGCGTTGGGGCGGCTTTGGTTCTGCGCTTCCCCCATTGTGCATGTTTTCCTGCAACAGTCTGGAAAGACGGTGTGGCTCTTGGCAGGGGGTTTCCTTTGGCTTCCCCTTCCGTGTGGCTTCTGGGCTTGGGCGATTCCCACCCTTTGTGCAAAGCAGCCCCCTCCCCCTTCATAGGCAGGGGGGGCACCTGGAGGGGGGGTCCCTTGATGGCTCTTTCCCTTGGGAACAGGGAAGAAGAGAGGCCACGAAGGAAGAAGAAAGGGGCCTTTGGAGCCAAGCGAGGTGGAGGTGGGGGTCTTTAGTCCAGGGGGGGCTCCTCTGGGTGCCCCCTTCCCCTGCCTGCCCCCCTTGCACTTCCGGCCTTGCTGCGTGTGGCGCATTTCCTCGCTTGTGCAACTGGGCTGAGTTGCTGCCATGGCAACCGCTGAGGAGGCCCTGGTGATGTGCAGCATCCCTTCTGGCTGTCAGTCATTTGGCACCTGGTTAAGAGGAGGAGAGAGGGGTGGGCTTCCCTGCCCCACACCTGGAGCAGCCAAGGGTCTTTCCGGGGGGGGGGCAACTCCAGGGTCCCTCCCAGGAAACAAACGCCTGAGTTATGGGCACATTACAGCATGGTCTCTCCCCCCCTTCTTCCTCCTCCCGTGCAGGGCTGAAGACCCCCAGCAACTGTGAGCTGGTGGTGGGGGGTGAGCCCCAGTGCTGGGCCGAAGGACGGTGCCTCCTCTTTGATGACTCCTTCCTCCACACCGCCTTCCATGGAGGCAAGTCCAACACCCCCCCCCCCCCCGGCAAAGAGGGGACCCCCGGGAAACCCACCCACCCCTCCATTGGCAAGGGAAGGCCTGGGCGCTCCTTCTCAGCGGGGGCAAAAGCCGAGGCCTCCCTTGGGCATTGGGGGGCATTAAGGGTGTAGGTTTGGGGGGCTTGACCACTTCCTTCTGCCCCTCCAGGTCCCCCTGAGGAAGGACCTCGTGCCATCTTCATGGTCGACCTCTGGCATCCCAACGTGGCCGCTGCCGAACGCCAGGCCCTCGACTTCATCTTTGCTCCGGGGCGATGATGCCCCCCCCACACCCCCAACCCGCTTGGGACACTGAGTCCGAGGTCAGGGCCGCCCGGAGCAGCCCCTGAAGCCAAAACGCCTTCGCCTGTCCTGGTGCGTGTGCGTGTGTGCACAATGCACGGAGAGAGACACACTCCTGGCACGAACCCTCCTCGTGGTGGGTTTCTCTCCATGGGACCCACTGTTCACTTTGCCTTGTCTTGTTCCTTCTGCCCCTCGCTCGGGCCCGGGAAGAACAGCTTTCCCCACTCCCTCATGCGTGTGTGTTTGTGCGTCAGCGTGCGCTCACTGTGTCTTGCCATGTCCAGAATGAAACCAAGAGCCCATCTGGTGGCTGTTTTTGACTGATGCTAACCTGCCAGGCTTTTTTCTTAAAATGCAACCCCTCCCCCAATCCCCCCCCCAACCCTTGACCCTAAAGGGGAAGGCAGAAGTTTGAAGGGGCGGGGGGGGGCACAGGAGATAACAGGCTCCCAAAGCTACAAAGGACCCCAGGAACACCCCCCCCACACACACACACACACTTTTGTCCAAGCTTTGCATCATTTTGCTCTGTGCTTTCTTGTTCCCCTGCTTGGACTGGGGCCGGTGTTTAGCGTGTGCTGAGTTTCCTAGGAGGTGAAGGGAGGGGGCTGCAGTCTGGGTTGCCCCCCCCCACCTCACCCCCACATCATGGAATGGGTGAGGAAGGGCTTCCCCAGGGGAGACGGAGGAGACCTTGAGATGAGATGTGGCCTGTAATGTTCCAGCAAGGCTGCTCCTATGCTCTTATGTACCTTGCGCTGAGGAGAGCCAGGAGAGGTTGTTGGACTTGGTGTTGCCAGTGCGTAATTTCCACACAGCACAATCTTGAGTGTGTGGGATATAAACTGAACAAAAAGGCAGCTGTGCATGCGTGTGTGTGTTGTCTCCCTTAAAAATTGACACACACACCCCTCCAACCTAGGAAGAGAGAAACCCCAGGGGGTGTTTGATGCGTCTCACACAGTGCAGGGAAGATGGGTTTTGGTGCTTCAAAAAGCAGGTCGGAAGTTCGATTCCAGGCAGTAATAACCAGGGTTGCCCAATAAACCCGTTGTGCTGAAGGACCCTCTTGTGGTTGTGCGTGAGTGACTGATGCCCCCTTGCTCCCCCCCAGGCCTAAAGCCCCCACCCGTGACCCCCCGCACCCCAGGAGAGTGTGGATTGGGACCCCCTTGAGCCTGGTAGAACTGGGCTGCCGTGGCCAGCCATGGGGTGGGAGAGCTTGGAGGGGTCTTTTCTCTCCCAGCCTTTACTCACGGGAAGACCTCCAGGACTCTATGGCCAAGTGGCTCAGAATGGGCAGCGCAGCCTAAACGAGGCGCTTTGACCTTGGCAAGCTCGGCCTCTTGGCTCCACCGCCTCCCTGCAGCAATGAGGACTAGGGCCTTGATTTTTTGGGGACAAACCAGTACGGCAGGGGTGCCCAAACTATGGCCTGCAGGCCAGATCTGGCCCCCAATACTAATTCATCTGGCCCACACTGCCTTCATCACTCCCAGAAGTGGAAGTAAAGCGCATCCGCCCGGTTGATTTGGCCCTGTGTTCCCTACACCCCACCCCCAGGCTGCAAAATCATGACACGGCATCAGAAAAGAGCAGGTGGGAACCCCACAGGGGTGAGGAGCCTTTATTGACGATGGAGGCTGTCATTTAATGCGCCCCATCCCACACCTACTGGAAAGGCACTCTGGCACGTCGGAGGCCACCACGGCACTTGGCAGAGAACGGCACGGGTGGTCCAGACAGGCGGTCACGGATGGCCAAAGCGCATGTGAAGAAACCGGGTCCTTTGAGTCAGACAAGAGTCCCAGCAGGCCGGAAAAGGGGCTGAAGAGCTCTTTGGGAATCTCTGGGTTGCTTCTTTCTCCTCCTCTTTTCGGTTGTCCAAGCCATGGGGGAAAGAGGGGCAGGCCTCTGTCCACTCCTCAGATTTCATTTTGGCCAACAAATAAAGATGTCTTGGGCAGCCCCCAGGCTGGGCCCGAGAAGAGACCCCACCAGCCAGCAACGGGGCTTTGCACCCATCCCCTACCCCCGTGTTCCATGCGCAGGCCCGACGAGGAATGGCCAGCGTGGTTGGCCACAGCACCACAGGGTCCTGCCGGCTGATGCAGAAGGTGACCGGATATTATCCCGCCGCTGCCACCACCACAGCTCCAACCCTCTCCTCCACCAAGCTGCAGATCCTGCCGGCTCTCTGGCTGTTCAGAGGAGGTTGACGCCATGCTTGAGCAGCTTCTGCTTGGCCTTGGCCGGCAGTCCGAAGGCACTGTCGTGGGGGTTGGGAACTCCCGAGTGGCGCACTGGGGAGCCCGTCTGCTGGAAGTAGGTCTCGTGCACAGGGTTACGGCAGGCGTAGACGGCACCAGCAGCGTTCCTACGGGGGGTTCAGAAAATGGGTGGTTTTTTTGAAGGGGTGGGTGGGAAAGCAACAGAAGTATGACAAAATGCGGTCAGAACAGAAAAGGGAAAAAAATTCACTCCCAGGGAAAGAAACACACATACACACACACACACACACGGCATTTTTGAGATGGAACTACTGCCTCCCTCCCAGTTGAGAGGAGAAGTGGGGCGCAGGCCAGACTCCACAGGGCTCAGGAGCAGAAAAACAGCAATTGGGCCCAGAGCCAGGAGGAAAAAGCCGCCGTTTGTTCGCTTGGCTGCCTGGAACGCAAACTGCTGGCAAACATCTCCATGTGTTTCCACTCCAGTGAACAAACCAAAGTGTATCTTTCGCTCCTTCCTGGCCCATGGCGGGGCCACTTTGCTCATGCGTTCCCCCTTGGGCCTTTGCTGGGCCTTCCAAACTGACCAGTGCAAATGTCCAGCTGTGGCCTCTGGCCATGTGATCCCCTTCCTTCTCCAACATAATGTCTGAGGTGGACTCTACACACCCAGGTGGGCCAGAGAACAGCCTAGCCCCCCCTCCCCCAAGCAGGGGCCTGAGAAGGGAGCCTGGCTTCACCTGACGGTCATTTCTGAAGCACCGGGCAGCTGCTCAAAGGTGGTGTGGATCAGGCTGGCCGCTTGGACGAAAGGCCGGTCTTGGAGGCCGGAGGTTGGGAGGAAACTGGCTGGAAAGGAAGGAAGGAAGGCCACGCGCGGTATGGCACGGTGGTTACAGCGGTGGTGCCAGGTGAGGTCTCACCTGACCCAGGTACCCCCACCAGACCACACCAGGGGGTGGGGGGTTCCCCACTCACTACTGAGGATGTGCTGGATGGAGTCGTAGTGGGCAAAGGTGTAGGTGGTCTTGGCCGGGGAAAGGCCGTCTTTGGGGAGGGTCTCCTTCAGGTGGACTTCCAAGCCATTCAGGGAGGCCAGTGTGCTGTGGAACTGCAATGGGGGTTTGGGATGTGTGTGAATATCACGCCTGCAGTGCCACCCCAGATGCCAAACCCCTCCCCAATACTCTACTTGGCAGATCCCCACCCCCAAAAAGCCAGGTAGCCGAAAAGGCCCTTCCGTCGGCCACCAACTGGCCCAAGGGCTCTTACCACGTCCTCAATGGAGGCTGGGCTATCCGCGAAGGGCGCTTCGGCCAGAAGGGAAAGGACCACGCCACGGACGTGGTGGACGTAGAGCACCATCTGGACCAAGGCAGGACCTTCCGGCTGGTCCTCAGTCCGGTTAGGGCATGGTGGGCCATCCTGGGGGCCGTCTGGGCCTCCCCGTGTGCTGCTGCTGCAACTTCTCCTTCAGGAAGAAACAGAGGAAGAGCAACAGGCCATTTCCCCCCTTCCTTTCCTCCTTCGGCAATTCCAGCGCTGGAGACAAACGGCCCAAAGTGGGGGAGGCGGAGGCGGTTGAGGGGAATTTCTTCCCAACTCTGGTGACCTTTTCCCGTGACTTTCCGCCCTCCACGGCTCTTCCCTTCCTCTCTCGGCCTTGGGTGGAGTTCAGTTCTACTGAGGTCCCTCCCTCCCTCCCTCCGGCCACCTTACCTGGGCACCCACTCCACAGGGAAGTCCCGCAGGTCAGCTGCTTCCTCTTCCGAGAGATACACTGAGGAAATCTGGACCCCGTTGGGCAAAGGAGCCTCCGGAGGTGGTGTCAGTGGCGTTCCTGGAAGAAATGGGGGACACCAGTCTCTGCCCACTCTTGGAAAGGAATTAATTGGGGGGGGGGGGAGAGGATTTGGTGGGAAGAGCAGGAACCCCTCCCCTCCCCCCTCTGACCATATATCTTCATGTAAAAACTGGGAGGCCCTCCTTCCACAAGGGAAGCCCAGGTTCAAACCCCCGACCCCCACCCCTAAGACTCAGAGATTCCCCACTGAACACTTCCCAAGATCTTTTGTGTGGTCAGAATGATCCCCCCTCCCTCCCACCCTGCCAAAAAATGACCTCCAGCTGACCTGCTAGGGCAGGGATTCTTAACCTGCGGCCCACAGGCCAGATGCAACCCACGGCCCCATTTCATGCGGCCCCACCACCACTTCCACCACACCAGGAAGTGCCATGGGGTGGAGGAAGGGCAAAGTGGCCGTCCGGCCCCCGAAGTTGTCTGAGGGAGTGCGACCCAATGACCCCCTGGCTTTAAAAGGCTGAGAACTCCTGTGGTCGGGGTACCATCACCGGCGGGTCACTTACTGTCCTGGCCGTTCTCTGCCTCCGCCTGAAACAGAAGCCAAGAGTAACCTTGATTATGAGGCTCATAAACAGTGGAGAAAAAGCTCGTTTTGAAATCCATCATTCCAGGCTGGCAACAGATCGTGGGCACCCCCATGTCTCTGCACCCCCCAAACTGTCCCAATCCCCATTGCATCCGGTTCAGCAACCCTCCACTCCACCCACAAGGTTCCCAGAAGCGGCTGTTTCCCAAGAGTTTGGCGCACTGGGTGTGTCGGTAAAGGAAGTCTGGAGACAGGCACAGGGTGTGGACCCCAAAACCCACCTCCGGCTCTGGCTTGGTTCCCTGCAGCAGAACTCGCGCCGCGAGGTTGGGTGGGAGTTGAGTGCTGACAATCCTGGGCCGGAAGAGAGAAGAAGAGAGAAGACCGTGAGCGTCTCTTTCCTGGGGTTGGAGGGTGCATAAACCCCACCCAACCCCCGTGGCCCCAAGACCTGTGGCTGCAAAGTCGGGCGGACGTGGCCAATCCTGGGCCTCATGTCAGAGAAGGTGGAAGGAACTGGGATTCTCACTGGGAAGTCAGGAAACTCCCCATAAATCGTGCAACGATTCCTATTCCAGAAGTCCTTCAGGCACTGCTGGCCAGGGCAGGGGGGCACAGTGTTGCCGTGGGATCCAGAGCCACGTCCATTTGAGCAGTCCTAAGGAGTTGCCATCTAAGACAGCTCAGCCTCCAAGTGGGGCAGAGACGTCCCCTGTGGCTCTTTAGGGCCAAACCCGAAGGGAGCCTAAGGGGGGGGGAGGGGTGAGAGAAGCCCAGGGATACTCACAGCCCCTTGTAGAGGATGCAGCCGGCACGGACAAAAGGGGCCCTCTGGCAGGTCTGGAGGATGAGGGCGGCCTTCAGCAGCAGGAGGGGGTCCACCTGGGTAAGGGGGTGGGGGTGGGGCAAAGAGGGGTGAAGACCACTGGGCCATTTTCTACCCACCACCACCACTGGAGCGGCCTAGAAGGAAAACTCACCAGGAGTTAACAGCATGGAAGCCCCTAAGAGAGAAACCAGCATTCGTTTCTCTCTCTCCCCCCCAACCCCCCCCAAACAAACAAACAAACAAACACCACCTTTGCCCTTTAATATATTGCTAGTCCCTCTATTGCTAGTCCCTCCCAAGAGGAGACTACTGAACATGGGCGGGGTTGAGAGGGGTTGTAAAAAAGGAACTGCTCTCCCAGCCCTGGGAAGTTACTTTGGTTCTATCCAAGGCCCAGAGGGAGTTGAAGATGCGGTGGAGGCCAGTGGTTTTGCGCTGCAGGTGCGCCGTGTATCTCTCCCAGGCCCGATCCAACTCCTCCTTTGCGCATTCCTGGCAAAGACACAAACGCCACGCGTGACCACATCTAAAATGTCTGGTTCAGTTGGGAGGGGCAGGTGGACAGGAAGAGCAGAGGTTCTGAGCAGGAGTCCCAAGCCAGGGGTGCCCAAACTATGGCCCATGAGCTGGATCCGGCCCCTGACACCAATTCACCTGACCCACGTCACCCTTGTCGCTCCCAGAAGCAGAAGTAAAACGTGCCCGTACAGGAGTGTTTTACTTCCGCTTCTGGGAGTGACAAGGATGGTGCAGACTGGATGAATTGGCATCGGGGGCCGGATCCAGCCTATGGGCTGTAGTTCAGGGGGCCCTGGTTTGGAGGAAGGGGGCAGGAAGTGCATAGGTTCTGAGCAGGGGTCTTATTCCCAATGTGGGAAAGAACAGCCGAATGGCTCCGTGGGGAGAGAGAGGAGGGTCACCTGACCCCAGGTGGGAAGAACTCACCTGGTAGGCCTGGCAAACAGGACCGTGGTAAAAGCGGAAAAGCCCCATCAGCTGCTCCAGGAGTTGCCGGCAGCTGATGTCCGAGAGGTCGGCTGTGCAACCCAGGACCTGCGCATTTAAAAATGAAAGGAAGGAAATGATCGTAAATGCAGCCATGTCCGGTGGCGACATGGGCCACATGAAATGGTGCCATGGGCTGGGTCTGGCCCTCAGGCCGTAGGTTGAGAACCCCTGAAGTAAACATTTCCCAGTTGTTCTCCACTTCATGACCCAAGCATTTCATGTGTTCCCCTTCCTTCACTCTCAAAGTCCCCCCCTCCTGCCCCAACCCCTTCCCCCCAAAAAAAGCCCCCCTCCCCAGGTACGCACCCAGAGGTAGTCTCCATCCACCTTCACGGCAAACTTGAGCTTCCTCAGCCGGATGAACTCTGGTGGGGAGCCGGAGATCTCCGCCACGCAACGGACCATGCCGGCGATCTGCCCACAGAACAACTCCTGCTGGTCCAGTGAAGTCTGCAAAGCAAGACATGAAGAGAGGTCAGAGGTCAGCCGGGCAAAGTCCAGCAAGAGAGGAAGTGACCGTTCCCTCCCTCCTACAACCACTCCACCCCCGGGACCAGCATTAAGCCCAATAAGTGTAAGGAGAAGGGAAAACTTGGGGTTCCCCTTTTTTTCACACAAGACAGCTAGGCGACAAGTATCTGCTCAGGAAAGCCACCCCAAATTTCAGTATCAGCAACCCACAGAGAGTGGCATAGAGGACCCGTTTAGGGGTCTCCTCTGGAGGGGAGCAGCCCATCTCTACCCCCCCCCCGAGAATCAACCATGGTGCCAAGGCAGCCCATGGGGCAACCATGGAACCCCCTCCTACCTGGCTGGGGTTGAAGTAGCAAATCCCGGCTCGTGTGGGGTCCCCTTCTTCCTTCACCTTCGAACTGTCGTAGAGGAAGAAGCAGTTCCACCTGCAAAGTGGGGCAGGGGGCGGGAGGTGGAAATCCAAGGGGGAAGCGAATCAAGCCAATGCTCTTCTATGGGGTGGTGGGGAAGAGGCCTCGGCCTTTCCTGGGCAAAGGGGGGGGGGTTGCAGGCGTCTTGAGACATCCCCCTCCCCAAAAGGACTTACTTACCAGGGGCTGCTGGGCGTTGGTTCAGGTGGGTTGGGGGCAGCCATTGAATCCCCACTTCACATCTCACCACCATGCGCACAGAGGGTTCCTTCCCCCAAATCGGCGCCTTAAAAGCAGCTCCATGTTCCAAGCTCTGATGGCGCTTGGCCTTCCCTTCCTCTACCCACGATTTGAGCAGATGAGAGGGTGTGTGTGTGTGTGTGTGTGTGTGTGAGGCCCTCTCTCTTGCAACCCCAAGTCCAGCTGTGTGTGTGTGTGTGTGTTTGTTGTGTGTGTTTCACACTAAGCCCCTTCCGCAGAGACGGCGGTGGCCCCGTTCGAAACACTCCTGAGGGCTGGGTGAAGGTGCTTGCTTGGTCCAGAGGAGCGGAAGGTGTGTGAGATGTTGGGGGCTTCTTATCTCACCCCTGGCCACCCCGTGGGCCCCACTTGGAGGGGGAAACGGAGGTGGGTTTCTTCAGCTGAGACCCTTCACAGTGGGCCGGCTGCGGTCGGAGGGACGGACCCACCAGAGGAACAGCCGCGGCCGCCTCTCCTCCTCCTCCTGGTCCTGGTGCTGCTGCTGCTGGGTCTTGTGATTCCTGGAGTCCAGGCGTGGCTTCCTTTGCCCTGAAACCAAAGAACGGGTGGATTCATGATGGCGCCCCCGTGGGATCCTCCTGCCGCCCCCCCCCCCGCACCTCCGCCCATGTGACCCACACCAGCATCATCCCCACAAGAATGGGCAGCGGAAGAACTGGGTGTGTTGCCTCAGGGAGGGAGGGAGGGCAGGGGTGGTGGGGGTGCCACTTCCAGGCTGGCCTACCCGGGAGGGCTGTTGTGA
The DNA here is from genome assembly GCA_035047305.1 of Bradypodion pumilum. Taxonomy (NCBI): domain Eukaryota; kingdom Metazoa; phylum Chordata; class Lepidosauria; order Squamata; family Chamaeleonidae; genus Bradypodion; species Bradypodion pumilum. The sequence goes on along the minus strand of JAWDJD010000014.1, from coordinate 21,320,483 downwards.
GAGGCTTGCCCTGGGGGAAGGGCAAGGCAGGATGGACAACAACACGTGTCCTGGGTGTGTGTGTGTGTGTGTGTGACCCAAGCAGGGGCAAAGAAGGCCAAAAGTGGGGGGTCCAAAGGAGGCCCAGCTCCCCCTTTGAGCCGCCAGGGGCAGAAAAAGTGGGTGCGTGTGAGTGTGTGTACACGTGTGTGACAGAGCCCACCCCCTCCCTCCCCCCCTTTTCCAGAATCACCGTCGCCCGGGTAACTTCGACTGGAAAAAAGTAACTTCTCCCAGTCGCCCATCATGCATCCACTCGCCCTCACCCCTGCGTAGGCGCTCTGCACACGCTCAGAGGCACGGGCCAGCTGCTCCCTCCGGGGCGCTCTGTACACGCTCAGGAGCTGTTGGACTAGGGAGGCGGCGTGGGCGTGCCTTTCCGGCTTGGCGTCCCTCCCACGTGATCGGGCCACTTGCCACGTGACCGCACAGAGGAGGCTCGTCTTCCGGTTCCACTGCGAACGCTGCGGGGGCGCCATGAAACTAGCCTGCCCCGCATATGGCGACGGAAGTGGAGCTTCTGCCGCACCGGAAGTGTCGACTCCTCCCCCACGTCCTGCAATTGGTTCCTCTATAGCTCCATCCATGGCTACTACGGAGGCCGCGGAGGGACTTTCCCGACCGCCTCTCGCGCATGCGCGCAGCCGCACGTGCCCTGGCTGGCAATGGAGGGCCAGGAGGGGAGCTGGGTTTGCCCCGGGCGGCGGCGGAGGAGGGGGCGGCGGAGGGGGGGAAGGGAGGAGGACCGAGAGAGGCAGAAGCAGCGGCTGAAGGACGCCGGGTGGGTGAGAGGGAGGAAGAGGAGCCTAAAGAGCGCTTCTCACTTAGTCACACCTTCCCTTAACACAGGGGGTGCCCAAAGTACAGCCCGTGGGCCGGATACGGCCCCTGGCACCAATCCATCCGGCCCTTGCCGCTCGTGGAAGCGGAAGTAAAACGCGCCAGACGGGCGCGTTTTACTTCCGCTTCCACGAGCGGCAAGGGCGGCGTGAGCCGGATGCATTGCTGCCAGGGGCCGGATACGGCCCACGGGCTGTACTTTGGGCACCGTTGGTTGAACCAGAGAAAATGGCAAATCTAAAAATCTATCTCATGTTGCAAAACATTACAAGGCGTGTTTTTCCTTCTGCTTCTGGTGGGGAGGAACCACGCGGCCGGCCCGCTGAACCACGTGGCCGGCCCGCAGCCCAAAAAGTATGGGCACCTCTGCCTTAACAAAAGAAGTTTCCAGTTAACTACTTTAAATAACGTATAGCGAGCTGGAGAGAGCCACACATGCATATATGTTATGGTATAATTTGATTTTGTGGGTAAAAACCTCTCTGGCTGCTTCATTTACATTTAAAGTAATCTCTTGACGCAGAAATACACATTTGCAATTCTTCTTCTTCCCTGCAGGTCAGAGCTGCGAAGTTCAGAGTTCTGGGATGCCAGCCTGAGTAAGTCCACCAGAAACAGCCTCCCTGGGTCCTGCTTTTGTTGTTGTTCCGTCGCACAGTCAATTCCTGCGGCCTGCTGCAGCTCCTTGATTCATTCTACCTCACCCGCCTGGGAGATCCTCCCCTGCTGGGCGATGCGCAGTATGTTAAAAGCAAGCATCTTAATGTATAAGAGTCACCGGAGGTGGTTGCCTTGCTGTGCCTCTGGGCTCTGTATGTGGATCAGAGAACGGGCACTGAAATCAGGGGAGAAACAACCCTTGGGTCCTGGGGAGAGAAACTGCTGGCAATCCTGGGGAGGTTCTTGGTGGAGGAGGATGATGATTGGGAGTGGTGGTGGTGAGGGAGAGAAGTGCCTTCCAGGGGTTGGTGGACGGACTCACTCTGGCCTTATTCCTCCAACCCAGGGGTCATCACACATTCCCTCGGAAGCTGCCTGCCAGGTAAGCAAGAGGCGCCGGATCCTCCTGGGGTGCTGGAAACCCTCTTGGCCTTACGGGACCTGCAGGTCGCAACCCCGGCCAGGGGAGCCCCAGAGCCGGACCGCCTGGCCTGCGAGGAGGAGGAGGAGGAGGAGGAGGAGGGACCCTTTCAGTGCGTGTGTTACGGCCTGGGGAGTTTCTCCTCCTGCGCCAAGGCGCGCTACCAGCTGGCCTTCCTGCTGCTGCTCCTGGAAGAGCTCCAGGTGAGGGTGACGGAGGAAGAGGTGGAGGTGGGTGGGGGAAGAAGGCCCAACAGGTCCAGGGCCCGGGCCACCATCCGCCTCCCTTTGCAGATCCCGCACCGTTCATGCCACGTGTTTGACCCGGCCTTTTCTGAGCTGGACATCGACATCCTGAACCATCTCGGCTTCTCTTTGGTCTTGGAAAATGAGGTGAGATGGCTACGGGAGCAGTGAGGATGATGATGATGATGGTGAGGACAGAGCTGCGCCCCCCCCCCCAACCCAAACCCACCCTTTGCTCCCCTTTTCCTACAGGAAGGCAAGCGGGGCGTTTCTTCCCCCACCCTCTTCTACATGATCCACTGCGGGAAAGCTCTATACAACAACCTGCTCTGGGCAAACTGGTCGGTGGAGGCTCTCGCACACACGGTGATCATCGGCAACAGCTTCCGTGGCATGGAAGAAAGGTACGCAGTCTCCTCTCTCTGACATTCATTTCATTCTTTTCATGCTCACTTACTAGCTGAGAATTTGTGCAAGTCTGGCTCTCTTTTGCACAGTTCAACGATAGCTACCCTTGTGGCATTTCCCAGAACGCGTGCATTTCATAGAATCTCTCTCCTCCCCCCCCCCTCTCTCTGCTATGGCTTCTAGGGTACCGAGCAAGGTTCTCCAGAAGGACTACAGCTACATCGCAAAGGTATGGCTTTGTTGCTTAAAGGCAACTTCTCAGCTTTCCTGTTCAGTTGGAAGCCCCGAGGCAGCGGTGTCCAAACTACAGCCCGTGGGCCAGATCCAGCCCCCAACACCAATTCACCCGGCCCACACCACCTTTCTCACTCCTGGTAGAGGAAGCAAAATGCACCTGTGGAGAGGGAGTGAGTGGGCCATGCGTACCCTGTGGCTAGGCTGCCTTGTGTGAAACCATATGGGGCTCTTGGCTCCCTCTTCTAGGTTTTGGAAGCCACCCGTGAAGCGCCCCTTCCTTCCCACCCGCAGTACCTGGACATATTTAACGACACCTCTGTCCACTGCTTCCCTCGGCACACGCTGAGAGGCCTCCCGCCAGAGACCTGGGGGGGCTTCCGGGAGGAGCCCCTTTATCCGGAGGACAGTGACCAACAACTGGAGATCGTCCGGCGTCAGCGGTGAGGTGTCGTTGTCCTCCCCCCTCTCCTCAAGAGCCCAGTCCTGGCTAAAAGCCCTGCAGGTGGATTCTGTCCCTTGCCGCAGGGGTGTTGGGGGTCACTTCCAGTCCTGCGGATGCGTGATGCCGAATGCCATGAAAAAGAGAAGGAACCTGTCATGGACCTTCCACCGCACTCACTGTGGGACCAGCGGATGCCCACACGCAAGGGGCAAAAGAGGTCTTTCGAACTGCTGCTGTGCGTTCTAAACCCGGCCTCTTTCCAAAACCACCCTTTACAACAGGAGTTCTCAACCTATGGCCCGTATGCGGCCCTCTACACCATTTCATGTGGCCTACCACCACCTCCGCCACACCCGGGAGTGCCATGTGTATCAGGCAGGGCAAAATGGCCGTCCGGCCCCTGAAGCTGTCTTAAGGGAGTGTGACCCGGCCCTCGGCTTCAAAAGATTGAGAAGCCCCTACTTTACAGTTGGTTACGTTTTCAAAGACTGCTGCTCCCGTCGTTTACAAGTCTTATCTGTAGACCATCATGTTTTGTTTGGCTTTAATTAAAGCACACACCACCACCCCGCCGCCTCTTGTTCTCTTGTTGCTTCCTGGTCTGGTCTGGAGCCTCTTTGGAGAGTATGCCGGGGTACCCAAACTACAGACTGTGGGCCGAATCCAGGCCAAATGCCAATTCATCCGGCCCACACCACCCTCGTCGCTCCCAGAAGCGGAAGTAAAACGCGCCCCGTACGGGCGTGTTTTGCTTCCGCTTCTGGGAGCGACGAGGGTCGTCGGACCCAGATCTGGCCCACGGGCTGCAGTTTGGGCACCCCAGGAGTAAACAAAACAAAATCAGGACAAATAAGACAATATAAAGAGTCACTGCTGGATTTTAAGGTAAGCTTTCGTGGGTCAGGTCTACTCCCTGTGAACCCACACAGATGGGTTTACTGCAGCATATCAGAGAGTAAACAAAAAAGACGTTGTAGCCAACACTAAAATGCAGCCTTTAAAAATGCCACCCTGTTTTTAGGGTCCCGGTTTCCCCTCCGCTCTCCCTTCGTGGACACCCAAAGGGAGGAGGCGAAGCCCTGACTCAATGTTGCTGCTCCTGGCTAGGCAAGAGGGCCAAATCGGGTGGATTAAGACACAAATTCTCAGCCCACCAGAGAGAGGGTCATCCTCCTCCCAGGTGACCTCCCAGGGCCAGAGGGCAGGCAGGCAGGCAGGCAGGCAGGGGATTCTATTGGAAGACCCCCCCTCCTTCCCTCCTCTTGGGCTCACTGAGGAGCCCCTGGCTGACTTGAGGATGATGGGCAGAAGTGGCCAATGGCTCTTGCCAGCCAGCCCCCCTCCCCAAATGCTGGGCCCAGGGGGGGGGGGTTCTCTTGTCACTACACACGGCTTTTGCTCTTTGCCTTTTTGTGAAGCCTTGGAGAGAAAGACTCAGAGTTTAGGTCAGGCTGTTTTTTATTCAGATCTGACTCAGCGCCGCCACAGCCTTGGCATTTCCCTGAAGAGCCACCAGCATCTTTATCTGCACAAAGGCCAAGTCTAGCATGGAAATGCGTCAGCCGTACCTTCGGTCGTTTGCCTGGTGGCTTTACCAGCCTCCCCCTCTCTGGCATTTCAGCCGCATCTGCACGTGGTCCCAGTGGCCTTCAAGTCCACGTAGCCTTGGTGCTGAAGCGAGAGCGGCTTTGGTTTCCACAGGGACTCCTCAGGACGAGGAGACCAGAAATCGAGGCCAGCTGGACTCCCCGTCACTTTCCATTCATACACGCGCACTGAGCGCTGCCTCCCTTCCACGTCCCAGCCAACAAGGCATCACACCCTGTGGGCAGCGGGGGGGGGGGGGGCTGCCCCTCCCCCTCCTCCCCTCACTTGGCCATGTCAATCAGGCTCTGGAGGGAGGTGGGGACCCAGGTCTTCTCCCCCTGGACAAAGACCACCCCCCGGTCGATGTAGATGACGATGCGCCCAAAGGTGTAGAGCTGCTTCCCCTCGTGGCGCTTCCCAATGACCGGCATGAAGACAATGTTGTGCTCCTCGGCCTTGGTCTGGATCAGGTCCTTGAAGCTCATGGGCACGGAGCCAGCCGCCATGCCGATCCCGCGCTGGGCCATGGTCTCTGCATCCCGGCGCTCCTGCATGGCCTCGTACTGGAAGTCCTTGCGCCGCTCCGTGTGCGTCAGGTAGGCGATGTTTTCCCGGGCGCCTGGCTCCATGTAGCCGCCTGGGGAGGGAAGTAGGAAGAGGTCACGGATCCTGACACGGCCAGAGGGGGCTCGGGGGGGGGGGGGCTTTGATGGACCAGAAAACAAAGTCAGCGAGCAAAGGGGCAGGGAGGAGGGTGGGGGGTCAGTCCAGCCTCCCCCCGTCCCAGAAGAGTACATGGGAAATCTGAGCATCACAGACAGAAGGGTTTCGCCAATGCGACCCCCCCCCCCTTCAGACACCACCTTCAATATGCCTCATGAATATCTGGCGTTTTTGGTAAGCCGCTCATAACACGAATGATCCCCAAAGCATAAATGTCTTCATTCTTTCTGCTGCCCTGTTCGTCCAGAGCAATTCTAACCAAGAGACCAAAGGCCTCCATCCGGGTCAGCCACCCGCCGTCCACTCACCGACGCTGGACGAGACGGCCCGGTTCATGATGTCCAGGGCTTCGTTGAACTTCTCCTTGATGGAGGGGTGAGCCAGGACTTGGTCCGAGAACATCGACTTCCAGCCCAGGTACCACTTGGTGATCTCCTCGTAATTGGGGTTGTTGCTCAGCCAGGAGCAAAGCACCTGCAGGAGGAGGAGGTGGAGGAAGAGGAGGGCCACTCATAGCAGCCGCAGCACCACAAACCTACAACTTCCTGTCTTGCCACTGGGGGAGGCCAACAAACTGCAGGAAGAAGGCAGGCCTGAAAGCCTCTCCCCGCCTCCCAGACAGAAAATGGGTGTAGGCTGTGCAGTTGCTTCTAGCCAGGTTGCCAGAAAGTGGGGGGTGGAGATGCTCCCTGGTCCCAAGAAAAACACACGCCCACCCCCCCACCCCCAGGGGCTCAGGAAACCCTTCCAGAACCAGAAGCTGTGGTGGGTCTGCTCCCTACCTGACCAGGATCTTGAACCCCCCCCCCCTCTCACCTGCAGCCACTTTGGGAAGAAGTGTTTCTCCAGCAGCCCCACCAGGCTGGAGACAGAGATCATGCCTTCCCAGTCCATCACCCAGAAAAAGGCATCCATGTGCTGCTGGTGGGGGTTGATGACGAGCTCATTTAGGCACAGGCCTGGCCCAGAAGAAGAACGGGAGAGGAGGAGGAGGAGGAAGAAGAAGAAGACTCAGAAGGCAGGTGGCAGCTCTGCTCCCTCTCACACACGCCTCTTATCTGTCGCTTTCCCATGTACTGCACAAACCCTCCTCTTGTCTTCTCTCCCCCCCTCAAAGAAGTCAAGGCCGGCCTCCCACCCACCCACCCAGGAACGCCAGTTCTAACCACACCACTGGCTCGTCGTCCCCCCCCCCCGGGGGCCTCACCTAGCTTGGGCACAATGTTCTTGACCATGAAAGCCTCCCAAGAGCCCGGGCTGAAGACCTCCTTCCAGGGCTGGAGGATGAGCTTGGCCGAGGAGTCACTGGGGTGCCACTTCTGGAGGGCGTTGGAGAGCTTGCTGCGGATGGGCGAGTAGAGGGGCTCCAGGCGGACCTGCATCAGGGGCAGCCACGGGTGGATCCACGAGTGGATGGGCACCGTGTCCGTCAGAGGGTTCCAGCTCTCCACCTGGGTAGTAGGAGCAGAGACAAAAAGCACTCGTATGCTTGGCCAGCTGGGGACGGAACGCACCGGAGCAAGAGAAGATTCCCTCCGCCATTTTCTTACCTCCTTCTGGAGCTTCGGGAAGATGAGCTGATCCAGGATGTTATCAATGATCCACAGAGGGATGATGTGGCCCCAGCAGTCGAGGAAGTCCACCATTGGGATGCAGTTCCGGGGCTGCCATTGGGAGACCACGTTCCTCACATAGGGCATCCACACCTCCCACATCAACCTGGGTTGGGAGGGAGGTCGGGGGGAGGGGAGCAGAAGGTCACAAAACTGAGCAGCCAAAGCCACACCTGGCAAGCAGCTTTAGCAGAAACCAGAGATGGGAAAGGTGTTCCATGCACTCCGGTGTCTAGTCCTGCCTGCCACATGTCCACAGAAACGTCTGCAGCCAAACGTCTTTGGCTATAAACAGAGATGAGCACTGAGCCCTAGAGTCAGATACAACTGGTTTTCGAGCCAGGGCAACCTTAACCTTTATTGTTTATTTTGGGATGTTAGCTGCAGTGAAAGATGTGGGGGAAGAAGGAAAGGTGAGACAGAAAAGCAACTCAGGCGAAACAACTCTCTCCTCATCTGAAGACAAGCAAACCCATATTCCTTGGCAGAGGTTTGGAAATGACTCCCGGGGGGATTATGGCATTCCAAAGCAGAGGAAGAACACTCTGCCTTTGGCAGCACACGGAGGAGGAAGGGCCTCCCCCCACCCACCCCTTTACCTGTGAAAAGCGTCCGAGGCCAGATCCTGTCCGCTGTGCGAAAGCAGCTGGTCGTTCTCCAGCAGCGTCTTCCACTTGGCGAGGATTTCCGTGCCGTATGTGCAGTCCTGGCGATGAGACAGAGACCGGGATGAGACCCCCAAGGCCACCAGTGGGGGGAAGGACACCCATTTTACGTTGTGACAGCCAGAGGACAAGGCAGGATGAAGGCGGAAGCCCCTTTGCGCCACGTCCTGCCTTTCCTCCAACCACCTTGAGGTGGCTTAAGTGACGCTTGTCTTGCTCAGGAGAGGGGGCTAAAGTGGGGCCCAGAAGCCTCAGCCGGTGCATTGGCTGATCAGTGCTTTGGGGAATTGACCGTCTGGCAACCAAGGCCAAGGAAGAGGAAGATTGTCTCCCTGCAGGCAGGCAGGAAGGAAGGATGGGAGGGAGGGAGGGAGGGAGGAGCCACGTCCAGTGGGAGTCTCAAGTGAGAGGAAGGGTTTTTCAACCTCCTCACCACAACCACCCACCCACCCACCCCCCTCTCTCTCTCACCTTCAGAGGGTCCCAGTTCTTGAAGTAGCCCTTGACGAGAGGGAAGACGATGGCCACAGCCAGGTCCACGCGGTCCGACATGCGGTACTCCTCATAGTACTTGCCCTGAAGGGTCTCGAAGACCTTGGCGCACTCTGGCAGGGTCAAGGGGTCTGGGCAGTCGGGCCTCATGCGCCGCTCGCACTGCTCCACCAGCTCCAGCACCTGGCTGAGGTTGCGGATGTCGGCCTCTTGGTGGCCCAGCCCCCCGGCCATCTTCTCCATCTCGTGACTGAGGTTGACCACCATGTCCCGCTCGTACTGGAGCTGCCGGTCGTTCTGGATGATCTCCTGCTCCGTCAGCTCGATCAGGAGCTGCAGGTTGTGCTCCAGCTCCGGGAGGGAGAAGGTGGCCTGAGGACCTTTGGCCTCTTTGCCCAGCAGGCCAGAGAGCGGAGGCTGCTGCTGCTGCTGTGGGCTGTCATCGGGGATGTTGTGCTTCTGGCTGATCTGGCTATAGCTGTAGTAGACCTTCTGCTCCCGGCCAGTCATATCGATCACCTGCCAGGCAAGGGAGCCAAAGCTTGAAAGCCAGAATTGGGGGGTATGGGGGGGGGTCTTCACTCCCCTCGTCTCCCCCCACCCCATCCCCACAAAAACAGAATTGACGGGCCAAATCCAGCTTGCAGCATCATTTCATGTGCCCCACCCCCACCCCCTCCAAGGGCATTCAAGAAACAAAATGGCCCCACTGAAGCTGTTGGGACAAAACAGCCACCACCATTGTGCAGAGAGGGCAAAATGGCCATCCAGCCCTCAAAGCTGACTGTGAGCATGACCCGGTCCCCGGCTTGAAAAGGTTGGGAACCCCTGGTTAAGATCAAGCCCCAGGCACACAGCCTTTCCAATAGCATGGACAGACAGAATACAGGTGTCCGTCTATGTGGTGTCCGTGTGTGTTTGCAAAAGAAATGCCTTCCAAAGGGACGATTCAGGCAAAGGGACAATGGCTTCTGTGAAAGTCTAGAGCCCACTGGGCCACGGAAAGGTTTCTGTTGGCTCCCCAGCTAAGCCTTAGTCGTTCCCCCTGTGCCCACTAACTGGGGATGAGGGAACCCAGGAAGAACCCTCAGCCTGAGCCCAGTGTGCCACCTGACCTTCACTTGTGCCAGTTCCTTCTGAGGGGCTGCCGACTGCTTGCCCACCCGGCCCTTGGCTTTCAGCTCTTCCACCGTCTTGTAGGTGTATTTGGGCTTTTTCTTGCCCCCGCTTGGGTCTTTTCGCCACTGGCTCAGCTCCTTCTGGAATTCCTATAGAGAGAGGGGGGAAGGGAGAGGAAGGGAACTCCTGAAATCCTGTGGGCAGACAGGATACGAGCCTTTGGGCAGTAGGTTCCCCGAGGCCACACACTGCCCCTGCAAAGAAAAGAGGGGCTCCATCTCCTCCCCCAGGGGCTCCACAGTCCCAGAGGAGGCCGGGGGAATGGGTGGGGCGGGGGTTGTACCTCTTCTTCTTCTTCATCTGAATCAACAATGGGAAAGTCCTGCAAAGACTGTGTGGTTCGCTCCGAGCCGTAGGCCCCGATGGCTGCCTTGCCCTTCCGCTGCTTGGCCTCAATGGGGTTGATAATGCCTGGTGAGAAAGGGCACTACAGTCAGCCAGCAGGAAGAAACAGAAGCGCCCAAGAGGGGTGGGAGACGGTCCGACTCAGGCCACCCTGGCCGTGCCCCTAACCAGCCATTGTACATCTCAAAGGAAAGCGGCTCAAGGCCAGAATTGAACGAGGTGGCAGGCAAGCCCTGATTGTGTGGGAAGAGCTCAGTTCCGCTCCAGGAAATGAAAGCAAGGCAAAGACATCCTTGTTGTGCGTCTTCTTAGGGCTCCCCCAGGAGAACACCTGTGCCCTGAGGTAAAGGAGGAAGAGGAGGAGAAGGAGGAAGGGCTTACCTTGCGCATTCTTCCCCAGGCCCCGGCCCGGCACATAGCCCATCTTTTGCAGAAGCTTCTGGCCAATCCCCTTGGTGTGGCGCTCCCAGCTGCCAAAGTCTTGGAAGGACTTGATCCCCCCAACAAAGGCCTTCTGGCTCGGCTTGAAATTGCCGCCCTGTCAAAATAATAATAATAATAATAATAAGAAATAACCACACATAACTTCACCTAGGATTGTTACAGCTGATCATTCTGACAGACAGGCACCACAGTCTTTCAGTTCAGATGTTAGCAGGGGGAGTTGGCGGCTGAGACTGTACATTTAACACGAAACAAAAATCTCTCTTAAGTACTTAAGGAAACAATCAAAGGTCTCTCTAGATCCGGGTCCTGTTCACAGATTGTCCAACTAGATGCCTCGACGGGAGCCCCTCGATCAGGACAGAAGGGCAACCACCACATCAGGAGGGTCAAAGGAAGAGGTCACCCCACACGTGGGGGGTAGGTGGAAGTGAAGGCACACTTCCACTTAGCCCTACAAGTCTCCCACTGCTCAGTTTCAGACACACACACACCGGATTCTTTCAAATTCAACTTAGAAGGACATTCATCCCTCGGTTCTACTAACACTAAGAACACACATTTATTCGTGGCCAAACTCACTGTCTTTAACTTTTTGGGGACAAACTCTTTGGGGGCTTCCTCTTGTTTCGCAGGCTTCTCGTCCTCATCAGAGTCCTCCTCTGCAATCTCATCACCCACTGGCTTCTTCAGCCCGGCACTGATAAAGTTCACAGGCACGGCGTAATCTCGAGACCTGGGCAAGTGTGAAAACAAAGAGCCGTGGAATTTCTGCAGCCTATAAAAGACACTCCATGCCCCTGAGTGTCTAATGAAGCTTGGGCTGGGCTGGCTTTTACTCCGGAAGTCCTAAAGTCAGGGGATGCTCCAGTGTTTTTTAATTTAACATCACGATCGGACAAGGTTCCCCACCTGCCTAGATCGAGAACACAAGCTTAAAAACGGGGCCAGAGGTTTTTTTGAAAGAGACTCTTGGAAACCAGAAAGCCGTGCCTCATTCCCCTCAGAAGGAAAGGACCACACGGGGGGGGGGGGGCTGTACCGTTTGCCCCCGAAGCTGGGCCTCTCATCATCAGAGTCGTGCTCAGCCCAGACGCCGTAGGTGGCTTCCTCCTTGGTCTGCCAGTGGCGCTGCCGGTTGGGGTTGAACTCATTCTGGAGGTCCCAGTCGGTGATCTCAAACCTCTCCATCTCCACGTCGTCATCGAGGGCAGCATCGTTTCTGCCATACAGGTGAGAGAGCGACATGATGCCTGCTGAGGAGGAAGGAGAATGGGACACACACACAGAGAGAGAGAGAGAATGGTAGAGCCAGGCAGGGAATCAAATGAATGAATAAGTGGTTGAGACGGAGCTGAGAGTGGGTGGGTGGGAAGTCTCAGAGCATCATCCTCTCCTGTGGCTTATCCCACTGTCCTTTCTTTCTGTCAAAGCCAGACCCCCCCCCACACCCACACACCCTATGACCCTAGCCCTATTTTCCTAGCCAAGCCCCACAGGGAAGGTTGTTTCCTCACTCAGGCCTAGCACCTTAGATCAAGCCATTATCTTTCACCTTACCCAGCGCTACAGAAAGCTGGGCTTCTAGGGCAGCAAATCTAAATAATCCGTGTCCCTCCCAACCCCAACCCAGCAGAGTCTCCTCCTCCTCCTTGGATACCATCCATTGTTTTTAGGGTGCACAATTTCTGGTTCTGACTTTTGTACACCACCCAGAGAGGGAAAATATCCCAGATAGTATAGTATGGACATTTAATAAATGAATGAATGAAGTCAGAAGCCCCATCCACCATTGACTCCACGACCACCCCCACTCCTGCTGTCTCCCCACCACCCCCCATTCTTAACCCAATGACTCTATGGATGGTGAGAATGGCCCCCTCGAGCCCCCCCAAATCTCTTTCCAATCTGTCCCAATTAAATTAAATTATCCCCCTCCCAAGGAAGCAGGAGACCCAAAGAGACGCCTCGCCCCCCACACCTTGGGATCCTCTCTTACTCCCCCCCCTTTCAGGCCTCACTCCCACCCCACCCCACCCGCCCCAATGCATCCTCTCTGGGCCCCACAAGGGAGTAAAGCGTGTGCAAGTTCCTTTTTCTAACTCCTATGGGCCCCTCCAGCCCCCCGAGAGGCCTGGACCGTGGCATTCTGGGAAATAATGGGCCCCAACAGACTGTGGGGTGCTGGGAGCCCCTCACCTACGGAGGTCCCCTTCTCCAACCCCCCCCCCCCCCAGCAAGGCTTACCTTTCCCCTTTCCTCCCCGAGGGTCCTTTTCACACGAAACGGGGCGCCTCCGAGTCCCACACAGAAGACTTCCGGTACGTCTCCCAGCCACGGCGCCTGCGCACTAGGCCACTTCCGGCGAGACGCCGGACGCGAGGGAGAAACCCGGAAAAACAACCGTGGCGGTTGGCAAAAGGAGGACGCTCTGGGACTTCGTCTCGGTGCTCCAGCGGACCGGGGGGCGGGGGAGCGGTTGGGGGGGTTGGAGGAAGGAGCCCCTGAGCATGTGAAAAGCGCCGTCCCAACTAAGGCTCCAGAGTCTTCTTTTTTTTGCCCACTAGGCTTTATTATGGTTTATTGTGATTATTTTCCTCCCACTTCTGCGGTCCCTGGTTTCACTGTGGCTGATTCAGTCAGAAGAAAGAATGCAAACACTGAGGAGGAGGAGGAGGAAGAAGAAGAAGAGAATAATACAGATTTCGCCACAGGAGGATCCCGAGAAGAAGCAAAAGGAAGCCCCGAAGCAGGGCCAGCCAGGAGACATCTCCACACACACACACCCCCCCACACCCTTAATACATAAAATAAATAAATAAAAAACAAAAAGGAGGCACCCACCCACCCAGGGAAAGGGGTCAAATATGAATGGCTAATAACACACACGTGTGTGTGTGTGTGTGTGTGTGTGTGTTATGTGTGTGTGAGCATCAACTATTCCTCTCACCCCACAAATGGACATCAAAAGAGAGAGAGCCCTACTCCACTGATCTGCCCAGAGCCTGCTTGGGGGCCTCGTTTGGCCCCCTGGTTTGCTTTACTTGCCCACCGCCTCCCTTCTCTGGGAAACCCAAGGAGGAAATCGAGACAGGACTGGAGGTGTTGGAGAGAAACCCAAGGACAGTCAGATCCGCTGGTGGTCCTTGGAGAGAGAGAGAGAGAGACACTGCAAGAGATAGAAAAAGGCGCTCTGGGGAAAGGCCGCTGCTTCCGTGCTCAAGGCTGTTCCTGACTCCCTGATTTATGGGTTTAGGTTTAGAGCAGACGTTGGCTAAAAACCGTTGGAGAAGAGGAGAGAACCCATATTTTGTGCAGGGTGATGAAGGTGACCTTCAGGCTACAGTCCAGCCAAAGAGCCAGCACAATCTGCATCTGCAGATGATTGCATGGTCACGTGGCAGGCACGATTAGACACCAGAGTACACAAAACACCCTTACCTTTCCTGACGAAGTGGTCCCTATTTATCCATTTGGTATGTTTCTTGCTTTGACAATTAAATTTAAATTAAATTAAAACAGCAGGGTTGGCAGGAGCTGGGGCAGACAACAGGAGCTCACTCCGTCATGCAGCACTCGGGTCTCGAACTGCTGACCTGCCAACCTTCCAGCCTTCAAGTTCAGTGTCTTAACCACAAAGTACAAGTGCCATACGCTAAATAAATAAATAACCACTAAGCCACTGCAGTTCCTTGTCTCCACATGCCCTGATTAACTCTTGTGCCATCCTTAAACCTGTTGTTTGCTATTAATGTTTCTGTGAAAGATACTTTCCCACTGGTTTGTTTCACCAGAAGACAAGACAAAAACATGTTACTTTGTCATTATGCGGATGCGACACATTGTTCGTACTGTTTCCCCCAATATGGAAACAGTTCCTCCTCGTGGTGAAAATAAACACATGGCCAAGAGTGAAGGAGTCAACCTTGTGTATTTAAGAATTAATAAATAAATCTATTTGATTGTGTGTAAATTACAAATAAGAATTAAACAAAACAATCTTGGGATTATCACCTCTGAGACAAAAAAAAATTCTCTTAATGAGGTTATACCGACATAACTATTTGAGAGTTGCCAATTAGGGAACAATTTTTTTTAAAAAATAACCCCTACAAGACACTTTTCAACAGAGTTTTCTAAAAAGGTCACCAGCAGGCAAGTATCAAATCTTCTCCAATATCTTTTGGGCATCCCTTTTTTCTCTGCGCATTTCCGGCGTTTGCCACATAAGAGGGTCCAGAGAAGGTAGAAGCCGCTTGTCCTCAGGAACTGGGAATGTCCAAACACGGCAAAGAAGCGAAGGAGAAGGTGTTTCTCAGAGAGAGCACTTGGCTTGGCAATTCTCAGTAGCAAGCAATATGCTTGGATAACAGATTTCCACTGTGCTTGATTTGCACATTTTCTTCTCTTCAGAGGAAGGGGAAGCCAACTGCGTCTAAAAGTGGGCTGGGAAGAAGAAGGAGAAGAAGAAGAAGAAGAAGAGTCAGGAGGGATTTCCAGGACAGGTTGCGTTGAGCCTCTCCTCCTGTTCTGGGCTCTTGGCTGGCTTAGGGTTATGGGCACAGACCTGGGGAACTCTACCTGTGGGACAGCAAGCCTAAACCAGTGGAGACAATAGAGCCTCCTCTTGGTATCGCTCCACCTAAGATCAGGAGAGAAAACTAAGCAAGAGAAGGACCCGCGACATCCTATGGACGGAGGTGAGCCTCGAATCCTCCGGCTCAGATCCACAAAGAGCTTTATGGCATCTTTGAGGGGATGCAAGAGCAAAACCAAATTGGAGAAAAGGACAAGGGATAACATTAAAGGAGGAGGCTATGGCTGAGGAACTCCACCTCCCCTACGTCACTTGGAGGACCCTGAACAGGCTGGGAGTTGGAGTCCCTCAATACGAGACCCACAGGCTCAAGTGGGGGCTGCTGGCAGACAACAATACACTGTGTGAATGTGGAGAGAGGCAGAATCCGGCTCACTTGCTGGTCTGCCAATTACTACCAGAGACAGGCACTGATAAGGACTTAAGTTTGGCCAACAGCAAAGCTAAGAAGGTGGCTTCATTTTGGCAGTCCAGGGTTTGATTGGGACGTGAAAGAAAGAAAGCCTATTTATCTCCCCCACTCCGTCCCTCATACTCTGTTCTTCCCAAACTTAAAAGGAGTCATTTAGAGGAATTAAGAGGCTCCAGGCATAATGACAACAACCCCCCCCCCCCGATGCATGACCTACCCACTCCTGCCCACAGATATACATGGAGAGCACTTTATCAGTGGAAAGCAGTCGTATTCTGCGTCACCTAAAAGGAGTCAAACAGACAGGAGAATTAGTTCTTGACCAGCAGCCGTTTAAATAACCACAGCTCTCCTGGTCAACAAGAGGCCAAAGAGAAAGAAAGGCAGGTTGTCTACATGTTTCAGGGATTGACAAACTGGACACCCCCACCCCCACTACACCAGCCATTCATTCTTGGTAATGTTTTCTAGTTGTTTTTGCTGAAGTCACTTTTTAGGGGCATTTCAGGGCTTTCTGAAGGCATTTTGACATAGGTCACTTTCCCCTCTCCCCCTATTCCAATGTGTATTTTTTTTATTTTGAGGGGTGGAGGATGTTACAAGAAGAGTAGTAGAAATGCAAGGTGTTCCTTCTTAATTAAGGCAATGCCAGTGGATCACTGTTTTAAAGTAAACACTTGGCCAACTGTTCAAAGACCTGGGAGTGAAAAAGAAGAGAGCTCACCTGGGGATGCCCCTTCAGGTTGGCAGGAGTTTTGAAATCTCCATTCAGAACCTGTGCAAAGGAAAGAAAGAGGACACACGTGGTCAGGCAGGTGTCTTTGGTCTCTCTTGCTAAGGTGGTGTCTCCCTCCAAGTCCAGGTATCACAGAATCTCTAAACCAGGAGTGCCCAAACTACAGTCCGTGGGACTGCTCCAGCCCTCGATACCAATTCATCCAGCCTGTGCTGCCCTCATTGATCCCGGAAGCGGAAGTAAAACGTGCCCATACGCGATTCTGGGGGATTTGGCCCCCCAAAGGAAACCTTCAGTCTAGAGCAGGGGCACCCAAACTATGCTGTGGGCCAGATCCAGCCCCTGATGCCAATTCATCCAGCCCATGCTGCCCTAATTGCTCCCAGAAGCAGAAGTAAAACATGCCCATATGCGCCCAGGCCCTCTATTGTCCCCCACAACAAAAGTACCAGCAGCTTCGTGTGTGTGTGTGCGCGCGCACGCGTGCCTTCCGGTTACACTTACCCTGTGTGTGTTGTTGATGACCAAGGGGTCCGGGTTCCCGTAGTTGGGTGGGTTTGCATAGGGGTCGTAACCCAGTCGGATCAGCATGGGGGCGATCCGGTCCATGTCTTGCACCACATCCGCCGGGATGTGTCCCAACCACTTGGTCAAGGCCTCCATGTTGACCGGCTTGATCACTTGGTCGGTAGATCTCTCGATCCTACACAAGGAAAGAGAGGAGAGGGTTGTGCCTGAGCTAAAGCGGTGCTTCCTCACTCCTGCCTTTCCCCTGCATTTCTCACACCTACGAGTGCTGGCCTGGATCATCCTCCACATCCTTACCCAGAGCCAAGCAACATTACGCTGGAGTTGCTGCCTGGGGGCGGTGTGTGTGTGTGTATTCTGGCAACTGTACTCCAACTGGTAAACCATGTTCCCAAGCTGCGCTTTCATCTTCCCCACCTTCTGAGAGGCAAATTGCTAATTACCTCCTCCGGAGCCACCCAGAAAGTGCTCTAAGCGCAATGGGGTGCTTTTGAAGCCTTAAACTGCTCTTCCAGTCTTAGCAAGAACAAAAGGCAGCTCTCTAATCCGAAGTGCAGACAGACCTGGCTTCTGGCCGGAGCTCAGACTGAAAATGGCATTTGCCAACCTGCTTAAAAAAGCTTCAAAAACATTTGTTTTCAACTCTGTATTAAACCAGAGAGTAGGGTGAGGAAAGCACTGGTTGAGCTAAGACTCCTATTTATTTATTTATTTATTACTCGCAAAAAGGATTGTCACAATTCAGGTCTGAAAGAACACTGGAATGGGATGACTTTAACAGTCGGTGAAGAAAAAGAAAGAAAAGGCAATCAAGACAGGAAAGCTAAATTAGGACGGAAGTAGCCCTTGTTTGGAACTCCAGTGGCTAAAGTGGTTAAGATGCGGGCCGGGAGGCGGAAGGTCAGCAGTTAAAAACCCATGTTCTGCCTGACGGATTGAGTGCCCGTCGTCTGTCCCAGCTCCTGCCAACCTAGTGGTTCAAAAGCAAGAAATTGGAAGGAGATAAATAGGTACCACTTTGGTGGGAAGGTAAACAGTGTTCCGTACACTCAGGTGTGTAGGCATAACTGCCATGTGTCCATGGAAACATCTGGAGATGCAGACAGCTCTGGCTCTTTGGTTACAAACAGAGATGGGCACTGAACCCTAGTCGGAGATATGGCAGGCTTTTGAGCCAAGGATTGACCTTGACCTGACCTCGCCCTTTTTTGCTCACTACCTGCCTCTCTGTCAGGATGTTTGGTGCTCCAAAAGAAACAGAAGCCTATCTCCTGCTGCATCCTCCAACCCCCTCCAAAATTAAGGACCCCCCCCCCACCTGCAACTGAGAGTGGCCGGATGTGGCTGGAGCAGGACAGGCACTTACTTAGAGAGTGAGACTCCACCGGGCTTCCCAATCAGCTCCTCGTGGTGGAGGACGGCGTCGCTCCAGGAGATGCCCAGGAAGGCCATGATGGCCCGCATGGACTTGTGGGGGTGCAGGACCAGCTGCTCGTAGTAGACGGGGAGGCAGCGTGCGCGCCCAATCTCCAGGCACTGGGAGTACATCACCTCAATGGCTTTGTTCCACTTGGTCAGGCAGTCCCGGTAGCTGCGGAGGTCGAAGCCGGCGATGGTGACCTTGCGGGTGATCATGGAGTGGACGGAGGCCCGGCCGTCCCGCACCATAAGCAGGAACTTGGAATTGGGGAAGATGTGGGAGAGGTAGAGGGAGGACTTGAGGGTGAAGGGATCCTTGTTGCAAAGGAAGCGGGCCGGCTCCCCATGCTTGGCGATGACCTCCAGGATGAAGGCCTGCATGGCCGAGTCCAGGACCTGGTCCGTCACCCCAGCCTCGTCCAGCCGCATCTTCTCCCGCCCAGATTTGGACCAGGCCTGGCGCATGGCCAGCACCCGGGGGATGATGCGGGTCTCCTCTCCGCAGCGCACCTCCGGGTGGGCATCCAGCATGGCCCGCATCAAGGTGGTCCCGCTCCGAGGCACCCCGCCAATGAAGATGAGCGGCATCTCCTTGCTGTAGCGGTATTCCACCCGGTTCGAGTCCAGCATGACGAGCTCCTCGTGCTCCGGGCGCATCAGGCCCCGGTGGGCGCTCTGGCCCAGCATCTGCTGGCATTGAAGCATCTGCTGTCCCAGGTGGGCTGAGACCATCAGGGCCACTGCCAAGCCCACCCCCAGCAGCACCCGCCTTGTGGTCACACGCATCCTCGCCCTGTCCACATGGGCCCAGGAATCAGCGGCGCCCGCGTTGCCCCCCACATTCGGATCACATTCGGGAAGCCAGATGCCGGGGACTCCCTGCAAGAAAGGGGACACGACGCCGGACAGTGAAGGCCAGGCCGGACGGAGGAGGGTCCTCCCGGAAGGACAGCGGAATCGCCAGGCCTTCAGGAGGAGAGACGGTGGCCATTGCTATGGCAACTGCCAGGAGCAGGACCATGCAGGCTCAGCGTGAAAGCTTTTAACTCCATTTTTAATGGGTGCCGGGAAGGGGGGGGGGAGGTAGTTTTTCGGTGTTTTTACGAATTTTAAGGGTCTCTTAATTATTTTTTTTCCTGGGGACCAGTCACTATTGGGCCCCAGCGCCAATTCATCCGGCCCTTGAAGCCCTTGTACGGGCGCATTTTACTTCCGCTCCCGGGAGTGATGAGGGCTTCGCGGGCCGGATGAATTGGTGCCGGATTTGGGCCCCGGGTCATAGTTTGGGGGGGGGGCCCTGCCTTAAAGACTCACTCCTGTATTTAACTGTGTTTTCGTGGATAAAGCCAGCACATGAGTACTTAATTTTTGGGAAACGGGGGATAAGAATAAGAAAGGGAAAGTTTTGTCCAGATTCTATGGGTCAGATCATAACGTCCCGTCGGTGTCAGGAGCACATTTGCGTTAATGTCATGTTATTTTTTTAAAAATCAGTTTTGTTATTGTGGTTCTGTTTCTATGGAAAGAGGCCTCCATGTCCTTCCTTCCCTTCCTCTGTTGCGCATGATGAAGGCCAACATTAAGGGCCTCAATGGGTCCTTGTAGCCTTGGAAAGTGTTCAAATATTAATGACTAATAACATCTCTCTCTCTCTTTCTCTGTGTCTGTATGTGTTGGGGGCAGAGACAAAAAGCACCATCAACTATTCACCCCCACCCCCACCACCCCACAGTCAATGGAGGTCAATGCCCACCCCCCTGGGTTGCTCACCCCGCTGCTGCTGCTGCCGCCTGCCTTCTCTGGGAAACCCAGGGAGGAAATCAAGGCAGGACTGCGGGACGTCCAAGGCTGCGCAGATGTTTTGACAGATCCGCTGGTGGTCCTTGGAGAGAGACGTACATGCCAGAGATCTGACTAGGCTCTCTGTGGACAGACGGCCACCCACTCTCTCTCTTTCTGCCCTTGACCACCATTTCCTCAAGGCTCTTCCTGACCACAGATCCATGGGGCTCCCCATTCAATGCTTTCTTAGGAACGAAGCCTCTTTGCCCTGACACCCAGATGTGCTCCGTGGGCTGAGGAAATTCAACACTGCAACTTGCCACGTGTGAATTAGTCCTGAAGGCTAACCTAGGGCTGCTGATCGGCTTTGTGCTACTGGATTCTAGTGTCTCTAAACCTGGGGTGTTCAAACTATGGACTGTGGGCTGGATCCATTCCCCAATGCCAATTCATCCGGCCCATGCTGCCGTTGCGGCTCCTGGAAGCGGAAGTAAAATGCGCCCATTTGGGTGAGTTTTACTTCCGCTTCCAGGAGCAGTAACGGCCGGATGAATTGGTGTCGGAAGCCGGATCCAGCCCATGGGCCTTAGTTTCGGCACCCCTGGTTTAAGCAGAGAAAAGGGCAGCCTAAAACTCTATCTCATCCCAGTGCAAAACAGATTGAAAGGAGTGTTTTACTTCTGCTTCTGGTGGGAGGAACCACATGACCACCCTACTGAACCACGAGACTGGCCCGTGGCCCAAAAAGTTTGGGCACCCCTGCTGTAAACCCCACTGGCACCAGGGAGAGCCTCCCCCATCCGTGGCAGATTCAACCTGGCACGGCCTGAAGTGCCAACCCAAACATGCTCAGGCTTACCACCACAGCCCCGTCCTTCCAGCCAAATGGGAACAGAGGCTTTCTGCTGCTTCCTCCTTGGGGCTTAATTAAGCATTCTCACTCAGGCAGAATACTACCAGAAACATGCAGCGACGAAGCCAATAAAGTGGCTTCATTTTGGCAGTCCAAAGTTTGATCTGGACACAAAAGGAGGAGGAGGAGGAGGAGAAGTCAGAGAGAAGACCATCGCTTGTTGGCCACCATAGATCTAGGGCAGGGATCCCCCACCTTTTCAAGCGGGGGGGGGCAGGTCATGCTCTCTCAGTCAGCATCGAGGGCCAGCTGGCCATTTTGCCCTGCCTGCACAATGGGGGTGGCCATTTTGTCCCAACAGCTTCAAAGGAGTGGCCATTTTGTTTCTCGAATGTCCTTGGAGGGGTGGGGGCCACATGAAATGGGACTGTGGGCTGGATTCAGCCCCACAGGCCTTAGGTTGGGAACCCCTGATCTAGGGAAAGGATTAGGGGATTTTTGACAGCCGCAAAAGGATTCATTTCCCCATGCGCTGGTTAAAGGAGAAAGGGGAACCATCCAGTGAGGAGCAAGAGCGCCCTTTGAGCTCCCCAAACCACAGAATAAGAACTGAGCAAAAGAGAGAGAGAGATGGTGGGTTGTGAGCATCCCCCAGACCAGACCCCAAACCCAGCTGGTTTCCCTGGCAACCAAGAGGCAGCCACGGCGCAACCTGTGGGGAGCCGATCCAGCCAGCGCTTGGCAAGACACACCTTCTTGCAAAGCCCAGAGAAGGCAAACCTGTCTCTTTTCTACTTCCAGACAAGCAATTCTTCTTCTCAACACAGACGACGGCGCAGATTTGCCAAACAGGGATGGGTTTCTTTTCTTTTCTTGCAGAGCCTCTGAGCCTGCCTTTGCACCTGCGCCCAGTCTCTGGAATAGCGCAGGCATAGCAAGAGAAATGAGATGGTGTTGTTTGTTTGTGTGCTTGCTCGCTTGCCTTGGGAAAACACGCAACGCCCGCCAAAGCATGGCCACCCGGGGGAGAGGAAAGCTGCTTCGGCCCTCGGTCCCCACCACCCACCCACCCCCACACGCAGTGAACCACTAGAGAACGGGCATGGTTTTGGGGAAGGGCCAGCCTGGATAGTTTGGCTTCCTCTGGTTTAAGCAGAGAAAATGGCAGCCTAAAAATCTACCTCATCCTTTTGTAAACATTTCTGCTGCACAACAGATTGCAAGGTGTGTTTTATTTCTGTCTCCAGTGGGAGGAACCACGTGACCGGCCCAGGGCCCAAAAGGTTTGGGCACCCCTGCTCTAAAAACTCCCTCTTTCTTTCTCTCATACAGGTGTGCAGATGAGAAAATGGATAAATGGGAGCCGTGGCTCAAAGACAGGATGGAATTGAGATGCCACAGCAAAGCAGGGGAGAAAGTGGCTTTTCTGGGACTACAATTCCCATAGCTGGGAGGTCAAATCTTAAACGCACATTTGCACAACCCTGGCCATGTTTAGAACCATGTCGTGGGCTCCGAACAGCCAGCCCAAATCTGGCCGGACTGCATGGGAATTGAAATACAACCCAACGGCTTTCTTTGCAACCCGGAAGGGCTGCCGGTCCTCCTGCCGTGACCTGAAGTGGCCGATCTCTCCATCTCTCCCTTCTTCCGCTTGGACGGCCTCTCCATTAAAGAACAGCCACTCTGAGCAGCCGTCCTGCTCTCCACCTGGACAGCCTCCACACCCCTCCTGGGTTAGGCATGCAGCCAGAAGAGAGCCGGCGGCGGCCTGGAGGGTTCGTGTCCTGGCTTTGCAAAACAGGCTGAGATGGGTGGTGGGCGGCGGTTCTAGAACAGTCCATTGTGGCGGTTGCTAAGGGATACTGACCTCTCTCTCCATCCATGGCTGCCCAAGGCCCAGCTGGGGAGGCTGGAAGGGAACCAGAGCCCTCCTCCTGCAACCGGGCCGGAATGAAGGCCAGCAGCAACAATCCAGCAGGCACAAAAGCACAGAGAGAGAGAGAGAAAGAAAGAGAGAGAGAGAGAGAGAGAGAGAGAGAGAGAGAGAGGAGGTGCTCTGTGGACCACCGGTTCCTCTGGGGGCCTTTGCAAGCCACAAGGCTTTTCATTATCAGGTGGAAGGGCTGCGAGACAGTTTGGCAAGAGAGAGAAAGTGGTGCAAGGTGGACGGTTTCTGTTAATAAAACAGCTCTGTTTCCAGGAAAGGAAGGAAGGAAGGAAAGGAAGGATAGAAGGAAAGGAAGGAAGGAAGGGAAGGAAGGAAGGATAGAAGGCAGTGATGGATGGGAGGAAGGAAGGAAGGAAACAATGGATGGATGGATGGATGGGAGGAAGGAAGGAAGTCCCTCACAGTTTATATTTCAGAGCTTCCGCCAGACAGAGTCTTAGAAAAGCCCCTCTTTCAACCAACCAACCAACCAAGGAAACTCCTTGGCCCAAATTCCAAGACCAGCAACTCTCAATCTGCCTTTTTTTTTGAACCCAGGTCAAACATTCAAGGCTCATTCGCAGAAAGCAATGGCAGAACAAACACTTTTCTGCTCCGCACAAATACATAATGGCGATTATTCCTCATGTTCTGGCAATTTTGCAAAACACTTGCCCTGCCTTGCCAACAAACCTTCCAGCTGGAAGTGGCAGGTCACCCTTGCCCCAACAGCTGGGATGTGTGTGTGTGTGTGTGTGTGTGTGTTGTGTTGGATTCACAAAACAAACCCCTCCTGTGATTGCTACCTGCTGATGTAGCCACCCGTTAATCCTCCACCAGAACAGCAGTTATTCCAAATCCCTCCTGGAATTATCGCTGCTTTCTGAGGTTTCCCCAGCCCTCGGCTGACAGGGCCCACCCTGGGGATTTGGTACAACAGCTAATTACAAAGCCTGGGGCGGCGAAGGGGTGGGGGGAGACTCCACAGCGGTCTCTAATGAGAATATGCACACACACACACACACGCACCATGCGCTGGTGGGGTTTGTACAAATACAGGTTATTTTTGGAAAGCCCATCACTGAAACAGGACCTGAGGCTGTTTCTGGCAGGGAGTCTTCATTCAGGGCCAGTGGGATTGACAATTAGCCTGGGAAATATTGGGGAGGGGGAGCTATCAATTAAATAAAAAATGCAATAGGGAGGAGAACATTTCCCCAACACACACCAAGCAGGAAATGGGAACGGAGAGTTCCCAATCCATGGGGAGCTTGGCCTCAAGAAAGAGCAGGATCCACGCCATGGGCTAAGGTAGCCTCATCACAATGGGGCCCACAGAAAGCACCTCCTCGGAAACCGTGGTGTTTTTTGAACCCTAATCAGGCGTACCCTGTTAGCGGCAACCTTATGCTGCCAGCTAATCTTTCTCACACTAGACAGGCAAAAGGAACTGTGGTATGAACTCACCCAAAGGTGCTGCCTTGGTTTTGGCAGGTTCATGTCTGGCCTTGACACGGAAGGAGAAGCATCATCATCATCATCACGATTATCACCATGCACATCATTCTCTAGAGAAGGGGTTCCCTATCTTTGGTTCTTGGACTTCAATTCCCAGAAGGCCTCAGTCGGTCCATTGGCTGATCAGTGCTTTGGGGAATGGACTTGGGCTTCTGGGAATTGAGGTCCATCCAAATAATAACAACCTTTTCAAGCTAGAGAAACAAAGGGCTCGGAAACATGTCCAGGGCAGTAGCGCAAGAGGCCCTTGCAGGCGGGTTTTCAAGGATGTGCAGTTGCTTTTCTGACCTCGTGTTCAAGGGAAAACCTTGATGGATTTCTGTCTGGCCACTCAGGCTCCGACTTTGGCTACTGAGCTAATGATGGAGTCCTTTTAGCCAAGGCAACATCCTCTGCATTGCCCAATTAAGCCAAAGGAGTCGGAGGAAACCCACAGCATTGGTAAGAAACTGGATCACAACATTACAGCAGTCAAGAACCGAGGGCAGAGGCAACCCAATGCCAGAACACTTCCCAACCATTTGTCTGCGAGACTTACTATGCATTAAGAGTGTTGTTCTACTCTCAACAACTACACGACTTCGTTGGGTTCCCCAGTCGCTCCAGCTCAGGGGGGTCCAAATGTTTCGGGCCGCAGGCTGGTCATGTGGTTCGGCGGGCTGGTCGCATGGCTCCTCCCACCGGAAATGGAAGTAAACCACGCCTTGTGATCTGTTTTGCAGCAGGTAATGTTTTGCAACAGGATGATTGAGATAGATATTAGGCTGCCATTTTCTCTGCTTAAACCAGGGTGCCCAAACTATGGCCCGTGGGCCGGATCCAGCACCCAATGCCAACCCATTCGGCCTGCACCGCCCTCATCGCTCTGGTCAGGCCCTATGAAGGAGCTTCCTTGGCTCTGATGGAAGTTTTGCAACCACCCTCCCAGCGGGGACATTTTGGGGCCTTTTCCTTTTGAGAAAGCAAACCAGCAAAGGAGGAAAGAAAAAATGGTAAGTTCTGCTCCCTTAGAAAGGGTTTGTTGACCTCTTGGCCATCCTCACTTGCAAGAGGAAGGAAGACACAGAAGGGGGAGAGACACAAACTCTCCTCTAGCACACCCACACCCACCCACACCCTCCCTCCCCCACAGAAACCACCACACTTGGGTTCCTGCCTGGCCTTGCTCAAGATTTCCTGCAAAGCATTTCCTTCCTCACCCTGCAAGCATCTTTCTTTCTAAAGCCAACCAGGAGCTTCTCCAGGTGCAGAGAAAGAAAGAAAGAAAGGCAGGCAGGCAGGCAGGCAGAGAAAGGTACAACAAACACTTTCCCCTGTTCCTGGTGCCAGTTCCCGGGGAATGGAGTGGGCAGGACCTTTCTTTTCCAGTTCCAGCATGGAGGTCCTCCTTGGAAAGCCCTTGAGACTACAAAGCCCTCTCTGGGCATGGATTCACCCAGCTCTTTCCAGACCCCTTGTCTGTCTCAGTTCCCCCATCTGCAAAATGGAGATCCACAGGACGGCTGTGACACACGTGCACACAATGCAAGGATGCCACCCTATTTGGACCCTGCTCAGACCCACTCATTGGAGTGGACTGGGACTTCTCTCCTTGAGTAGCTTAGGAGAGTTTGCCCTCTCAAGCAGGGCCTTCCAATCTGGCCAGCTTATCCTGCTCTGGTCGTTGAGTAGACCCTACTGCCAGTGACTCAACGCCCATTGTTAACTAACCTGATAACCCTGAGAGGACTCACGGCCTTGGGCGCCAAAGTCCACGGGGAAGGAATGGTCCCACTTGAATCCCTCTTGATGGAGGGCATCATCATCATCCATCCTGGCCTAGGGATGATGAGGGTGACTTTGCGTGCCAAAAGGGCTCAGGACCAGAAAGGGACTCATTGGAATTGGATCCATGGTACTATGGGGTGTCATATTGCGACGCGGAAGCCACAACATTCCAGTGTTTCCAGGACAGTCTTCCTGGGTCATCCTTACCACCAGGAGAGCCAAGATGTGGTACTTGAAGAAGAAGAAGAAAGCAGGGTCTCCTCTCAACCCTGGTGGCTCCATCTGTTCTTGGACTCCAACTCCCAGCAAGCACAGACCATGACAAAGGCTTCTGGGTGCGGGAGTGAGAGAACATCTGTGGGGGAGACTGGGCAGGGGGTGGGGGTCCTCTCAAGGAAGGGGACGGCCAGAGAGGTTGCCCATCCCTGGCCCTCCAAAGTCCATCGGCCGCCACCGTGGCAGGCAGGCAGGCAGGCAGGCAGGCAGGCAGAAGAGCAAAGCCCAGAGGAGGGAAATGGGGTGGGGGCCCAGCCTAGGGAAGGGAAGGCCCGGAGGGAGACCTCCCACCCCACCCCACCCACCCACCCACCCGCCGGGTTGGCCTGGAGGAAGGATTTCAGGCAACGGCAACCCAACCTTCCCCATCCTCCACCCCCCAGGCTTCTCCTAGCGGGGGCCTCCCCCAGGGATGATGGGTTCCCACGGCGGAGGGAGAGAGGGCGGGCAGGCGGGGATGAAGCGGAGGAGGAGGAAGAGGAGGAGGAAGGCCCCCCTTCGTCCCCTCCATAAGCAGCAGCGGTAGCTTAGAAGTCCGATCTCTCTCCCCCCCCCCCCCGTTTTCCTCGGCTCCCCATTCCAAAAACGGGTCAAGCCGGGCCGGAGACGGGGGGGGGGCAAAGCAAGGGCCCGATCCTCCGCAACCGACCCCCCCTTCCAGAACCCCCTCCCCCTCCGTCGGTGTCTCCCCCCTCCCCTCCCCTCCCCTCGATGTCCCTTGGGCGAGACTCACTCACCGCCGGTGCCGGTGCCTTGCGGAGGGCAGGAGTTGGCGTGGGCGGGCTGGGGGTCTCCTGGCTGCCTGCCTGGGGGCGGCTGGGGGGGCGCCCGGTGGGCCACGGCGGCAGAAGGCTGCTTCTTCACGGCGGCTTGGCCCCGCCCCTCCCGACGACGTCACGTGCACGGGGGGGGGAGCGGGGAGGAGAACGGGGAGGGGGGGGCAGAAGGAGGCGGAGGAGCCGACGGAGCCCTGCCCGACGCCGACGCTCCCCGCGGCTCACCTGGCTGGGCGGCACATGGACAGGTGGGCTGTGGGAAGACGCCCTGGCCGGCCCCTCCTCCTCATGGCGTGCATGTGGCGGCACACGGGCGGAGTAGCAGACAGACAGACAGACAGACAGACAGACGCGATGCTCCGGACGAGATCCCTTTGCTGTTTTCCCTGCCTCCTCCTCCCGCCCCCCCCCGCCCCGCAATTGCAAACCATCCCAGCCCCCCCCTCCCCAAGAGTCCCAAAGGACTCGAACAAGGCCTGGTTCTGTGACGCCACCCCCCCCCCCCACGCAGGATGGTTTATTCTGCCCCCCCCTCTAAATGTCTTAAAGGCCCGAGATCAGGGGTGCCATATTTCTCTGCTTAAACCAGGGGTGCCCAAACTATGGCCCGTGGGCCAGATCCAGCTTCCGACGCCAGTGCATCCGGCCCACATCGCCCCGCATCGCTCCCAGAAGTGGAAGTGAAATGCACCCATAAGGAGACCCATCCCCTGGGGAGGGGTGGGAAGTGTTTCATTGTGTATTGTACTTGTATATGAACCTGTATATGTTACTTTGTTTTTGCAGGGGGTGGCTGGGAAACTTTGGTAAGGCCAATTTGTTATATTGTATTTATACTTTATATTTTGGTTTTGGTATACTGTATCTTTCATTATGTTGGAAGCCGCCCTGAGTCGGCCTACAAACTGAGAAAGGCGGGTACAAATTAAAATCAAAATCAAATCGAAATCCTTGTGTTTTCGGGTGCGGAAGAGTTAGGGTCTTCTGGGCCCCAGCACTGGGTGGGCAAAACTGACTGCTGGGACCAGACAGGAATCTGTATTTCTTTCCACACAGTTTCTCATGTCCAAAACTTACACAACATTTCAGACTCCAACCGAAACCTTCAGTTGAAGAAAAGGGTGGCGTTTATGTGCCCATTTGGACCCCAAACTTTAGAGGGAGGGGGGGTCCTTGATGCCATGATTAAGAAAGAGCCCCCTTCAAAATTGGAAAAGATCCACCACAGAGTCACTTTTTGCAGGCCGATGGATGGGCTACTAGTGGTCAAGGACAGACCTAGAGCAGTGATGTTCTTGGACTTCAATTCCCAGAAGCCCAAGTCCCTGTGAATCCACACAAATAGGTTTACTGTAAGCGCAGTAAACCCATTTGTCTGGATTCACAGAGACTTGGGTTTCTGGGAATTGAAGTCCAAGAACAGCTGGAGTGCCAAGGTTTGCCATCTCTTTCCTATAGCCTTGAATCCTATACTTTGCAAGCAACTGTTGCGGCAAAAGGCCCAAATCCCCCCCGAAATCTCTCTCAGGTATTTCACACACAAACACACAGAGTTCGGAAATGTCTTGAGTGTATTTCAGTCCTTCACGCTACACAAATTTCCTCTGCGTGAGTAAGTGCCATCTTGAAGATGAAGGTGCCAGAGGGGAGTGAAGGAAGAGGTGCGGGTGGGGGGTGGGGAGGCCATGCGTGGCAGAGGGAGTCTTGCTTGAAGAAGGTGCCCATGATGGGGTGCTATGCCATGCCCCACAAGCACTCAGTGGGAGGAGATCTCTGGAGCCGAGACCAAGGAGCCTTTGGTTCCCCACTGCATGTCCCGGACGCGGCGGAGAGACTGAAGTTGGGGTTGGAAGGCCAACCAGTCATTCCAGTGCTGGAAGTCACCTCTTTCGAAGAGATACTGGTAGCCCCGGTAGCCTGGATACTGGTATCCCACCCAGCTGTGAGGCGAGAAAGGAAAAGAGGCTCATCAGAGATGGTGGCAGCCCTGTGGAGGCAGCACAAACGGCAGTGCAAAATGGCCATCCGGCCCTCGAAGCTTACTGAGAGAACGTGACCCAGCCCCCAACTTGAAAAGGTTGGGATCCCCTGGTCTAGAGGGCTGAAATAATTAAGCTGTCTGTCTGTCAGAGGTGGCCTTGAACATCGATATAGACACTGTGGCTGAAAAATGAGGTTTGAATAACAGTTTACTAAAAGTCACTGGAAAACCATTAGCTAACGTTCCGGACAATAACATTTTCTTTCCACGGACTCTCTTTTCTTTCTGACAGTTGAGCGTAAAAGTGAACAAATAATCTCATCCCCGAGAAAGCCAACCCACCAGCCATTGAGGCCCACTGCATTTTATAGTCCTAGTACATTTACTAAATTAGAATCCAAGCAACTTCTACCCAGAGTCACACATTGGTTGTTTAACTATTAGTCAAAAGGATAATGCTGATCATCATGGGGTAGTCCGGGGAATGTGGCACCAGGAGCCATTTGCCCTTGGGGGGGGGACTTTACCCCCCCCCCCATTCTCCTGCCTCTGAGACCCAGCAGGAAAGAGGCAGCTGCTGAGCTTACCTTCCTCCGGGCACTTTCACGCTCCCCACACGGCCGCAGAAGCCACGGGCCCAGAGGCTGGGCGCATCCTCCTCCTGGATTTCCACCTTGTTTCCCTTGAACCGGATACTTTCGAAGAGGAAGATCTTCTGCTCTTGGGCGTCCAGCTTGGCGGGACAGATGGACATTCAAAGGAAAAGGCCAGTTGCCACCTGGCTAGAGCTGCCCAATTAATTCCCTTTTGGGAAAAGTTTCCCAGGACTCCCTCCTGCTCGGATCATCGGCTTTCGGTACTTGGGGGTCCCGAGAGAGCCCCGCCAGGCCTGGCCCAGAACTCACCATTTGGATGGGCCTCATGGAGCGGAAGCAGTCGCTGCGGCAGCTGCTGGACCAGCTGTCCCATCGGGGGAACTCGCCACGTTCCAGGACAAACATCTCCCCACGCAGGTTGGATTGCTCGAAGCCCACCCAGCTGAGGAAAAGGAAAGGGTGTGGGGAGTGGGAAGCTGGATTAGGGTTAGATGGATGGACTCTCAGCCAAGACTTTGATAACCTAAAGCAGGGGTGCCCAAAATTTTTGGGCCATGGGCCAGTCATGTGGTGGAGTGGGCCAGCCACATGGTTCAGAGGGGCCGGTCATGTGGTTCCTCCCACCGGAAGCGGAAGCAAAACACACCTTGCAATCTGTTTTGCAACAAGATGAGATAGATTTTAAGCTGCCATTTTCTCTGCTTAAAGCAGGGGTGTCCAAACTATGGCCCGTGGGCTGGACCCAGTCCCCTGATGCCCTTGTCACTCCCGGAAGCTGAAGTAAAATTCACCTGGAGCGACAAGGGTGGTGTGGGCTGGATGAATTGGCATTGGGGGCTAGATACAGCCCACAGGCCATAGTTTGAGCACCCCTGGCCTAAAGAGCTGGGAATACATGATCAGCCAGCAGAGTTTAGCTAGGGAAAATGAGGCCACGTCAGCTGGAAGTTTGGCCTGTGAAGGGTGGTGGGTTCTTGGCCCCCGCCGGGGCATGGCTGCTCTCCACCTCTGCCCTGGGAGAAGGCGGCCAGGTGGGACCTTGGCAGGGGGCTGAGCTGCAAGCTTCCCACCAGCCCCATTGGCTCAAGGAGGGGGGGTGTCTGCTGTTGACTCAACCAGGGATGCTTTTCTGAGCCCCCCCCCCCCCCGCCCCATTCTTTCTGGCACAACCATGGCTTCCTCTTCTGCTCTGCCTGGACTTGTGCTTTCTGTTCGCTCCTCCCTGCCAGCCCTGGGTGGGTGGGTGGGTGGGAGATGCTTCAGAATAGCTTCCTCAGCTGCCTCTCCACCCTGGTTTCCCACTCTGGGAATATTCGCTCCTCCCTGCTCTGTGGTTGGAGGGGAATATCTCTCTCTCTCTCTCTCTTCCCCCCTCTGCCAAGGGAGTCACATTTCTCTGCTTGGCAACCATCGCTTCTGCTGGCAAGAAGATCTCCCTCTTTCTCTCTCATTTTGGAGAAATCCTCAGCTTGGCCTGGCAGCCCCCCCCCATATCTCCTCTTTTACTGGGGCTGGAGGGGGGCCACGGAGGCTCTAAGAGGCATCTCTCTGCCTTGACTAATCTTATTTCGGTGGCTCAGTGGTTAAGAAGCTCGCCTTGTTAGCTGGAAGGCTGGCAAGTTGGCAGTTTGAGATCTGGGTACTGCATGATGGATTGAGCACCCGTCATCTGTCCCAGCTCTTGGAGCCTCATTTGGGTGTCCCGATTGGAGTTTCTCCTGCAAAAATCCCTTCGGCCCAGAATAATTTCTGCCATGAAATTATATACTTCCAATATCCGGAAACTTTCCTTTTTACAATTGAAACACCCAGCAGTATTATTTCCATCCATCCATCCATCCATCCATCCATCCATCCATCCATCCATCCTCTCTTCCTACCTTCCTTTCCTACCTGCCTGTCTTCCTTCTATCCATCCATCCATCTTCCCTCCCTTCCTTGGCAATACTTACGGTCCAGAAGCCACGATGATGCTGCGCACCCTCTCCAACCCATGCTCCGCGATGTCCAGACATTCCCCAGTGAACCCCTTTTGCTCTCCCTGAAAGTTTTCCTGGTCAAAGAGGATGATCTGGGGGCAAAGCAGGCAGGGACAATCACTCTGAGGGGAAAGAAGAGAGCGGAAGAGGACTCTGGCAACATGGGTCACACATGGGGGGTGCGTGATCTTCAAACTCCCTGGGTGCCAATGAGGACCCAAGCTGCCCCTTTGGCCATTCTTGGGAGGAGGAGGAGGAGGAAGTCTCTCTGCCCCCCTCCCTGCAAGAACATCCTCTCCTGACTCTTTCCTCCCCTTCCCTGAAAGTTCATTTTCCCACACATGCCCCCAAATGTGGGTTTATATGTTCTAGAACCGTGATGGCAAACCAGGGCACTCCAGGTGTTCAGTTCCCAGAAGCCCAAATCTCTGTGAATCCACACACACGGGTTTACTGTGCATACTCCTACCCGAATCCAAAAGTGCCTCCCCTTTCTTAGTTAGAAGCACTTCTTCCTTGGGGTCCCAGAATCTCTCTCTCTCTCTCTCTCTCTCTCTCTCTCTCTCTCTCTCTCTCTCTCTCTCTCTCTCTCTCTCTCTCTCCATATATATATATTGGGGGGGAGAGAGGAAGGGGCTTTTCTCGAGGTCTCCATCTAGTCTCCCAGTCTCTACTCCAGAGGAGGACTTTTAGGACTTTTCTCCTGAGCGCTGCTTACCTGGAAAGGTTCCCCAGGGGAGGCCTCTTTGCCTTGGCCATTGGAGGCGGGGGAGAGGTGGGCCGTTGGTGGGACGGGGCCGCCTTTGTCCTTCCCCTCTGGGCTGTGGTTGGGAGGGGCAGCCCTTGCGTCTTCAGACATGGTTTTTGCGTCCAGTTGGGACCTGCCAAATAAGACCCACTTCGTATTGTGAACCTGGGTCCACTCCAGCTGTTTTTGGCCTTCAATTCCCAGAAGCTCAAGTCTGGAGCCAAGCCTTCTCTCTCCCACCCACCCCATCACCACTTTGAGCCCTTACCTGTCCTCCTCCTGGGTCTGGCCCACCTTTGCCCCTTACCTTGGTCGTGGGTCTTGGGTGTGGGAAGGTTGGCATCCCCCACCGCCCTGCACACCCCTGGCTTTTATACCTTGCGGGGGCTATTGGGCCCCCGGAAGAACACAATGGAGGTGCTGGGTAATCGTTGCCGGTCTGTCCAAAAACCTTCTGTCATCACATCTCGCAGGGGGTGGCGTGGGGGGTGAGGCTGTTGTTCAGCTGGAATAAAAGTGGGGGGGGGTCTGTGGTGCGCCCTCAACACAACAGAGGCTTCCCGTGCCCATGTCCTGATGAGCCAGCACTTTCTTTTGTGGGGCGGATGAAAAGGCCGGGATGGGCCTTTTTGTGGCCCACCGCCTGAGAGCCCGGGCTTAAAGGGAAAGACTGCCCTTACTCGAAAGCCAGTCCTATCCGATTTTAGAACTCCATGCTCATCTCTGTTTATAGCCAAAAGGCCAGCCCGGTCTGCATCTGCAGATGTTTCCGTAACATGTGGCAGGCATGTCTACTGCACAGAACACTGTTGACCTTCCCACCCAAGTGGTCCCTATTTATCTACTTGCAATGTCTTGCTTTCAAACTCCTAGATTGGCAGGACCTGGGACAGAGGATGGGAGCTCACTCTATCGTGCAGTACCCAGGAATCGGACTCCAACCTTCCAGTCATCGAGTTCAGAGTCTTAACCACTTGAGACACCGCAGTGAAAACACTGAAGACTGCCTAGTCAGACCCAGGAGCAAGTCAGACCTAAGGTGGTTTTGGTCTATCCCAAGGGAGCAACTGCTCTCTCTGTCAGCTGATGTTATTGATATTACTATTATTATTTTGCCACCATCCATGTGATGTTTGCCTTGATTCGGTTAACCGAGTGCCTTCCCTTGAGTTTTACTGCACTTTCCATTGGCTTTCTTATTTTAAATCTCTCTGCTTTGCAGTGTAGCATTTCGACCTTCCTGCTGAAATCCATTTTTGTAGTTACATCTCCCCCAGATGGAATTTTTTAACATTAATTTCCAACTTGGAATGAATGAACAGGTTTTTTTTAAATGGACATGGAAAAGAATCCTCTGTTTTTCCTCATTGGCACAAGGAGGGAGTTTTCTGGCTACTTTGCAAAGTTAAAGGTACTTAACGGGCGGGTCTTAAACTCCAAGAGAAATCCCATCCGGTTCAATGGTCCTTGGCCTCTGGCCCTTCCAGATCTTTGGGACGTTGGACTCCTGGAGACCCTTTCTGGGGAAGACGTAAGAGTTGAGCCCTTTTCTGTCCCCTGAAGGTTGACTTCTATGAAAGGTCTTGCCAGATATTGAAGGGTCTGAGAGTCTTTTCTTTTGCTGCCGGAGGAAGTGAGGCGTCGCTCACTCGGTTCCGCCTTTGGCAAAGAGGAATGTTCCTCATTCATCTCATTTCTACTTCATCTCCTGCGTTTCTCCCACCGTGCAAACGGTGATCCCTTGTCAACAGAAATGCAAACATGTGTAAGATGGTTTTGTTCTGGCTGGCGCTGAGTCAGGGGATTTGGCCAGCGCTCTGGGCTGGTATAAAAAAGCCCCCCTCTGATGTGGGAGAGCCCATGGGGAGAAGCACCAGGGACGGAGGACCCCAGAGAAGCCCCCTCCCAGGGGGTCTGCCCAGAGAGACGGAGAAGAGCTCTCCAGTTGGCCTCTTGGCTTCACCCTCCTCTTTGTCTGTCCATCCGTCCGTCTGTCCGGAGACTCCGCTTTGAGAACTGGCAAGTCTGGTCTCCCAAAGAAAGGCATAAGCAAGGATGTGGAGGTGGGCCGTTGGGTGTGGGTGTAGGGCTTCCCAGGTGCTGTTGTGCTACAATAGTACTTTGTGCACTCTCAGAGGTGGCACCTTCTGTATCATGTATGTGTGTTTCCCAAGGGTGAGCTGAGGCCTTGAACCCTTGGCTTTCTCTCCTCTCATACCTTCCACTCCACAGCTCTTCTGCCCCCCTGGCTCTCTCCAAAACCATGACCCTGCAAAGTGGGAAGTCCTCTGGCCCCTGGAAGGTAGGCCAGAGTGTGGTTAAAGAGTGGTTTTGTGTGTGTGTGCTCATGTGTGTGTGTGTAAGGGGGGCACACACTCCCTGAGCCGGTGGGGGTCCTACTGGGGGAGAGAGGCAGTCCCCTCCATGGGCTCCCCCTCCGTTCTCTCCCCAGATGGTGGCTTGGGATGAGACTGACTTCCAGGGCTGGAGGCAGGAGTTCTCCTCGGAGTGCTACGACATCAACGCCTGTGGCTTCAACAACGTGGCCTCTGCCCATGTGGAGAGTGGCACGTGAGTGGGTTGCTGCCCCCTCCCAACCCCTGGCCCTTTCCCCATCTTCTTGTCATCTTCTCCATCACTCCTCAGCTGTCCAACTGGGTTCTCCTTCTGTGTGTATGGTGGGGATTTCAAATCCCATCACCCTGCCCACCCCTGCTAGGATTGCACCTGAGGCCCCACCTTCTTCAGGGCCATCATGGAGCATCTCTGGTGGGCATCCACACAGAGCCCAGGCCTTCCCTGCACATCCTTTTCTTTCTCGTAGTCAATGGTGGATGGTTTTTGAAGCGGTACCTTTGGCTGGCGAGGTAAAAGCCGCCCGTTGCGAAAGGCCGGCCAGGCTTTTGTGCTGCTTTCCCACAACCTTCAGTTAAGGTTTCCACACAAGGCTGACAAGAGAGTGGCACAAAACCTGGAAGGTCCTTCTCAAGACACCTTTGAAGTGGAATCTCCTTTTAAAAGGTCCTAGGACTCCAGGTGTTCTTGGACTTCAATTCCCAGAAGCCCAAGTCTCTGTGAATACAGACGGATGGGTTTACAAAGACTTGGGCTTCTGGGAATTGAAGGCCAAGAACACCTGGAGTGCCAAGGTTGGCCATCACCATTCTAGGAAATGTCCCTTCCTACTTACTTGCTGCAGAAATGCAATTTCCGTACACCCTCTGAGTCACTAGTCACTTCTCCTTGTTCCTTGTGACTCCTGCCCACTTGCTGTGGGAAACCCCCTCCCCTATGCCATGCCCATATCTTACTGGTGGTCCTTTCCCCACAGGTGGGTGGGCTTTGAGCACCCTGGGTTCCAAGGTCAGCAGTTTGTGCTGGAGCCAGGAGATTACCCTTCATGGGAGGCCTGGAGTGGCAGCCACGCTTACCACGTCCCACGGATGACCTCCTTCCGGCCCATCTCCAGTGTGGTGAGTTGGTGTAGCCAGGGCTACGGTGGCACAGGGAGGGGGTCGGCAGCTTTGAGCCTCCGGCACTTTAACCCCCCCCCAAGAGGAGGAGAGCTTTGTGCCCTTGCCAGTCCCGGAAGCAGAAGTAAAACATGCTCATACAGGCATGCTTTACTTCCGTTTCCAGGAGCGGCAAGGGTGGCGTGGGCTGGATGAATTGGATCCGTCCCATGGGCCATAGTTTGGATATCCTTGGTCTAAAAGTCACCGAGGCAACTGGAGAGGCCACAGAGCCACATGCTCCTCAAACTGGTGACCCAACCCTTCCTCTTGGCTCTGGCACAGAACTCCCGGGGGAGCAAAATGACCCTCTTTGAGCAGGAGAATTTCTTGGGCCGGAAAGGAGACTTGAACGCAGACTGCCCGTCTCTCCAAGCCCTGGGATGGAAGAGGAACGAGGTGGGGTCGCTCTGCGTCCACTCCGGGGCGTAAGTACCTTCATCAACATCCGACGCTGCTTTCCGTCTCCAAACGACCAGTGCTAGGGCCCCCTAAGAGCCCCAGGGACCCCCAAAAGGGCCCCGGGTGGCCCCTTCCTCTTGGGGCGGCCTTGTTCCCTCCTGGGGTGGCCTTTCAGCCGATCCTCATCCCCGCCTCTCTCTTTCCTCCTCAGCTGGGTTTGCTCCCAGTTCCCCGGGTACCGAGGCTTCCAGTACGTCGTGGAAAGCGACCGCCACGCGGGGGAATACAAGCACTTTCGGGAGCTGGGGTCCCACACCCGGACCTGCCAGGTGCAATCCATCCGACGGATCCACCACTGAGCTGGCAAGCAGGCAAGGGGAACCTTTCTCTCTCACACCCACCGCGTCTCCCTTCGCCAGGGGTTGGCCGTGCCAGGGCAGCCGTGGCTGGCCTCTTCTTCCAGTTTTATGCAATAAAGTTGTGTCTCCATACGGTGCCTCTCTATCCGCCAGGCCTGCCCTAAGTCAGAAGCGACTTGGAAGTGGGTGTCGAAGGGTCCTGCTTTCCAGTGGGGCATCGCCTGGCTTCTCTCTGTGTCTGGGGCTTCCAGACTGGCATGCCACCATGCCCACAGCCACTCTCCCCGTAGCAGGGCTCTGGTGCCACCCTGTGGCTGAGAACACGGGGCGGATCTTAATGCTCGCCTTCTTCCCTTCAGCCTCCCCATGGCCTGACAGTGCGGTCTTTGGATGGGCAGAGACTCCACCAGCATGCGGGGGGGGGCAGGAGGGGGGGGCGCCTGCCCAGGCTTGGCTGGGCATTTTCTAAGAAAAGTGTGGCTGCCAATGAAACCTTGGGAAGGCTGAGCAGAGCTCTGGGGTCTGTCCCTGATGCTCTCGGGCCTCATGTCGAAATGAAGTGGAGCAAAGAGGCGCGCGAGTGGCAGCAGATGGTGCTGTTGGATTGAGGGAAGGAAAGCCCTGCTCGGATCCCCCCCCCCCCCACTTCAGGACTGCAGTCATGGCTCAAGTCCAGGCCTGCTCAATGGAATGAGTGCCTGTTGTCTGTCCCTGCTCCTGCCAACCTAGCTGTTCGGAAGCAAGACATTGCAAGGAGATCAATAGGGACCACTTGGGTGGGAAAGGTAAATGGCGTCTTGTGCGCTTTGGCATCTAGTGATGCCGGTAACATGACTACGGAAACGTCTGCAGACGCAGGCAGCACCGGATCTTGGGCTATCAAGAGATATGAGCACTGAACCCTAGGGTCGGATATGAATAGTTTTTGAGCAAGGGCGACCTTTGACCTTAATTTCAGGGCATCCCATGGATCCCACCTTCTCCTGTTTGTGTGGCTTTTTGTGTATATGGGGATTAGTCAGTACTGCTGTGGAGGTGGGGGTGGGGGGAGAGGTCTGTCTAAATGGCCTTTGAGGAGCCCACCAAGAGATCCTAATGGCAAAGCGATGCATGCTTCCAAGGACCGGTCCTTGGGTCACGCACTCACTGGGGCAGGGGGTTTCCTCTTGAGGCCCACCCACTCTGCCACGAAGAGGAGGAAATTACATCATCAAATTATGAAATGAGCAACCATGGTCTGCCTTCTTCTAACAGCCCAAATCTGCTGCCTGAGGCCAAGCCCACCCATTTTTGCAGAGTCGGAGGCCATTCCAGGTTGGACCTGGCCCCAAACGAATGCAAGGCCATCGTGCGCTCCTCCTCTACAGAAGCTGGTACCCTAATGATGCCCGGCTCCTCTTCCTCCTCCTCCTCCTCCTCCTCCACTTTGGACTCTTCCTGGAGTAGCTACTCATTAATTCCTCCCCTCTCCCCCTCCCAACAAAGCCAGCCGGTCGGTCGGTCGGTGGTAATGAGATGCTAAGTGGATTTTCTGTAATATCGGGTGATGGAAGGTCAGGAAGGTAAGGCTGCAGTCAGCGTATTGTTATGATCAATCAATAACCTATTTATTTTCCAAACATTCCTATTAACCTTAGCCAGCCAATCGCCCATTTCCATTTGAAAAGGCTGCTGGCTGGGGGTGGAGGTGGGTGGGTGGGTGGGTGGGTGGGGGGCTTCTGCTGAGTGGACAAGTCCGGTGGTGGAGAAAGCAACACACACACACCCCCGCCCGCCCGCCCGCCCAAGAGGCTGCTGGGACCCAATTAGAGCCCCCCACCCTTTTTTTCATCCCGAGATGAATATGTATTTTTTCAACGTTTTCTGAGTTTTCTCCTCCTCCGTTTTGGCACCTGGTATGGAAAGCCCTGAATGTCTCTCGGAGGAAACAAAGACAGTCCCCAAAAGTTTCCCACCCGAGCCCCCAACTCTTCCATGTGGCTTAGCAGGGGTACTAGATGCAGGAATAGAAGGAACACTGCTACCTTTGCCCAATGAAGTGGTACCTATTTATCTCCTTGCAATTTCTTGCAATTTCGAACAGGAGCTGGGACAGACGACGAGCACTCACTCTGTTGTGCAGCACTCAGGTCTCAAACAGCTGACTTGTCGACCTTCCAGTCATCAATTTCAGCATCTTAACCACGAAGCCACCATAGTCCCTAGCAGGGGGTCGCAAGGGTAGAGCTCCCCCCCCATTTTGCCTGGGACCTTTCAGGAGGACATTTTACCTTGGAGAGGCGCAGTGAACATCTCGGGCACCCATTACTCAGCCAGATAGACCAGTAGCCCCTTTTGGGGTACACGTGCCCCTCATGACCCCTTGCCAGCAGAAGGGCACCTCATCTTTTAGGGCAGTGCTGCTGCTGGTCGGCAAAACCAACCAATCTTCTGAGCTGTTTCCCAGGATGAAGCCCATGGACTGGTAGTCACTGGAAAGCCGTGTGCGTGCGTGTGCGCACGTGCGCGTCCGTGCATGCATTCGGCCTCACATCATTGTCTCAGCTCTGTTGGTGAGACTGGGTGTGTTGTGTGTATTTGTGTTGGGGGGGAGAGGTATGTCTGAAAACAGATTCTGAGTAGAATGAAGGATGGAAAAGGCAAGAATTGATAACTGAAGTTGGAGAAACTTCTAGGGAAGGAGTTCTCAACCTTTTAAAGCCGAGGGCCATTGGGTCATGCTCGGCGGTGGGGGCCCACATGAAATGGTACTGTGGGCCACATCTGGCCTATGGGCTGCAGGTTGAGAATCCCTGTTCTGGCTTCCCCAAGCTCCTCTTTCAAGAGAGAGGGCCGAGGGTTAGAGTCGTCCCCAGAAATCCTTCTCTGTCCAGACGCCGTTCTGTCCGCTTCCCACCTCCATTTCCATGCCAGCCGGATGCCCAGCCAGACCTGCCCCCTGGGCGCCTCCATCACCAAAGGCTAGATCCCCCCTCACCCCCCTCCACCGCGCAAGGCCTATTATTAATAATACCCCTTTAATAATAACAAGCTTAAACTCAGGTTTATGGTGAGCCGGCTGCCCTTTCTCCCAGATATAATCACCTCTCATCCATATGCATGAGATGTTCATTAGCAAACACCAGGCAGGGAAGGGGCTACCCAGGGCCACGCTGCGCCTGCTTCCATGCCGGCCCTCCCTCCCTCCCGAACGGCACAACTGCTTTGCCCATTACCCACATTAAATTAACTCCAACGAACGGGTCTAATAAGGCTTTTGCATGGTGCCGTCAGCCTTCCTTAGAAACAGCAGTGATGTCTCCATGGGGCCCCATTAGACCAACCCCTCCTCCTTGGAGATGCTGGTGCGCATTGCCTGGCACATGTGGGCAGCGAGGTGGCATCTCTGAGCCACAAGAAGAGGCCCGGCTCTTGGCCGGCCTCGGCCACTTCAGAAGCTGGGAGGCGGCGCTTCTGGTTTGAATGGGAGAATCCGCCTCCTGAATGGTGGGCCGTGCAGATGTTCCGGACCGTCAGGATTGCAGAAAAGCCAGGAATCTCCACAGTCTTCATCCTACTGGGTGCGAGTCTTCCTTCCTTACTAGCAGATGACCGTCAGTCTGACACACCAACTCAGCATGCCAGGGTCCAGCCAAACTTCCCGCTAAGCAAGTGTTTAAAAGCGGTGTTCTCTTGAGAAGCAGAAGGGGTCTGACTGTCACAGCACACAGTTTTCCTCACCTGCTTATTTCGGACCTAGCGTGCTAGCGGCCCAATGTGGATGCTTCTATTGCTTTTCCTGTCAGCTTCATTGCTTTTGTGGGACTGGGATCACCACCCTGTCAGCCATGGCCCTTTCCTTCTGCCCAGGCCCCCTCTCACTCCTTCCTCCTCCTCCTCCTCCTCCTCTTCCAGGCGCTGCTTCTGGCCCTGACTGAATGGCACTGGGCCTGGAGGCTCCTGATTCACCCACTCATGTCTCCTGATGCTGGGACTTGCATCTTCCCGTGAGCTGAGATTCCGGTCTGGCCGGCACAGAGCCAGCGCATTTGCCCTCTGTTTTTATGGCACAGGGAGCCGGAGGTGCCGCGGGGCCGTGCATGTGTGCCTCTAGTGTGCATGTCTGCATAGGTGTGGTTGGGCAAGGGAGAGCATGCCATGAGCCCAACTCCTTTGATTGCCTTTCTTGGGGTGCCCAGTGATTTAAGCACCCCCCTCCTCCTCCTGCCCTCCCCACCACCCTGCAGGTTTTCCATCAGGGCCGGCCCGGCACTCTCCACCGCTTGCCATTTATCTCTCCCTCCCCGATGCCTCGCCTCTTATTTCTTCGGCCCTGATCGATACGGCCGGGGCAAAGCTGGCAGCCGTTCTCTCCCCGCCGAGGTGTGCCGTTTTTCTTGGGGGACTTGTCCAGTATTTCTTGTTAAGCCTCCACCTTGGCTTGTTCTTTTTCTCATTAGGCTTTTGCACAGGGCCGGCCATATTTCTTCCACCACGGCTTCCTCCCTCCCTCCCTCCCTCCGTCCGGAGTCTTTCTCCTCTCGAAGATCCCTGGCCTTTCTTGAGAAGAAGACTTTTAAAAGTCCCATTTGGCCCAAGTGGACTCCGGAGCCCGAGCAGAGAAAAGGGGAAGAGGTAAATCCCGGGTCCTGGTTTTTTATCTACTTTGGGAGAAAAAGGAATCCCTTCGGCTTTGTTCTGCGCTACGGATTGGCAGGGGACCATTGTTTCCCCATTTCTTCCCTGTCTTTCCCCCCTCCTCCCCAAAGAGCAGGTTCAGAGGGTGAGCAGGTGACTCAGAAGAAGGCCACGAATGCTGAAAGGATGGAGAGGTGTAATAAGAAAACTGAACCCATGGGGGCGACAGAGAGCTAGGTCGGTAGCTGCAGTCCTAAATACATAGAATGGAAGGAACCCGCACTCTAACACCCATCCACCCCACAAGAGTCCTGAGCAGAATTCGAGGGCTTTTGATACTCTTTCTCAGGGGTGCCTGTGGGCCAGATCTGGCCCCGGATGCCAATTCATCCAGCCTGCACTGCCCTCGTTGCTCCCGGAAGCAGAAGTCAAACAAACTCATATGGACGTGTTTTACTTCCACTTCCGGGAGCAGCAAAAGCAGCATGGGCCGGATGAATTGGCATCAGGGGCTGGATCTGGCCCACGGGCCGTAGTTTGGATGCCCCTGGTTTAAGCAGAGAAAAGGGTTGCAACAGGATCAAACAACTTCTCTCCCCGCTCCCCTTTTCTGCCCAATGCTTCTTGTGCTTTCATCTCCTTCTGGTGCGTTTCTTATCTTCCAACATCTGACTGCAAAGCGCTGGATCTTCCGCATATTTCCAGGGAACGAAAAAACGGCAACAGCAGGGCCCTATTTTATCGGAAGCCTCTTATCTTCCTGTCGCACCAGTGAAAAGCATGCTCAGTTACCCACGCCTCACAACTGGAAGCCAAAACAGAGTCAGCTCCTGTGGTTGCACAACCAATGGCATCGTCCGTTCAGGCATAGGACCCAGTGCGAAACTACCTCCAGGAAGCCCACTTTCCCCCTTTCTTTCTGCTGTCATTTTATGACTGGCATGATCAGCTTCACCCAGGCTGAGGTTGCCATGTCTTCCCGTGCCTCTGCTCTAAGGCAGGAGCTGGTGTGCATTAGCCTGCTGTATTCCCCTCCACTTTGGGGGCTCAGATTTGCACACTAGACAGAGGTTCCCAACCTAAGGCCCATGGGCCGGAGCTGGCCCACGGCACCATTTCATGTGGCCCCCACCCCTCCAAGGGCATTTGAGAAAACAAACTGGCCACCCCCTTTGAAGATGCTGAGACAAAATGGCCACCCCATCATGCAAGCATGGCAACATGGCCATCCGGCCCTCGACGCTGTCTCAGAACGCGTGACCCGGCCCCTGGCTTTGGAAAGGTTGGGAACCTCTGCATTAGGCATTCACTTTCCGCTTAATTGTGCTTTGGGTCTTGGGTGTCCGTACTGGATCTCAGCTAACCACCGTGGGTGGGAAGGGAGAAAATGTAGATTGTGTAGATCTGAAGGTTGCTGCATTTGATGCATGAAGGTAGCACAGAGTTCCGGGGATTCGATCCTTCGACTGCCCTAGGAGCCAGCATGGCAGCGCCAAGCTCCGGGCTGAGGCCAGACCTTTGGGCTTCTGCAAGCACAGTCTTGGGCCTCTGGGACGAATCAGCCCTCTGGCTGCCTTCCTCCCCCCCCCCCCCCCCATCATCCTTCCAAGGCCATTTCTATGCAGATGATCCTCTAATCTCAGAGAGGGGGAAGGGAAAGGGGGGGGAGGAGAGTCCTCTTAACTGCTGATGAAATTCAATCTCACCTCCAGCCTGATTATGATAATTTGCAATGCGCCGAGGAAAAGTGAATTATTATTAAATGCAAATAAAAGTTAAATAATGCTGTTTGGGAGCCGCTCAAAGTGACAGGAAAGCTATAAATTAGGAGGAGAGATTTGAGCCGCAGATAATATATCACGGGGTGAGTAGTTAGGCGTCTCTTAAGACCCGAGCCCGAAACACCACCACCACCACCACCCGGGCAGACCCCCACCCCACCCTGCCCCACCAGGGACTTATGTGCAGAAACACAGGAACAGGAAGGTCAGGATGAAGCCGCCTGGCCTTGCCCAAAGGAAGGAGGGTGCCCACCTGTTGCAACTGGACAGGACAAGGAGCTAGTCCTCATTGGTCAAGCTCCCCCTCACGTGAAAGCCAGTCATCTCCAACTCTACGGTTCAGTGCTCATCTCTGTATACAGCCAAAGAGCCAGCGCTGTCTGTGCCTGCAGCAGGTCATGTGGCAGGCATGACTAGACACAGGAGTGTACGGAATGCTGTTTACCTTCCCACCAAAGTGGTCCCTATTTATTTCCTTGCAATGTCTTCCTTTTGAACTGCTAGGTTGGCAGGAGCCGGGACAGACGACGGGTCATGCAGTACCGGGGAATCGAACTCCAACCTTCCAGTCAGCGAGTTCAGCATCTTAACCATTTGAGCTACCGCATGGGTCTACAGAAGCGTAAAAGCTTCTCGCTTGCTGGGGTCAGCGTTTAGGACTACCTCCAAACGTTATCATTTGCAAGGCCCAGGGGGACTCCCTGCATACCTTGGACAGCTCCCTCCCTCCCTCCCTCCCTCCCTCCCTCCATACCCTAAAAGATGGGCCCAGGAGAACCACAAAGCCCAGCATGGGTGGGTGGTGGGGCTAGGCTCCATTAGAGCTGGCCCACTGCTTTACAGGGCTTCCTTTTAAAACCCCACCATAGCCTCCTCCTCTTTACTGGCCACGGCCGTGGCTTTCCACACGGGGTCCCCCTTCACCCGCGCTTGCCGTGGCACCATCTGCATGGCCCATCCATCCTCCCTGCCCAGACCCGCCTGCCCTTTCTTCTCCTCAGACAATGCCGGAGCCAAAATGCCCCCCCTCTCCTGTTTCTGCTTCTTCCATGGAGGAAGAGGAGGAGGAGGAGGCTCTATAACAGGGGTGACCAAACTATGGCCCACAGGCCAGATCCAGCCCTGATGCCAATTCATCCGGCCCACGTTGCCATCGCCATTCCCGGAAGCAGAAGTAAAATGCGCCTGTACGGAGGCCAGTTGGGCACAAGGATTGTAATGGAGAGTTTTCTGGCTGAGATGGGATTTGAACTCCCATCTTCTGAGTCCTAATCCAACACTTTAACCACTGTTCTCTCCCCTGCCCCCCCCCTGGAAAAACTAGATGAAAAACGGATTCAAGGAGGCGACCCAAGCTATAGCGATTTCTAAGGGTGCATTTTACTTCCACTTCCGGGAGCGACAAGGGTGGCGCAGGCCAGATGAATTGGCATCAGTGGCCGGATCCAGCCTGTGGGCCATAGTTTGGGTACCCCTGCTCTAAACACGAAAGGCTCTTTTAACCGATGCGATGCGGTGGGTTTCTCTCTCTCTCTCTCTCCCGCTTCCCCCCTCCCTTCTTCTAAAAAAATAAAAAAGGCGAACATTGTTTTATACAGGGATTGCGGAAATTATTGCCCGTAATTAGAGTCATTTCGATTCCAGTCTCTGCTTGGGCCTGACATATTTTGCATACTTTGCTGGCGCAGAACAAGTCGGCGCATAAAAATTGCATGCAGGGCGGTGGTTGTCTAAACT
The DNA here is from genome assembly GCA_035047305.1 of Bradypodion pumilum. Lineage (NCBI taxonomy): Eukaryota > Metazoa > Chordata > Lepidosauria > Squamata > Chamaeleonidae > Bradypodion > Bradypodion pumilum. The sequence continues at coordinate 21,275,837 of JAWDJD010000014.1, read as the reverse complement.
AGCGGAAAAAACTGCCTCCGTTTCGGAGCAGGGGTGGGTGGGGGACATGTGCAATGTGGTGTAAATTTATTTCCTCTCATGAGGGAGGGAGGGAGATGCAATGCTGGTGGCGCAGTGGTTGAAACTGCTGCCCTGCAGCCCAAACGATGTGAGTTCGATCCTGATGGTTGATTCAGCCTCTGCCATCATTTTGAGTTTGGTCCCATGAGGGCCCAGTATGTTGGGAGCAAAATGCTAATCAACTTGTGAACTGCCCAGGAAGGTGTGCTAAGTGCAGGGATGTAAGATAAATGCTCCGGACTTGAAAGGGAACTTTTCGGGCTTTGGGCCGGTCACATGGTTCAGTGAGCCGGTCAGGCGGTTTCTCCCATGGAACTAAAATGTGCCTTGCAATCTGTTTTGCAACAGGATGAGATTGATTTTAAGCTGCCATTCTCTCTGCTTAAACAAAGGGTGCCCGAACTATGGCCTATGGGCCAGATCCAGCCCCCAACTCCAATTCATCCAGCCTGCGCCGCCCTTGTTGCTCCTGGAAGCAGAAGTCAAACACACCCGTACAGGAGTGACGAGGGAGGTGTGGGCCTTTGCAGAAGACAATGGTGCCCAGGAGAACCTGAATAGCCTCAGGCTGAATTGTTCAGTTATTGAGGGGAGGGTGCGGGCGGGGGGGGGGGGAGAGGAGAGGAGAGGCAGGATGTTCTGTGCTCCTTCCCTTCATGCACGGAGACCCACCCATCACCACTGGCCCAGCAGCAGCCATGCCCGATGGCTACAGAGAGACCAGAGCTCAGTGCCAGGGCAGGAGGTGGTGGAGGAGGAGGAGGCAGGAGGAAGTCAGGAAGGAAATCTGGAAAGGGCACCGATAGAAGGGTTCGAAAGCAAGACATTACAAGGAGATAAATAGGTACCATTTCGGTGGGAAAGCTAACACTGTTCTGTGCATTCCAGTGTCTAGTCCCGCCTGCCACATGACCACGGAAATGCCTGCAGATGAAGACAGTGCTGGCTTTTGGTCTGGAAATGGAGATGAGCACTGAACCCTAGAGTCAGATATGACCAGCTTTTGAGCAAGGGAGATGTTGACCTCTATGGGCAATGCTACGGTGTGTGTGTGTGTCTCTCTTAAATTGGGTCCCCTGTAGGGCTCAGGGTGGCTGTATCCGGCCTTGAGTGCGTGCCTGCCATGCTCCATGGTGCACAGCACATGGGCAAACAGCCAGTGGGATCTGGGCCCAGCAGGTTCCCCATAAGTCACCCTCCCCCCATCTATGGGGTCTCCTATAGCCAGAGCTACTACTCCTTACACCCCCTGTTTGTGTCAGGTAGGCAGGCGGGGGGGGGGGCCAACAGAGGGCTCTTCTGTTTTCCAGCTGCAGCAATTTTACGTGTAATTAAGTTAATTAATTGCCAAGCCTGGTGCCGAAATGGAGACACACGATCTCCGCAGGCTGACCCTGGTGACATTATCCCTCTCCCTCCCGAGGAAGAGCTGAAGCCCCCCACCCCACCCCACCCCCTGCATTTGCCCAATGAATGGAGGCTCCCCCTTCCCCCCCTGAGCCCCACAGAGGGGTGGGGGTGAGGCATTTGGGGGCTGGCTGGCCTGTCCCAAAGGAGGAAGAACAGGAAAGCCCCCCCCCCGGACTCCAAAGGAACAGCTTTATAGGACTTCATCCATTAAAAAGAAAAATCTACACGTGATTTCATCTGTTTTCATTCTTTCAAAAGTTTGCAAGTTTCCCCAGGTGTGTTTCTCTTTTTGAAAACTGGAAAGTAGCAGATTGACAGATGCAGTCATAGAAATAAATGGGCAGGTAGAGTCACAGCTGGAGAAAACTGTTTAACCGGTTGTACCAAGATGTGAGTGTTGAGACCGACAAGGCATCCGATAGATAGAAAGGGGGCAGCGGCAGATCTTGGGGGAGACATTTTTTTTGGGGGGGGGCATTTAAACAGACGTTGTGTGTTTGTGTGTGTGTGTGTGTGTGTCTTCGGTCAGGGATGTGTTGGCTCTGGGTAATTCCCTGCATTTAGCTGCACGGGGGGCTGGACTAGATGACCCTATGGGAGCCCTTCTGATCTCCCAATTCTCTGGATTCTGTGATTCCAGACCCGCTTCCCAGGTACAAAATCGGTCCCTTCCTAGGAAGCCTCTCAAGGCCTGGAGTTTGGAGGAGAAACCGGAGGTGGGCGAAGGCGCTTCTTGCCCAGCCTTTGTGGATTTTCCTCACCCCGAGCACCAAATGGCGTGGAGAAAGGGCCAAGTGGCCTCCGGAGGCCTCCTTCCCGCCCTCCCGGCCTCTGGAGCGTCCGGTGTTGATTTTGCAAAGCAACGCCAGCTCAAGCGATCATCTCCAGGCGCCACATGGGAACCCAAGACAGCCGGGGTCAAAGGTGAGAGGTAATCCCCCCACACCCATGGGACAGCTTGGGCGAGGGGGTCAAAGGATCCATTTGCAAGGTCCCAGCCGGGCGTAACTTGAGCCCCCAACCAAAGAAAAACAGGCAAGGCAAATGCCAATGGTGGTGGGCGCTGGACAGCTGCAGGTCTGGAGAAAACCAGGGAAGACGTCATGGCTGGGTTGGTTTGGGTGGTGGTGGTGGTGGTGGTGGTGGTGGTGAAGAGGCCATTTGGTCTTGTCTTGCTGGGCCTAAAGACCCAACAGACCCAACTGGGCTTCTCTATGGAAAAATGGGACAAGTGGCCAAACTGGTCTGCAGGCAGAGAGACCGGACAGGTGGACTCCTAAATGATGTGTGTGTGTGTGTGTGTGTGTGTGTGTGTGTGGGGCTCTCAGGTGGGGTGGCTGCCCCCTCTTTTCTCCTTCTGTGTTGTGTACAGGTGGAGGTACTGCAAAAGCAGAAAGCTGCACCAGTGGGATGCCCACCTGCCCTGCGGCTGAGACTCAGCCTACAGCATGCTGCGAGGTGTCCAGAATAAAAGCAGTTGCCCCCCCCCCCCGCGTCCCGTCCCGTCCCGTCCCCCCACCCACCCACAAGCTGTCATGCATATCCACCCCCACCCACCCACCCACCCACCCTTTGCAGGAGCAACCAGTGTGGAGATGGAACTGTTGGTGTTTTGCTGCTCCTGATAGTAGCCTCGGGTGATCCTGGAGGCTGGAAACAACTAATTTAGCCTGGCCTAAGTTTCCTCCGCCAATTAACCTCAGTCTTGAGCCCAACGGCCAGGCCTGCCCTTTGGTTCCAGAAGTGTTTCTTCCTTCCTAACAAGCACAGGAGGAAGATGCACAGACAGGCATGAAAGCCCCACCCACCCACACCCCCCCCTGGGGTGGTGGTGCATGCTCAGTTTGGGGAGGGGGGGCTCTGCCCTCCGGTTCTTTCCATCCCCCCACCCCCGGTCAAGCACTCCCAGGACTTTCCCCTGCGGCAATCCTGGGTCAACCCAGCTCTTGCTTTGGGCTGTCGACTCCAGCGCCAGCGCTGCCACGGATCTTGTTTGTGGCCGAGTACATCATGGCCTGCCTTTCATCCTGCTGGAGAGCGACAGAGCTCCTAGCTTCGCCGCCGGCCCGCAGCAAGGCAGGTTAATGGGTTTGTTGGCAGCGACGGACCTTCTCCGGGCTTGGGGTGGCCAATGGCGCACCGCCCAAGATGGGGAAAGAAAAGGAGGTGATCCTTGGCATAAACCTGCCAGTGCTAATGTGCACAGCCAGAAACCCTACGACGAAGGCCTGTTTGCATCGTGTGAAGAGGAGAAGAATGCACGCGGCCACCAGATTGGCTGGGCTGATCTTCCAGGCGTAACGGCTGCCTGTGCGCATGAAGCTCCCGGGCCTTGAATCATTCCTTCCCTTCCAGTTCTTTCCCTTTGGGCCAGCCAATTGCAGCCATTGCAGCGATAGCGATAACAATGAGACGTTTATACCACCACCAACCGCTCCATAGCACTTAATGCACTCTCAGGGTGGTTCACAAGGTCATGAGCATTTTGGCCCCAATACACTGGGTGCTCATTTTACCAACCTGGGAAGGATGGAAGAGGCAGAGTCAACCTTGATCCCCATCAGGATCAAACTCACAATGTTTTTTGGCTGCAGTACAACAGTTTAACCCCCTGTGCCACCAGGGCTCTATGATAACAGGTTGTAACTCTTGTTCTTCACGGTCCCCTGTGAATCCAGTGTGTATGTGCAGTAAACCCATTCGTGTGGATTCACAGAGACCACAAAGAAGAAGAAGAAGAAGGAGAATTTGATAGAGCCTACAGTAGGCCAGGGATGGCCAACCTTGTCACTCCAGCTGTTCTTGGACTTCAATTCCCAGAAGCCCCTGATCAGCAGGAGTGCTTGACTTGGGCTTCTGGGAATTGAAGTCCAAGAACAGCTGGAGTGCCAAGGTTGGCCATCCCTGGCCTAGGGGCAGAAATCGACATTGTAGATAGCCCAGAATTAGAACATCATTATATTTAAGAAGGATGTTGCCATAAATTGGGGCGCATGTCTCCCTTTTTCTCTTTTGAACCCCACAAACCACCCTTTGCTCATCCAAACCAGCCTCTTCCACTTTCTCCCCATCCAGGGATTCCTTGACTTTTTGGAAATAAGTTTGAAATCTAAAGTGCCCAGATGTTCAACGGTGTATTTGCACATTTAAGAGGGAGGGTTTCACACAAACAGTTTCCCCTTCCCCATTTCCCCAGGTTCCCTTTCTCCAGCTTCACAAATTCTCTTTAAAATCATTGAGAAGTGTATGCTTAATTATATTTGCATATGGAAAAACTGGGCCTAATTAGTGTGATTGATTATTATTTTAACCTTAATGGCATTTTGAGTATCTGTCCCTCCCTAATAGCAAAAGTATCTCTCATAAATCAAGCCCCCCCCCCCCCGGTATGGCAATGGTCTATTGAGCTGCCTCGTGAAATATATTTTATTAATATACTAGAATGTATTGAATCTCAAACAAGTCAAACAAGTGCTCATTTATTAAACCATTTAAATGTCAGCTTTATACAGGCATAATATCGCAGGAAATATGTTCCCCCGCGAAAGACATCCACAGGGCAGGCAGACTCAAAATATTACTTATTTGGCTCAAATATATGAAGGAAATAAAATTTCAATTATATAATTTATGGCGCGAAATAAAATTTATATCGGCTAACATAAATGTTTTGAATTAGCCGGCGTACTTTCCTCGGAAACTTTCCCAGGCCCTTCCCTGGAAGTGGCTTTCCAGCTGAGCGTGCGCACGAGTGAGCAAGTGAACGGCAGGCGTGGGAGGGAAACGTGGAAACACCAGGATGCATTCTCTGGCCGGTTCAGGAGGGAATTCGGATTTTGCCCCCAACATGCTGGGGAATAATTTAACTGACCTTGGAAGGACAGAGGCGTTGAGTCAACCTGGATCCCTGCAAGGATTGAACTCACAATGCTCAAAAACCTCTTATACCCGGCACAGCCTGCCATTGATACAGCGCCCAAACAATCCGGCCCTAATTAGGAACCAGGGCAGCCACACCTTGGCATATATTGGACCAGGCTTGAGATGATTAGCAAAGTAATGCAAGAAATCATTAAATTAAGCCTCTGCGCCATGCCCGCTGCTGATCTATCGCAAATCTCAGCTCCTAATCAGCTCCTAATTAATGCATTGGGTCATAATAATTCATGCCGCCAATGAGGCAGGCCCCTCCATCCCTCTCCTCACATGGGGCAAATTTATTCTTTTTTTGGAGGGGGGCAGCAAACAAAGCATGAAGCCGAGGGAACGCCAGCCTGGCTGGGTTGCACGGCAGAAGGAGAAGTCCCCAAAGGCTGAGAAAATATTCCTGAGACCCTGGGGACGCAGCTGGGGTCGAAGGGGGGCAGGCAGGGCTCTCCTAGCTTAGGGGGTGCCCCACCTTGGAAATACTTTGCCTACACTTGATTCGCTCCCCTCTTTCTGCTGAACTTTTTAAAAAAAAAACATTTTGCACCTCCTCCTTTTCTTATGAGCTTTTCTTTGGAGTTGCTGGATGGGATTTTCTTTTTGACTGACAGCAAACACGGCCCGTGGCTTGGACGTGGGAACCAGCAATTCATTCCACTAGCCCGACCCCCTTGCCTTCCTTGCTGAACGGTGCATCAGCATGGGAAGGTAAATCCCACTGATTCTGTGGGTCTGCTCCAGGAGGTACTGCTGCCTGGATTCACAAAGAAAGCTCCTGGAAACAATTCTTCTTCTTCTTCTTCTTCTTCTTCTTCTCCTTCAAATGCCATGTCTCATTCTGAATATTGGCTCTCAAAAGGGTGATCATCCATGATATATATATATATATAGAGAGAGGGAGTGTAATCTGTTGCATGCCGCCCAGAGTGGACAAGTATCCCAGATGGGCAGGATAGAAATGTAATAAAGAAATAAACAGTGGAGTCTTATTTTGGCAATGCAAAACAAATCCATGGTTGTAATGCCAACTCTCTCCCTCCCTTGCGAAGCTCCCAGAGGTTTCTTCCTCCATGCATTTCTTTCCTGCTCTCCAGAATCAAATTGCCAACATGGAGTGGGGGGGGGAGCATGGGGGGAGCCGCTCAGTTTGCATCCAGACGGAAAAGCAGCCAAATGCCATTGCTGCATTTTTGCCCCATGGGTTTACAGCTGGGGGGGGGGGGGCGGGTAGGGGGAGGAGGAGGAGGAGGAAGGATCAGGCCCCTTTGCCCAGGCCCAGCTCATAGGGGAGGTTCTGGTCACAGGCTACTAGTGTGTGTGTGTGTGTGTGTGTGTGTGTGTGTGTGTGTGTGTGTGTGTGTGTGTGTGTGTGTGTGTGTGCTGAGTCAGGCCCCCTTGTCTGTCAAGAGATGTCTTCTCAGCCATCATCAATACATGCCTTTGTCACCCTTAATGGCGCTCCTTCCTGCCAACGTCTGTTTTCGGGCTGTCGGCTCCTCTACGGCCCAGCAAAGGGGGCCTGCCCTCTTGAGGGTCTCCTTGGGGGCTGACACGACACTGCATGCCCTGCTTCGGAATGGCTGGAGAGCCAGGGGTCAGTCAGAGCTGCCCTCCCCACCAGGGGCTTTGGGGGGGGCAGAATCCCTCCAGGGAAGAAGCAGGGCCTTTCTAAGGGTTTTGCAGAACTACAGCTGAAGGAAAGCCAGCAAAGACTCCTTCAGACCATCCGGCCCACTAGGGGCTTCGAGACGAAGGTGTGTCACACACACCTCTGAACTGAGACGCAGCATTTGCACTTGGACCCCAGGCCACCTGGCTGCCCAGTTTTGTGCATCTGCCATGGGTTTAAGTGGTTACGATGCTGAACTCGCTGACTGGAAGGTCAGAGTTCGATTCCCGGGTACTGCATTGATGGAGTGAGCTCCCGTCCTCTGCCCCGGCTCCTTGGGGGAGGGAGGCCCATGAGGATGAGGATGATGCTCCTGGTGGTGATGGAGTTGGGAATTGAAGTCCTCCACTTTCACGTCCATGTCTTCTCTCCCCATGCAAAGACAAATGGGAGGGAGGGCAAAGGGGGCCGTTGGGCTTGTTGGAGGCCAGTTGGGGGTGGGGTGGGGGTGTCAAAGGCTCCCTGTTTCGGAGACCCTCCTTTGGTGGAGGCCTTATCACCTTTATTCATGTAATAGAGACGAAGTTGCCCAGCTTCTCCGGCGCATCCATCGAGAGATTTATTAACCAATTTAAAATACTATTGTCTTTCACTTGAGAGCCGAGATTGAGGTGTGTTGTCGGAGGAATATAAAGCTACAATCAGTGGCCACGCCGCCCTGCCAGGCGCCACTACCTGGGACTCAATAGATATTCATGAACACTCACGTATTTAGTGACGGAAATAACTTAATGCCGACAGAGTCGATGGAATAATAGCCGCTTCCTGGCTGACTTGCAGCCCTCGGAAAATGAGATTGGGCTGCCTTCATTTTTCTTGTCTTTTTTTCCCCTCCCGCCCGGATTTCTTGCCGCAGAATACGCGCCACGGAAGGGGATGCGCTGCGCATTCTTGATGAGGGCTGGGGAAGCCAAACCCTCCCTTCCTCCCTCTCTCCTGTCCTTCCTTCTATAATCTACTCTTCCTACTTTCCTTCCTTTTCTTTTCTTGTCTTCTATTCCTTCCTTCCTTCCTTCCATCATTTCCTTCCTTCCTTCCTCTATCACAGGAGTTCTCAACCTTTTAAAGTTGGGTTGGGGGCCAGGTCACACTCCCTCAGACAGCTTCAGGGGCCAGATGGCCATTTTGCCCTTCCTCCAGCACATGCAATTCCGGGTGTGGTGGAGGCAGTGTGTGTGTGTGTGTGTGTGTGTGGGGCACATGAAATGGTGCTGTTGGCCGCATCCAGCCCATGGGCTGCAGGTTGAGAATCCCTGTGCTACCCTTCCTTTCCTCACCCATAGACCAAATAGTGGAGGCGGGCGAGAAGCCCTTTTGCATCTGGTCTTAGTCTGAACTTCCCAGGAGCTCTTCAAAGGGCTGAACGAAGGAACGGAGACGTCAGTTCAGGACCTTGGAGAGTTCTTGTAGAATTTAGATCAGGGATGCCCAAACTATGGACCGTGGGCCGGATCCAGCCCCCAACACTAATTCATCAGGCCTGCGCCACCCTCGTCGCTCCCAGAAGCGGAAGCAAAACACGCCCATCCGGGAGTGACAAGGGCGGCGCAGGCCTGATGCAATGGCATACCTGCAAAAGGGTGAGTAGATCTTGTGGCCTCCCAGGAGCAAAGGCCACTCACGGGAAGCTGGGAGAGGTCTCCAGGTCTTTGGGCAGGGCTTTGGTCTGGCTGGCCATCGGCCCAACCGGCCCACGTCAAAGGGAAGGGAAGGAGAAGGAAGGGGTGGCCTGGAAGGTGGTCCGGGTGGCCCTGCTTTCTAGCCGGGGAGCCTAAGATTCCCTCCGCAGGGGAGAGCAAGGCAGAGGAGCTGGATTGCTATGGCAACCCAATCAGCTAAAATCCTCCCATTCAATTCATTTGTTAGTTTGCATTAATGGGAGGGGAGGGGAGCGCCCCCCCTCCCTGAGAGGAGCCTTCACCTGAGCTCAATCGGCTGATTAAATTAATAGCTATGGATGACTGGTGTTCTATTTCAAAGGAGCTATTTTTAAAAAATATCCATAATTTTAATTACACATTGACACACACTCTATCCCTAATGAAGGAGAACTTCACGGCAAGGCCAGGTGCTCTTAATTAATGCTTAGATGGAAACCACTGCAAGGGACTTGGGGAGGGGGGAGGGGGGAGGATCGGGCCTGCCCCACGTCTCCCGTGTCACCCCCCCCTCTCTCTCTCTCTTCTGTTTCTTTCCCGTCTTTCTGCCCCTTCCTTATTTTGAGGGAAGGGACCCTCAACCTATGGGGCCAGGAAGCAGTCAGGGAATAATGAGAATCTGAGAGACTCCGTTGATGGTCTAGAGACGTGGTTCAGGCAAACCTTCATGACTGACCCATCACTCATGCAAATGAAGCCAAGACTCAATACTCCCAAAGTCAATCCTCAAACAAAGGAAACCTATCAGCAAACCTTTTGAGCTCCCATTCAGCCTCATCTGGTTTTAATTCCCCACCCGACTAGTGGGGGCTCTGGCGGTGGTTGTATTTGCCATAGACAGATTCCTCCTGAGTGCCACACGGTGCATGGAAGATGTGGGGCTCCTCCTATGGACCAGAGTGATTCCTCTGGGAACATCTGGCAGTAAGAAGGAGAGCAAGTATTGAAGAAAACACGCACAGAGGTTGCATTCCTGTTATGTTCCCGGCAGGCAGGCAGCAAAATTGGTCATTAACAGCCACTCATAGAAATGTCGCCAAGTGTAAACACCGACATAACCTTTGGCTCTCTTGGAGCTCCTTGGGGAACTGGCAGCAAATTCAATAACCAGCTAGCTCACCCAGCAACACACCCACTCTTTCTTTCTTTCTTTTATCCCCCTGTTTCTCTCCTTCCCTTCTTTCCCTTCCTTCCTCCCTCCCTCCAAGTGATAGGAAAGCAGGTTCCTCTCCACAAAGGGAGATCAGGTCCTTCCCCATAAACAGATGCTTCATCAGGCAAGAGGGGGGGGGGAATCTAAGGACATTTCTAAGTAAAGGCCACCCATGCTTGAAAACCAGTTGTATCTGACTCTACGGTTCAGTGCTCATCTCTGTTTATAGCTGAAGAGCCAGCACTGTCTGCTTCTGCAGACGGTTCCGTGGACATGTGGCAGGCATGCCTCAGCACCAAAGTGCATGGGACACTGTTTACCTTTCCCACCCAAGTGGTCCCTATTTATCTACTTTCAATGTCTTGCTTTTGAACGGCTAGGTTGGCAGGAGCTGGGACCGATGATGGGAGCGCACACTGTCGTGCAGCACTCGGGTCTCGAATGGCTGACCTTCCGCCTCTCAGTCAGTGTCTTCTTAACCCCTTGAGCCACTGCAGTAAAGCTCCAACAACGATCATTTCCAACTAATCAACCCTCAAGGCCACCTTGGAAAAGGTGCACCTTTCAACATCTGGGGAGGAGGGGACCACACACACACACACACACACACACACACACACACACACACACACACACCACTGTGGTTAAACCGCTCACCCTATTCCCAACCACAGGCGGTGGCTGGAATGAGTCCATGACGCTTAAAACAAGAGTTTGAAAAAAGTTACACTTTTGGAAGGCAACACCTAGAATTCTAGCTCAAAACAATGCCTCATGTGCTCCTGCGGTTGAATTATTGCTATCCTTCCCCCCGCTTTTTTTTAATGCTTTTGTTTGGTGTTAAAAATAAAGCCACACTTTTGGAAGGCAACTCTTAGAATCCTAGTTTAAAATAAGACCTTATTTTTCAATCTCATCCCAAATTAGTTGCTAAATTTGAAACCTGAACATGTGTGTGTGTGTGTGGGGAAAGGATACTATGGGGTCATTTATATTAGAAGCAAATAACACTTGGGGGGGGGGTAATTAATAGGCGAAGAAAGTGTATAAGATAGTGTCAAAGCACAAATAATTATAGGGAGTGATTAATAGAGCGCGCCATCCTTAATTGTGTTAGCAAGAGAGACGCCTTCCCCTCCACCGCCCGGCTCTCTCTCTCTCTCTCTCCCCCCCCCCGCCCCCCCAGCCTGGCTTCTCTATCTTCATTGGCTAATTTGATTGAAGATTTAATTTGATAGAGATACATTTCTGAAAAGATGAGCTTCATCTTTATCAGAGCGATGCCATTTGCCCGGAGATGTCGTTGTGATGGCTGTCAGTGCCTCTTTCAGAAAGGGTTGTGGGTGGGGGGTGGGGGGGCAGGAAATTCATCTACAATGACATAATTTTTAATAATGTATTAAAAAAATCCATTCTGAGATCTGAGGCGTGATTTCTCCCCTTACCTTTTGCAAAAAGCTGTTGCCCCTTGGCCCCACATCCAAACTTTTGTGCACTTTTGCTGCAAATCCTTGAGCCAACCGAGGAGCCCGAAAGTCCCGTCCCGTCCCCTGCCCTTCCCTCTCTCTTGGAGGCTTGAAATGGCCATTTTTTCCACCCACCCACCTGTGTGCCCTTGTCTGGAAACTCAAACAAAGCCCATCCTTCGTTAAACCTCATTTGAAAAGCATGCCTAATTGTTCCAATAGCACATGTGGAGGCTGAAATGAAACCTGACAAGGGTCACCTCTTCGCCACACGCCATCCGCAACGCTCCATCTTCCAGTTCACAGGTTTTATAGGGTTATGGAAGCCCATGTGCTAAATGCTTTGCTATGTTTTATGTGTCCCTATTTACATTTTTAAACAGAGTCAGACATTTCTGCCGACTTAACATTTTCTCCCTTTCTTCTTGTTTCTTTTATTGCAATTCTGCTAAGGCTGACCTGTTTTGGACGTAGGTTGAAAGCACCAACACCTTTGGCAACCGGGACACACAACCACACCTGGCTGTTGCCTTCTTGCACATGGCAGGTGAGATTTTGGATATTTGTGAGAAGACTTCATAGCAGGGGCAGGATTCGAACCTGTGTCTCCCTGGACAGACGCTGACTCCCATACAGTATACAGTGAAAGTCCTGGCTACCTACAGTGGCAGGGTGCAGCTGGTTTTGTGCTCAAGTGGTTAAGACGCTGAACTTGATGACTGGAAGGTCAGCAGGTCAGCAGTTCAAGACCTGAGTGCTGCACAACAGAGTGAGCCCCCATCCTCTGTCCCAGCTCCTGCCAGTTCGAAAGCAAGAAATTGCAAGTAGATAAATAGGGAACAGTTTGGTGGGAAAATAAACATCATTCCATGCACTCTGGTATCTAGTCATGCCTGCCACATGACCATGAAAACATCTGCAGACACAGGCAGCTCTGGCTCTTTGGCTATAAACGGAGATGAGCACTGAACCCTAGAGTTGGATACGACTGGCTTTCAAGCAAGGGTGACCTTTAGCTATCCCTATTGAATGCACACACACACACACACACACACACACACACACACACACACACACACACACACACACACACACACACACACACAAACAGTCTGGCAGCCAATGTTTCTTTACTAAAACTACATTTTTGTTAATTTCTGGAAACACATTTAAAGATGAATGAGAAATACAGACTCAACCTACAGAGATGGCTTTCTCTTGTATGGGTGGCCATGTTTGCACACTGGAAAGATGTTCTGCCAAGGACCAAGAAAAGAAGAGCGGCTCATTTCCTTGGAGAAGAAGCAGGAAGGAAGTAGAGCCTAGGAGTGGCATTCTGCACATATCAGGAGGAAAGACAAGAAGGAAGGGATTAAGAGGCTCCTGGATCAACCTGGCCATCTTTCCACCCGTTGTCCCCTCTCTACTTGTTGCTCCTAGGGTGTCCGGGGTGTACGTGTTGCCCTCCCCCTGAAAACAAGACCCCCTGAGAAGCAGGCCCTTCATTCCAATTGCATCCCAGGCATGCAAACTCTGCTCATGCTCTGCATTTCTCTCCAACACCATAAACTCCCTTGGTCCCCTCCTCCTCCTCCTCCTCCTCCTCCTGCCACCCAGCCCCTTCCCCTTTTATGTCTGAATAGTTTGATTAAAAATTTGCTGAAGTACCTGCCCGCCCCATTTTGCTTGGCTAATAGCAGCTGCGTATTCCCCAGCCGGCCTGGCCGCTCCCTTTGAAGCAGGGCTGCTTTTCTGCCATCACATTAGAGTTTATTAAATTCTCATCCAAACATTAGCATACCAGGTTCCTAATCCCATTACAGCCAATTAGCCGGCCCTCCCTAGATTGGTTTGGCCGGCGTGGGTGGGCCGGGCTGGGCTTGGCAGAGGCTTGGGGGAGTCGTAGTAGAAATGGGCTCCCAGCCGGCTTTCCAGGGCTCCGTTTGTTCCCCTCCAGGCAGAAAATGAAAACCTGACCGATTGTTTCCCACCTCATCCAAGAAGCCCTGGAACAAAAATGGGACTTTAACACACAACTCTGTTTATTATTATCATTTTTGCTTATTTTCCTGCTTAGAGGAGAGATCTCTTCTTGTGTTGGAGGCAGGCGTGTATTTCCCATTTTTAAATCTTCTATATATATTTTTAAAGGGTTAAATTTCTTTTCCAAGACAAGACCTCAAATCCTTCACAGCTTCCCATGGTCCTTACATGGAATCCCCAGCCTGGGCATCCTTTTGCAAGTCTCAGAAGGACATCCGTACACCCATGAAAGCATTCCTGGCATTTTGTGGAATAAAACCCACCTCTCGGAGTCTGTAGGATTCAAAAAACCTTTGTGGGTAAGACCTTCTCTTGCTGGGCATTCGTATCCTACATGACATTGCGTGGAGAGTTGGGAAAAAAGTTTAACATATATAAATAGAGAGAGAGCATGCACTTAGTCTTTAAACCAAGGGTGCCCAAAACTACAGCATGTGGGCCAGATCCGACCCCCAATGTCAGTTTATCCAGCCACCCTTGTCACTCCCGGGAACGGAAGTAAAATACTCCCATACAGGCGTGTTTTACTTCCACTTCTGGGAGCGACGAGGGTGGCATGGATTGGATGAATTGATGTACGGCCGTGTTTTACTTCCGCTTCCGGGAGAAATGAAGGTGGCATGGACCGGATGAATTGGTGTCGGGGACCAGATCTGGCCCATGGGCTGTAGTTTGGGCACCCCTGGTTTAAGCAGAGAAAATGGCAACTTAAAATCTATCTCATCCTGTTGCAAAAGAGATTGCAACCTCTGTTCCCTTTTCTGTTCTGTGCCTGGTCTTGGACCAAAATAAAGATCTGATTTGAAACAGATTGCAAGGCACGCCTTACTTCTGCTTCCGGTGGGAAGAACTACGTGACCGGCCCGCTGAACCACATGACCGGCCCATTGAACCACGTGACCAGCCAGCGGCCAGAAAAGTTTGGGCAACCCTGCTTTAAAAGCTGCTTTTGTCATCTCTGGAATTGCTGGGAATTTATTCTGGGAGGTCTTTCCCGGCAAAATGCCTGATTTCCAGAGATTCCCCATTTCTACCAGGCAGGAGGAGGAGATGGACAGAAGAAGAAGGGGAAACACCCAAGGATTGTTGCTTGTGAGGCAGATGCAACAGAGGACTTGCTTCGAGGGCTGGGCTTGTTTGGAGATGACAAGTGTTTGCATTGGGGTCCCTCACTCCAACTTTTCCTTGACATTTGGGGCCAAAAGTCTAGGCTGTCTGGGAGAGAATCCTTGTGCAACAATGGCAAAAGAAGACATTGCGCAACTGGACGGAGCAGGTGAGGCCACATCTCCTGGGTTCTTTCCTCTCTCCCCAGTTCCTTGGTTTGCCTTCAGAAGCAGCAGAATCCGCATCCAAAGGCCCCTTTGGTTTATAAAGAAAGACAGGCTGATATGAGTTAAATACACATCTGTAATTAGTGGCTGTAACAGAACCAAACAAGAAAAGTGAAAACCCTACTCAGGCAAGACAAGAATTGCTCATTCCAATTAGCAACACATTAAGATCAAGCCAATGCAAAGCCTGCGTTTTCTCTCCCATTCAAAGGAATTTATGTTTGATGCTAATAGAAGAAACATGAAAACTTTGGAAATGTTCTCATGGGATGGGGGGGGAGGAGGTTCATTTGCAGGAAGGGGGGCAGGCCTTCTTCTTCCTTCTCCCCCCCCCCAATAAACACACGCACACAAAATAGAAGAGAGGGAACAGAAGGAACAATAATTAGCTATGTAAATAAAATGGCATTCTTGTGTATAATTAGTTCAGGAATAAAGTAAAACCCATGCATGTCACTGGACTGATTTTCAAATGCAAATGAACAATCAAAATTATAAACGGTAATAATGCAGCTCGGGAGAAGGTGACATTTTCGATTTCTCCGCAGGCAGGCGTGAGGAAGCCGATTCCAGCTGACACAGAATGGGTTCAAAGGGCCCCCCCGCAATGAGAAAAGGGGAGGTGAGTTGGCATGGAGGGAGGGACCGGCGTGCCAAAGGGCTGTGGGGAGAATGGGCACCCCTCTGGCCACCTGTCCCTACTTCTCTATGCCCCCCGAAAACCCTCCTCAGAAGAGTGACAATGTTGTGTTCACTGTCAGGCGTGGGGGAGGAGGTGGCTTTCCTCTTTGACAGGATACAATGCTTCTCCAACTCAACTCAGTCCAACCTAACTCAGCTCAACCAACCTAAACCAAACCAAACCAACCCAACTCAAATCAACTCAACTCCTCAACCCAACCCAACCCAACCCAACCCAACCCAACCCAACCCAACCCAACCCAAACCAACCCAAACCAACCCAACCCAAACCAACCCAAACCAAGATATTCTATCCATCCCTTCCTCTACACCCAAGCTGAAAGCCAGCTTCTCTCGACCAAAAAACCAACATTGGGGGCTGTTAACTCCCCAGGGCCAGATTTCTGGAGCCAGAGATATCAAGAGGAAAAAGGAAGGGCTGCGACCAACAGCCTCTTGGAGCGTCAACTTGAGAAGACATTCTGCCACCTTTCATAGATGAGAAAGCTGGGAATGGTAAACCTCAAGGCAAAGGGGTTGTAGGGGTGGCAGGAGAAGTCCCATTCAAACCAGAAGATAGAGAGCCTCTCTCATCCGACAGATGCAGGATCAGGACCTGATCCCATGGCAAAGGAACACCGGGGAGGGGGGGGAGAGGGGGGCTCTACTAAGTCCTCTGCAAACCCCCACCCCTCGCTCAACTGTGATGAGTGTCATCCCCTCCCCTCCTTCCACGTTTAGTTGCATGATTGATGCTCAACATGGAAACTCCAGTAGTTAATTGTTCTCACTTCAGAGGGGCTAAGATGAATGACCGGCCCTATTATTCCTGTCAAGAGTTTTTTTGACTTATGATACTTGATACTTTGCCCATCACTTCAGAAGGGCCGGAAGGCAGGGGAGGAGGAGGAGGAGGAGGAGGAAGAAGGCTGAAGGATTCCTCTTGGACATTTTTTTCCTTTTCAAATCCACGGGTTAATTAAAGAGTCAAACCCTTGGGGTGCAAAGCTGGGCAAAACGAGGCAGCCCTGGATCTTTCTGGCAGAAGAGAAAGGATCTCACCAACATCCCAGGTCGACCTGGGATGTTGGTGGCCCAAGGGCTTGACCACTTTCTTGGTTGCCCTTTTCCTATTAGGGATGGACAGTTGTTGTTGTTGTTGTTGTTGTTGTAGTTATTGTTTTGGGGGGGATCTAGGAAGAATCCCTCTGATGCCCCCCCCCACCTCTCTGTGATCCCTGGGGTGCATCAGGTCATCTCAGCAGTGAAGAGCCAGAAGCAACCATCTCTTCAAAAGCTCCTGGAGATGTTGACCTCCTCAAGTCTTGAAACCGTGGGGAGCAGGCCTTGATTTGGGGTGACGGAAGAGCCTCTATGGGTCACCCTTACTCAAAAGCCAGTCATATCCAACTCTAGGGTTCAGTGCTCATCTCTGTTTATAGCCAAATGCTGTCTCTCTGTGTTGTAAATGAAACTAATAATTGTGGTCATCGGCAGGTTCACACCAGTTCGCAAGAACCGGTGGCAGAAATTCTGGCTGCCTCCCCCTCGCCCATCCAAGGTTTGAAATAAAGTAGTCCTAATTCAGGTGCAACACATGGCTTTTCCCCTGGCCATGCCCACAAAAAATGTGGTAAAAATGTTTTTGGCGCCCACCCCTGCTAATAAGGCTTGCAAGCAGATGATGAAGAAGACCAGCCGGTAGCTGCTCTTTGGCTGTGACTTTCAGGAACTGGAAACATTAGGAGATTTATGTGTTTATTGTGTCTTTTGACACTCAGCCACTGGTTATCTGCTTGTTTCTCCAAGGGAAGGCATGAGGTAAACGCAAAGGAAATGGCGGGTGGCTTTTTTGCACCAAGAGGCTTTACTCAAATTGCAGAGAACTGGATTAAGCAGAGGTGGGTTGCCTTTTGCCTGCCTTTCTCTCCCTTTCTCAGGCAGAGGTAAAAAATCTCCCCCTCGAGGCTTCCCATTGAGTTGAATCTGCCCCGATCCAAAAGAAGGAAGGGTGGGGGCTTTTCTAGCTTTCCTCAAAGGGGAGAGAATTGCTCTAGGCGAGTTATGGTGAAACTTGGGCATGCCAGGTGTTCTTGGACTTCACTTCCCAGAAGCCCAAGTCTCTGTGAATCGCAGAGTATGTGCAGTAAACCCATTCGTGTGGATTCACAGGGACTTGGGCTTTCTGGGAATTGAAGTCCAAGAACACCCATTTGTGTGGATTCACAGAGACTTGGGCTCCTGGGAATTGAAGTCCAAGAACACCTGCAGTGCCAAGGTCTGCCATCCCTGCTCTAGGCAAGACGGAAGCTCTGGGCCTTCCTGTGGAATGAGGATGGGTGGGGCGTGGTTTTTTTTTAACCTACTCAGTGCAAAAGAGGCGCCATGCCCTCCGCCACCTGCCTCTAGCTGGGAAACAAAGGCAGTGCCCGCCCCACCCGCCTTTCCACCACCCCACCTGACACCCCTGATGAAGGGTGAGCACTAGAAAAACTGGCCATATCACCACAACCACCGGACACTCGACAGGCCGGCTGATGGATGTCTGACCTCCATAGGGAGATGGCAATTGCCCTCGTCTGCGGCTAAACAAACCACGTAAATCTTCCTGGCAGATAGATAATTAAATAATTACCAGCCACTTACTAACAAGGAGTGGGTGTTCAGCATTAGCATATTAGACAGTGTCTTTAAGGGCTAATTGTTGCATTACATCAGAGTTACTCATTCATTATTCTTGTCATTTCGGGTGATAATTTGCACTTTCGGAGGCAGAGACAATTTTAGCAGCAATTAGAGGCATGTCAGGTTTGGCCTGGTGAGTTACTGTCACAATTACCAGCAGTTCACCTCTTTTTTCCCCCTATCCAAATTTTGCCTTATTTTGTATTTTCTTAACCTAATTTGGCAGCAAGTGCTTCCCAGCAGTCTGGTTAACCGGCAGAGCCGAAGAATGGCTCTTCGGGAGTTGATGCAAATGGCATGATCCAACAGGATGATGATTATATGCCAAAGATAGCAAAAGGTCTCAACATGGAGACCTACCGTCTGCCTGGCCGTCACGAGCAAGCAGGATATCAAGAGGAAGCTCAGAGGAGACCCAAAAAGGAGGTCCTAGTCCTCATTGAGGAAATTGTCTGCAGAGATGCATTTATTGAGGGATGGGCTTGATGGTCTCAACCTCAACTCCTTGAAAGTTGGAACGGGAGGAGAATGTCTGCTCCTTTTTAACAAGATGTACCAAAATTCATAAACATTTCCTTGCTTGGAATGGAAAAAACAAATCAAGTTTAAAAATAAGCCTGTCTCGGTGTCCCGCCGGGCCAGCATGGGCCTGTGCATCTCTATGGGTTCCTTCCAAATTACCAAGCCCTCCAGTTTTCTACCTTTGCAAGTGGTCAGAGGAGCTCGCTAGAGTCTTTCTGGTCAAACTGGACCACATCCACAAAGGGGGGGAAAAACCCATAGCTTTGGCTATGACTGCACAGAGAATACACCACCTCTGTTTAAAAAAGAGTGACAACAACACAGCAGCACAATAAGATTAATTCTTACAAATCCCCTGCATGAAGACGGACGGTGGGCATTGCAGGAGAAGGAAGTCACCTTGTCTGGATTTCTTGCAGGAAATCTGCTCAGAAGTGGCCAAGGGTATTGGACGGAGGCTGCTCATGCCTGCCTTATGATGGTGGGGAAGCTGTGCTGGGTTTTAGGCAGAACTTTACAGAAACTCCCTGCAGTGCTACATCCTGTCCTTAAATCAGGTTCAGCTCTTCAGTTATTGTCTTATGATGTTCAGGCAAAATCCTGGCGCGTCTTTTCTTTGCTCAAAAACGACAGTCAAGGGAGGGCCTCAGTTTCCCCTCTTTGACTTTTTCCTGGGGGGAAAAAATACAATCCAGGCCTAGACTGCTTCCCCCTTCCAAGACTTTCAGGAGGGCCAAGGGAAAAGTATGGCTTAGAATTACAACGAGGATTAAATATTTCTTTAACTGTAGCCGGAGAGGGGAAAGCAAAATATGTAAAGCAAGCACCTTGGGAAACATGCATTATAAGGGTACATATAGTCAAATAGAGTTAATTAAGCTGAAGCCACAATAAATCTGCCAGCCTCGTATTAATGGGATGGTCAAAATTGGGGGAAATATAGTATTTTGTAGAATAAATCATGTTCCACTGCAGATTTATGCTGGCATCTGCATAGTTGCCACAGTTTTACAATAATCATTGATCAATCAAACTTTTATGACAAAAACTATAATTTTTACTGTGTTTTACTTAGTTTCCGAGTTTGCTTAATTCCCAGAATGCAGCCCAGTAAATCTTGCGCTCCGGGATATAAAGTAGATAATAAGAATGCCACGTAAGATTTGCTTATATTTAAAGCTGTCTTTGCAAATGATTTATAATTAGGACCAAATCTAAGACAAAACATTATTAAAGACAAACGCCACTCTATAAATCAACCGGGCTTTGCTTATGCCTTTTTTTTTTTGGTAATTTATGGGAGGGTTTTACTACAGAGTTTTGCAAAGCATGACCGCAAAGAGTTGCATGTTGTAAAGTGGGAAATATTTATGATTAAAAGAAGAGTATGCAAATTTCTAATCATCCCTCCAGTGACCTGGCATGGCAAAGCCTGTGATCTGATAGCACTGCTTTCTTTTGGAAAGGAGGGCAGAAAGGCAGCCAATTCCTTTACTTCAAACCAAACAATGCGCGGCCCCTTTATTCTTCTTAAAAGGAATAAACTTCTGATGCGAAGCACTGGGACAACCTTCTCCAAGCCCAATGAAACTGCCGCCGCTCAGTCGCACCTGCAACATTTGAGTTGGTGCCACAGAGGATTCAATGTACCTCTTTAATCCTTACATGGCCTTATTATACCTGTGGTGCTGCTAAATGGGGGACATAAAATGGCAAGGAACACTATTCCTGACGGTAGCCAGTTTTCCTTAACCAGCTGTCAGTTCTCAGGTGGAGAGGCCTGTGAAAATCAATACAGAAATCCCATTTCTTTATATATTGCATCCCGCCTTGCTTGAAATAAGGTCAGAGCAGCACATCTGCGTCTTTTCCTCTCCTCTTTCATCTCAAAACAGCCCTGCAAGGTAGATCACATTGAGTGGCCTGAGATAACCCAAGGAAAGATTTGAACCCAGATGCTTTGAATCCCAGTCCAGCTCTAGGGAAAAAAAAGAAATCTACCAGCTGGGATCAAAGCTGAGTTTGACAACTTGAAGGTTGGCAGGTCACGAGTTGGAGACCTGAGCCCTGCATGACAGAGTGAGCGCCTTTGGTCTGTCCCAGCTCCTGCCAACCTAGTAAGACATTGCAAGCAGATAAATAGGTACTGCTTCAGTGGGAAAGGTAACCGTATCCCATGCGCTCTGGTGTCTAGTCATGCCTGCCACATGACCACGGAAACGTCTGCAGATGCAGACAGCACTGGCTCTTTGACTGTAAATAGAGATGAGCACTTAGCCCCTGAGTCGGATACAACTGGCTTTCAAGCAAGGGTGGCCTTGACTGTACCTTTACCCTGGATCCAGGATTAGAAAACCATGTCCAAGAAAAGAACGGGAACGAACCTTTCCTTCAATCCCATAATAGATATGGCTTTGCTGTACTTTGACAGGCGTTCCCAAAGGGAACCTCTTCTAGGCAAGTCCCATGACCTGCTCATGTGTCGCTTCCGCGCAGGGATCAAACATGGCCCATTCCGAAGGGTTTCCCAGCCAACCCTCCCGCCCTACAACTCCCCCAGGGCAGGATCCTCACCCAGCGGCCCCCAAGGTTGCCCTTTCAGGCCCCCACCCCGCATGGAAAGCCCCGGCCTCTCCTCCTTCCCTGGCGCTTTCCAGGGGAAGAGAGATCTTGTCGTGAGACTCAAACCGCCGATGAGCCAAATGTCTTAACAGCCCTTCAGACTAACATGCTGTTAACAGACAGACACGTATGTTGCCTGCCAGGTTTCGTGTCAGCGGAGGCAACCCAAGATGACTGACATGTGGGCAGGCCGGGAACTCCACAGGGAAAAAGGCTTCCTCAGAGCCCAGCCTTTCCTGACAGGAAGAGGTGGGCATGTGGCGGGCCAACCCGCCATGGGGCTACCTTCTTCAGCCACGGCAGAAGGGCCATTGTTTGGGCAGCAGCCCAAGTTCCAGGCCAAGACTTAGAGCAGCAAACCATTCCTATCATCATCATCATCATCATCATCATCATCATCATCATCATCATCATCATCATCATCATCATCATCATCATCATCATCATCATCATCATCATCAGGAGTTGTTAATTGAATTGCCAGTTTTGTTATTGGTCCCGGCTCAACCCATCACCTCACAGATAATCCTTGACAACATCAGCATGCCATAATCTTGCCACTGCCCCATGCTCGATATGTAGAAAGAAGTCCCAGGGAAGTATTTTTATTCAAATCAGCTGGAAGGGGCATTTAAAGGCCTGGGGGTGGGGGTGGCAGCTCAGGATGACTAAAAAGCCAGGCTCAGTAAAAACCCATGCGCAAGCGCTGGCCTGCAACCTCTACGTCTGTAAGAGGAATTGGCAGATGTGGAGATGGTAGACAGGTAAGTCATGGGGCTTTTAATATAAAACTATAGGAAGGTGCCCTGTGGTTGGGTCTTAGAGAGGAGGCTTTGAGGACCAGCTCAAAGCTGTGGTTTGGAAGAAAACCCACCCAGGTCTCATTCACGGTGGAGAAATTCAGAATCTGGCTCATTGACTGGTCTGCCGATGACTGCCAGAAACATGCATCGACGAGGTCTTGATTTTGGCCAACGCCAAAGCCAAGAAAGTGGCTTCACTTTGGCAGTCCAAAATTTGGTCTGGACACAAAAGAGAAGACCTGGACATGAAAGGAGAAGATTTACGGTGAAGGCAGGCCTTCCGAGTGGAGTAAGTGAAGGCAACTGTTGGGTCATCTTCGCCACCATGGACAGAGGTCTCACCTCTAACAGGAGAGCAAGATGCTGCACGCTTCTTCAACTCTTGTGTGGTTTGGTGCAAGGGGTCTCTGGTGCGCTTTTCCTTACTGAAGCCAAAGGTGCACCACTGACTAAGCGCAAAAGGACTGGTTGGAAGGAAAGATGAGAACAACCCATCGAAGGCTTCCATTTTCTTCAGGCCCACTGGACAACAAAGCACCCAGTGGTCCGTGCTTTATGTTTTGTGCAATGACTCAAAAGATAAAAAGGAGAAAACCTCAAGGCTGGAGGAGGCATTCAAGAGACACTTGGGCCACCCTCTGTCAAACCTGCTTGGATTCGGATTCTTGCATTGAGCAGGAATGTGTTGGGTTGGGTTGGGTTGGGTTGGGATGGCCTCCTAGATCCCTTTTGCAATTCATTTATTCTATGATTCCGTGACCCTATGATCTTTCTCTATCTTCTTCTAAATGCATTGGCAGACAAAACATTTCCTCTCTCTTTTCTCTTTTCTCCTTTCTCCTCCTTTCTTCTTTCTTCTCCTTGATTCTGTCCCCTCCTCCCATTTACGATTTCCTGGAAGGCTCTTTTTGGACTCTGGCCTCCCCTTTTGATTCTCCTCTTCACGTAAAGTGGATTAGTAATTTGTCCTAATTTATGTTTCCTGAACCTTTTCCAAATTTACTTTTAGGAGCCTGTCAACATTAACGACATGTGGCATGGAGGGTGCTTTATGCTTTGGCTCCCCAAATTTATTAACGCGGAAGATGTCGCAAAGTGGCAGGAGATTTCTAAACGGGGACGATTGATGGGCCCAGTGGGATGGGGTTAAAAACAAATGAATATGTCTGACGTTCCAAATCAAACACACAGAGAGGAAGAAATGCTAATCCGTACAGAGGAATATAATACAGCAGCCCCTCCTGATCCTCATCTTCATCTTCACCATCTTCCCCTCCTCCTCCATCTCCATCATCTCCACCTTCTCCATCTCCATCTCTGTCTTCATCATCTCCATCATCTCCATCTCCTGCTTCATCTCCATCATCATCCAGCTTGCATTGTTCTGTGTTGGGTCATCATTTGGAATTCATCTGAGAACCTGACTGGTTGGACAGGAAGGTCCACCTGAATCATGTCTCTTTGACACTAAGGAAAATCAGCTGCCTAAGCTGGGCCAACTTATCAGAAAACAGCCACATCAAAGTTGTTTAAGGGGCTGGCAAACTGATACTGCAGAGCCACACCCTCTTTGCTCTGGAAACAACCGTCCTCACCAGCACCACCACCACCACCACCACCACCACCACCACCATCTAGAACGAGATGTGAGGCTGTGTACACCAAGGGAAGGGCGAAGAGGGTTCTGGTGTTCAAGGCTCTCCAGGCTTTTCAGGCCCACTTTCACAGATTCCTCTGACAATGATTGGGCTGCCATCTAAGCAAGCTTGTAGCTCAAAAGACACCCATCATGGTTGGCCCAGTTCAAACCCAGCACCTGTGGCTCCCATTTAGCCTATGGACATTCTCATTTGTCCTCTGTTCTTATGACTTATGAGGGACTGCGGTGGCTTAGCGGTTAAGATGCTGAACTTGACAATTGGAAGGTCAGCAGGTCAACAGTTTGAGACCCAGGTGCTGCATGGTGGAGTGAGTGCCCATCACCTGTCCCAGCTCCTGCCTGCCAACCTAGCAGTTTGGAAGGAAGAAATTGCAAGTAGATAAATAGGGACCCCTTTGGAAGGGAAGGTAGCAACATTCTGTGAACTTGGGTGTCTAGTCATGCCTGTCACATGTTTGCAGAAATGTCTGCAGACACCGATGGTGTTGACCCTTTCACTGTCAACAGAGGTGAGCACCCAACCCTAGAGTCAGATACGACTGGCTTTCGATTTGTGGCCTCTTTTTGGAAGGGAGAGAGGAAAGGCTTATGGAAAACCCCACCCACCCCACCCACCCCCCCACACGTCTGGACATCAGTTTGGCCTCCTTCCGGCTTTCCTCTCCAAGTCCAGTCAACCCATCCAAGCCACTGCTGCCCATACCCACACCCACACCCCACACACACCAGGCTGGCGTTTCCCCTCTTCTTCCATCCACAGGGCAAGTCATGACTACTGATAAGGATCCAGCCTTCCTTAATTGGGCAACGAGCATTCCTGGAAACCCCCCCCTCCCCCTCCCCCTCTTCACCAAGTGCTGCAGGCAATCCTCCTCATTAGTAGCACCCCAATCAGCTCATTGGTTATTAATGGGCCCTTTGATGGGCTTGGCTCCCCTCGCTTGCATTCGGTGGCACTTCCCAGTTCTCCCCCCCCTCCTGTCGACATATATATATGGGGTGTGGTGGTGGTGGTGGGAGAGAGAGAGGCAGGCACGGTGTTGAAATATAGAAGTATGCAGATAAAGTCATTAAATTTTTATCTGGCTCTGAGAAGCGGGGGAGGGGGAGGGGGAGGGGGAGGGAGACCCCCACCCACCTTTCTCTCTGTCGCCTCCATGATGCACAAAAAGGTATGAAAATCCAAGCCCAAGAGCCCCATCAATGTTCCCAAAAACCAAGTGGGTGAAGTGCCGCTAATGAGGCAGACAAGAGCCCCGGCTGAGCCTCTGAGGGTTTGAAGGCAGCTGAAGAGAGGAGAGAGCATTATGCAGGCCGCCTGGCCTGAGTGTTCAAATCCTAGGAAATCACAAGGAGAGAGGGGGAGGGAGGGGGGAGTCTCAGGAAAAGGGGGAGTGAGAGAGAGAAAGACTGGAGTGAAGGAGGAGAGAAAGAGAGAAAGAGAAAGCAAAGGCAGGGCCAGGCTTCTAATTCTGCTCCAGCCCAGCATCCTTGGGACGCGCATGTTTGCAGCTGGAAGAGTTTCTTGGGAAACCATCCAGGGAGTCCAAGCTATGCCGTACCCTTTCTTAGTTGCTACCCAAAGCCACCTTGAACCTGCCAGCAAATGGGCCGGCTTTCAGCTCATTGGGTTGCATTTTTATATATATATATATATATATATATATATATATATATATATATATATATATATATATATATATATATATATATATATATATATATATATATATATATATATATATATATATATATATATATATATATATATATATATATATATATATATATATATATATATATATATATATATATATATATATATATATATATATATATATATATATATATATATATATATATATAAATAGAATATATATATATATATATATAACCAGAGTTTTCGTTTTCTTTTTTTTTTAAATGCTAATCATTCTGCAATTTGCTCAACATGGGTTTGCACAAAACATGGGTTCTTTCCCTTTGAGACTCTAAGCAGCTGACACAAGAAGATAGGGTGATGGTTAAAACAGGCACAAGCAACCCATCCAGTGATTCTAACCTCCCACCATGTTTAATGTGCAATTTTGTGTGAATGGTGTGTGTGTGTGTGTGGGGGGGGGAATTGACCTTGTAAATGTGAGAACTCCCCCAACAGCTTCCTTGCCCGTGGGGCTATTGTGTTGGAGAATGACAGAAGTTAGCACTTGGATTGCTATTCCGAGATAACTGGAGTTGCTCAGAAAGAGTCAGACTCTATGGCCGTGATGGCCAAGCCTGGCACTCTGGCTGTTCTTGAACTTCAATTCCCAGAAGCCCACGTCCCCATGAACCCACATGAAGGAATCCCATTCGTGTGGATTCCTCCAACCTTGGTCGAGCTTCTACTCCCACACCTATTCAGAGCGCCAACTCACAGATTTCCAGCAAACACCTCTCTTTTTTTTTGCTTTTTTTTTTGTAATTATTACTCATCCATAAAAGCCGCTTCTCCCTCCTGCCAACGTGATCTTAGTAAACTTTACGAGTGCTTGTGAGGTTAATGCAGGGCGATAAATCTGGAATGGGTCGAATCAGTGAGCAGCGACCGAAGTGTTCGTAAATCTGCTGGAATTGCTCCAGTTTGTTTATTTAATAAAATATTGTTTCATAAAAGAAGAAGAAGAAGAAGAAGAAGAAGAAGAAGAAGAAGAAGAAGAAGAAGAAGAAGAAGAAGAAGAAGAAAAGCTGTACGTGCAGGGTCTTCCCGGGAACTACGGAGCCAGATGAGGGTTTTTTTTCCCCCTGTAGCAATGAGTGGGGTTTAGGAAGGAGGCAGTGAAGACCTGATGGAGAACTTCTCTCCTGAACTCTCATTGAGGGTCCCATCCTGAGGGCACATGAGACAGGCACACACACACCATGTGCAACTGGCTCTAGCTCGCTTGGCTTCTTTTCATGAGCCAGTTCAGCAAAACAAAGCCATCCTACATCTCTACTGCCCCATAGAAGCCCTGAGTGCCCTCTCTGGGTGGTTCACAATACATTAATTAGCATTTTGCCCCCAACATGCTGGGGACTCAATTGACCCACCTTGGAGGGATGAAAGACTGAGCCCAACCATGAGCCGTGGTCAGGATCGAACTCAACCTTTGGGTTGCAGGACAGCAGTGTAGCCACTGCTCCAGCAAGGGCTCCTCGGCCACACCACAGAACCACAACACGCAGCATGAAACTGAGGCTGAGGAGAACCAAGACGTGATGGAGAAAGAGTAGCTGATAAATGGGAAATGCTAACCAAAAAATAGTGCCAGAATTTTCCTTTTTCATCCCTTTTCCTCCTTGTTATTTGAGACCAAGAGAGTCAGCATTGCGCTCTCTATGCTCAGAGCCAGAAACATGTCCCTTATTTTGGGAGCCCATGTCCAAGCGTTCTTGAGCCAACGTGGCCTCCAGCAACCTGGGCCAGGAGAGCTTTGAGGTCAGTCACCACCAACCCCCAACGCCCCCCACCCCACCAAGGTCAGCCTGGCTCTTCCTCCTCTGCATGGAGGGAATAATGTAGATAAAAACCTTGGTGGGTCTTCCTCCCCACCCCCTTCCCCCCTTCCATTGGCGGAGGAAACAGAGGGGTTGGGGTGGGGAATACAGCATGCTTATCAGTGATGCAAAGAGGGAAGACATAATGGCCCATGAGGGTGTTGTGGTGTTTAATTGGGCAAATGTAAATTGCTTCATCCTTGTTAGAGAAAACAATTACCATCAAAGGAGAGAATTAAAAGGGAGGGGGGGGATTCCTGCTCCCTGTGCAATACTACCAGGGCTGCATTGGTTCCAAGGTGTGAAAGGTGGAAACACACCTGGGGGGTGGGAGGGATGTGGGGCCTGGCCCCTCTCCTCTGCACCTGACCGTCCCCCCGCCCAACCAGGTCCCTTGGATCTCCCCATTTCCCCCCAAGCAATGCAAGAGAGAGAGAGAGAGAGAAAGATACCTTTAAAATAAGTCACTCGCATGCTTCTGGTACTTAAAAAGGTCAACGTCTCCCTTGCTCAAAAGCCGGTTGTATCCAACTCTAGGGCTCAGTGCTCATCTCCATTTACAGCCCAAGAGCCAACGCTGCCTGCCTCTGCAAATGTTTCTGTGGACATGTGGCAGCCATGACTAGACACGGAACCCTGTTACTTTCTCCACCAGAGTGGTCCCTACTTATCTACTTGCAATTTCTTGCTTTTGAAGTGCTAGGTTGGCAGGAGCTGGGACAAAGACAGGAGTCCACTCTGTCACTCAACACTCGGGTCTTGAACTGCTGACCTGCCGATCATCCATCATCAAGTTCAGCATCTTAACCACTGTGATAATAAATTTCGTGTCAGAGATTACTCTGGGCTGAAAGGATTTTTGCTGGAGAAACTCCGCTCAGGGGACCCCTGAATGAGGCTCCTTTCATGTCCCCAAGTGCAGCTCTCGGGCATCGAAATCCAACCTTCCACTCTCCAGCTTAGCATCTTAACCACTTAGCCACCCCCAAATATTCATTTTACACAAGTCAGAAGTGAATTTCCATCCAAGTCTGATCTTATTGCCCTCCCTAGTGCCTTTTTTTCTGGCTTTTGGGTAGTCCAAGCAGACCCTGGAAGTTTTGGGGAGTAGAAATTTTCCTGCTGGACACCCTAAAAGTTCACCACCTCTACTCAGGGAGGGAGAAAAATTTGGGCGGCCCCAGAGAGCTACCTGGGAGCAAAGCCTCCTTTCTTCCAACATGGGGGGGGGGAGGCAGGCAGGAGGGTTTTAAGTTTCATGCCCCCCCCGCCCCGCCCCGGCTTGGCTTCCAACCCTTCCTAGACACTCACCGTGCTTTTAATGCTAGATTAAATATCAAATAGCGTAACATTTGGGGGGAACTGACATTTATTATACAGCATTGTAAACAGAGGTGGGGGACGGGGAGGTGGGGGGAGACAATGGCTGAGCCCCACAATGGTGTTATCGCCTGCCTGTGATAATGTCGCACTAACAAGCAGATAATTGGCATCAGGGAAATGCCTTTTGGCACCTTCGGCAGAGGAATAAGATGGCGCGTGCATAATTATTTTGCCCAGGAATGTTCTTGAGTTAACAGGCCCATGCGCGGCTCCCATTTCCCTAAAGCTGGGAAGGACGTTTTCAATGCAGGGGTTTCTTTTAGCCCAAGAAATGATGGTTTATATTCATGAGAATCAGTGGCACCGAGGATTTTGGCTGTGAAGCAGGGGAGGGGACCCCCCAAAGACCAGAGAGAGAGAAACATCTTCATTGCTAGGAAGAGCCGTTTGGTGTGACCAACCAATGGGGATGTCACCGTCCCAGGGTCTGTCTATTCCAGGGGTGCCCAAACTATGGCCCATGGGCCAGATCTGGCCCAAAATGGCAATACATCCAGCCCACACTGCCCTTGTTGCTCCCAGAAGCGAAAGTAAAACGTGTCCCTATGGACATGTGGCAGGCATGTGGCAGGCATGCCTCGACACTGGAGTGCACGGAGCCCTGTTTACCATTCCCACTGAAGTGGCCCCTATTTATCTTCTTGCAATTTCTTGCTTTCACAGTTTCCATCTGCCCGTTGCTTTTTCAGAAGGCAGCAAAGTTTGCAGAACTCAATGCAATTCTGTTATTCTTCTCAAAGGACGTCATTAGCGCGCCACACTGTAACCAACAGTAAAATAACCCCCTAATTTGTTACATTATTTCTTGTCTTTTTCCATCCCACTTTTGCTACTTTCTCTTCCTTCCATTAAAACAAACTAACAAAACACTGTGCCATGAAGACATTAAAAATGTGTTTACCCGCTGCTTTCCTTCTTCAGGCCTTTCTTCACCTGTAAGACCTGGCCTGTGAGGTGGCACACCTGGGAACAACAGAGCCATAGGTTGGAAGTCCCAATGTGCCACCAAGTCTCCCAATAGAGAAGGCAGCCTATGTAGCGGGGTGGGTGTGGGTGGTGGGTTAGGATTAGACTACACGGGGGTCCTGACTCCTGGAGGGCCCCCAGAAGAAGGAGTTGGCCAACTGCTTGGAAGGATTTCGGCCCTGAAGGAAGGTTTTGCAAGCGGATTCCTGCTTTATGGGGAGCTTTGCAAGGGAAGGAGTTGCGTCCCTTGATGTCTACCACCTCCCCTGCAATTCAGTGTGTTTAGCAAATGACCCCCCCTCCCTCCCTCCCTCCCTCCCTCCCTCCGACCCATCTTCCTCATCTGGCACCCTCACCAAAATCACCCTAATCCGGCCTCATGAAGACTGAGGGCATAATTAATGCTGTTCATTAACTCTTTGCAGCACCCACAGAGGAAGCAGGGAGGGGGGGCATGACCCCCCCTCAGGGTGACTCTGTGCATCCCTTTGCCCGAACCCCCAGAATGAACTTTATTTTCAAAATGGGGAGGGGGAGGGGGCATTTGTGTCTCTTCCAGCCCCCAAGAGGTCACTTCAACCCCCTCCCTCCCTCCCCCCCCACCTCTCCCCTCCCTGCTGAGGACAGCAGGCAATTTAGACCTGAGAGCAGCAGCTAATTAAATCAATGTGAGATAATGAACAGCAATTAGAAGTCCAGCTAGGCAAGGCTCCTCTTGTAAATACTGCTCCTCTCCCAGGGGGAAAAAAATCTCTCTCTCTCTCTCTCTCTCTCTTTTAAAATAATCTGTTTGCATTTCGTTTCCAGGAACAGCAATTCCCCAAAGATGCAATTTGGGGGGGGGGGGGGAGAGTGATTTGTTTATGTGCATCATTGCCAAAGAATTGAGTCCAACTTGTTTGTTGGAGTTGCAACCCCCCCCCCACCCCCACCCCCACCCCCAAGTCAGACTTTCTGCTCTTCACCCCACTCTCCAGTTCCTGAGGCTTTGGGACCATTAAAACAAAGCCTCCCCCCCCCCCCCCGCTCCTTCTGAGGAGGTCCCTTCTCAGGTAAGGTTGGAGAAGATGCAGAAAGGAAGGAAGGAAGGAAGGAAGGCTATGGGGGTTTGGCTGTGGGGTCAGAATGCCCTTCAAGGGGGGGGGGGCTTTGGCCTCCTCACCTGGGTCAGGTATTAGTGCTTCTTCACTGCTGTCTTCCAGGTGTTTTGGGGTGCTTTAGTCCACTGAAGCAGGAGCAGTTCTGGCCGGTCGCCCCACTGCAAGAAGGACTGGAAACCTAGGAGGAACGACGGAAAAATCAGGGCAGGTTTAGCCTGGAGAAAAGGAGGTTGAGAAGGGAGGGGATGATGATGATGATGATAGCGCTCTTCACATACCTGAAAAATGGTCATAAAGAGGAATGGAAGGGTCTGTTCTCCATCCTCCCACTATGCAGGATGCGTAACAATGGGTTGAAACTCCGGGAAGCCAGAGATAGGCTGAATATCAGGGGGAACTTCTTAACCAGGGATGCCCAAACTGTGGCTTGTGGGGCTGGATCTGGCCCCCAATGCCCATTCACCCAACCCATACCACCCTCGTCGCTCCAGGAAGCAGAAGTAAAATGCTCCCGTACGGAAGTCAAATGCGCTGGGTCTGAAAAGTTTGGGGCACCCCTCTTCTTAAGAGTTAGAGCAGTACAATGGCAGGACCCATAATGGCCTTTGGGAGGTGGTGGTGAGCACCCCAATGCTGGAGGTGTTTGAGGCCAAAAAGTTGGCCCACTGTCCATCACACCTGCTTGGGTTGGAGTTCCTGTCTTCGGGAGAAGGTTGGACCTGATGGTTTGAACTGATGGGAACAGGTTCCAGAGCCTCCTGCATGTTGTGCAAGAGCCTTGTGGATGATGGGAGCAGAAGGGGGGGGCACACACCATTTATTTGCCCTCCTCCTCCTCCTCCTCCTGAGCCGTTGCCCACAGGGTGCTGTTGATCTCAAACCGCTTCCCCGGCGGAGCTCTTGTTGCCTCTGCCGCATCCGCCTCGTCTTATTAAATCGCAATAACCTTTCAGATTACGCTGAGATCCTTGTTTATTAGCAGTTAAATGCTTCCGTGAGCCTCTGAGCTACGGCAGGACAGGGGAGACTTTGTGTACGGCGCCCTAATTGGATAAGCAGCGCCTGTTTAGTCTGGAGCCAATTAAACAGGAGGCAGGTTATCGTCCTTGTCCCTATTAAATATTGCCTCCAAGGCCGGCTGCGCCAACCCTGCACTTTCTCACTCCGGTTCTGCTGCATGACGAGACGCGGCGCTTGCACCGACGGAGGCCAAGGGGGCCATTTGTGGCTGACGTCACAGTGCATGGGGCCACACTGGCAATTAAAGCCACCATCGTTGCCACCCCGTGTGGCCTTTGGAAGCATGAAGTCATGCTCCAGAAATAGGGTGAATTTAGAGGTCAAGGTTAAAGTCTCCTTTGCTCGAAAGCCAGTTGTATCCAACTCTAGGGTTCAGTGCTCATCTCCCTTTTCAGCCCAACATCCAGCGCTGTCTGAGTCTGTAGTATTTTTCCTGTGGCCACGTGGCAGGCGTGACTAGGTGCATGGAACGCTGTTACTTTCCCTGCTGAAGCAGTACCTGTTCATCTACTTGCAATTTCTTGCTTTTGAACTGTTAGGTTGGCAGGAGGTGGGACAGATGACAGGAGATCACGCCATCACCCGGGTCTTGAACTGCTGACCTGCCGACCTTCCATTCATCAAGTTCAGCAGTCTTAACCATTAACCATTATCTGGAAACACACCTATGAACCAGGTTGGACTACAGAAAGCCCTGGGAGTGGAGACGTGTTGAAGAGCCAGCGTTGCCCCTGGTTGTGCCCCTCTGGGTAAGAAAACAACCCCCTCCAGTGCCAACACACACACACACACACACACACACACATCCTTTGCCCTCCCCAGGACGGAGGCTCCCCCCCCCCATGACCCACTCTTCCTAGGCTTCTCCTTTCCAATGAGGCTGCTGGGGGGACTCAATCTACATTGAGTGAATCAACAAGGCCATCTTGGGAAAGGCCGAGAAGGGAACCATGTTCCCCCCCATCACCCCCACTCCCTCCCCCCCAGACCTAATGGGACTTATCAATTATTACCTCCGACCATATTTCTTGGAGGGCGGATTGTTTCACGCCGGGTGACATCTCATAGAGCTTTAAATTACTCACAAGCAGGACGGCTTACAAGATAGCCGTAAAATCAGGAGAGGATTGGCCGATGTAATTATAGTATGGAAATGATGCTGATCGTTCAAGCAGGGAGCAGACCTTGAATCCGGAGGCAGGAGGGGAGGAAAGGATCCCAACTCCCAACCCAACCCAACCCATGTGGTGGTTGTGCCATGCCTTCCTCCGGGGTGTGTGTGTGTGTGTGCTCTGGGGCCATCCGGGCCACTTGCCCAAAGGCTAGGCAGGCGGCCTTTCTTCCCCAGCTGGGCATCAAACTCCTGACCTCTGGCTTTGCAGGCTACGTGAACAACTCCCTGAACCACCCAGTCCACTTTGCCTTTCTGTGGGGTGTGTGTGTGTGTGTGTGTGTGTGTGTGTGTGTGTGTGTGTGTGTGGTGTTTTGGGAAGACAGGCACCGACCTTACAGGCTGGGTGATGGTTTGCACGCTTGCAAAGTACAGGAGGAGGAGGAGGAGGAGGAAGGATTTCCAGCCAACTTAAACACACACACACACACCTTGCAGTTTCTGACAACGTTATTAAAAATGCCTTCCAGCTCTTCTAAAACAGAGGAGAGAGAACTGAGAAATGAAATTTGGCTCAGCCAAAGCTTCACTGAAAGATGGTGCGAGCACATGTGTAAGAAAAGGAAGGACAACGAGATTTGGAAAAGGTTGGGATTAACTGAGTACCTCTTGAAGTGGGTGGAAAGAGAAATCCCCCACATAGGGAGACCCAGTAAGAGCCCCTGGAGCTCCCTTCTATCTGATAGGGACAATGGCTTTGGAGGGGGAACCAGCCCCCGATGCCAATTCATCCGGCCCGCAAAGCCCTCGTCGCTCCTGGAAGTGGAAGTAAAATGCACCCATGTGGGCGCATTTTACTTCTGCTTCCAGGAGCAACGAGGGCTTCGTGGGCAGGATGAATTGGCATTGGGGGCCAGATCTGGCCCCCAGGCCATAGTGACCAGCTCCCTGAACCACATGACCAGCCCCATGGCCTGAAAAGTGTGGTCACCCCTGTTATAGGGTTTTGCAACTGAGAAGGAAGAGCTGATGGTGGGACTCTGGGGCTGGGAACCCACCGGGCATGTGTGCGGATGGGTGTGTAAAAATGAGAAGACCTAGAGCATGGATTGTGGCATTTATATCCTGCTTTGGGGGGAATTATATAATGCTTTTGCTTACATTGCACTGAGCTAGGAAGTATTAGAGAAGTGACTGCGGTGGCTTAGTGGTTAAGACACTGAACTGGTACTGCTTCAGCGGGGAAGGTAACAATGTTCCATCTAGCCATGCTTGCCACATGACCATGGAAACATCTGGAGACACAGACAGTGGCTGTAAATGGAGATGACCACCACTTCAGCTTGTCTTTGACTGAACCACCACTGTGGAGTGTGGTGAGAAAAATGCAGCTGTTTATCAGCACAGGAGGCCCATCTGGGACAGAAGAGAGGCCAACACATGATTCCACTTTCTCTCCCCCCCCCCTATACACACACACACCAGTTGTTGTAGCATTTAGAGGAGAGAAAATTTGGGGTTGGCAGGTGTGTGTGTGCATGCGTGCGTGCATGCATGTGTGTGGTTTGTGAGTCAATGGATTGGGAACCTTCTGGCCTCAGCAGCCCTTTCCCTTCCAACCACTGGATTTCCATATATTTGAAAACCTAATATAAACAAGAGAGAAGGGAAATTTGCATCTGGGGCAGCCGGGAATGAAAAATGGAAGCGGCGTAATATATTGCTATTGGAAGAAGAAGGATGAGAGTGGTAAAGCCAAGCCTAAGCAACAACCCTACACACACACACACACACACACATGCGCACGCGCACGTGCGCACACACACTGGGCGCCAGGTGGCAAACTCATTTCCTGGCAGAGGAGGAGGAGGAGGAGGAGGAGGTTTCATCATCTGCTCCCCCATTGAACAGGCATCAGAAGAAAGATTGCTTCCCTTCCGCCTGTCCCTGCAGATGGAGAGCCTTCGCTCCGGCTTTTTTACCCCCCCCCCCCAACACACGTTTTATTAAAGCCTTCATATAGTTTTAATATAATACATACCATTTCCCCAGGAAATATATCAGCTCTTGGGCACCTCGAGGATTCCCAGAGAGTCTAAATGGCGCTGCCTCTTTCATCTGTAATTTTCAGATCCTGATGTTGACAGGGTACAAAAGAGAAGGGAAAAGGGGAAGGAAGGAAGGAAGGAAGGAAGAAAGGAGGAAGAGAAAAACTCAGGCAAAGAAAGCAACCTCCACATCTCCGCCCAGGAAGAAAACCAGAGGAGAAGATGGAGGGATTGGGGGGGGGGGCTTTCCGGTAGGAAGGAAGGAAGGAAGGAAGGAAGGAAGGAAGGAAGGAAGGAAGGAAGGAAGGAAGGAAGGAAGGAAGGAAGGAAGGAAATGATGGATGGGAAGACAGGAAGGCAGGAAGGAAAGAAGGAAGGAAGGAAATGATGGATGGGACGACAGGAAGGTAGGAAGGAAGGAAATGATGGAAGGGAAGGAAGGAAGGAAATGATGGATGGGAAGGCAGGGTCAACCTGGACTGAGGACTGAAACCTTGAGCCCCACCAAAGAGTCTCTAGGCTAATCTCTTTCTTGCCGGTTCCCTCGCTTGCTTCCTCTTTCTTTCCTCCTGAGGAGAAATCTTTTTTCACACATAGACAATTTTTTAAAATAATAATAATAATAATAATAATAATAATAATAATAATAATAATAATAATAATAATAATAATAATAATAATAATAATAATAATAATAATAATAATAATAATAATAATAATAATAATAATAATAATAATAATAATAATAATACTCTTATCCAAAGTGAAGTGTTATAAAAATCTCTGGCCCAGTGATAAATGTTAAGGCGCGCTCTCCTTACAATAATGGGCAAAAGCATGACCAATTATTTCCAAGCTCGTTAAAATTAAGCCCTTTTCTTTCCCCTAAACGTATCTCGATTCTTTGTTATGCTGTGGGATTTCTAAATCTTCATTAGCCATCCTCATTAGTCGGGAAAAGGAAGGACTGCCGTTAAATGATACAGACTCTGGAAACAAACAGAGGTTTTTTTAGGGAAGAAACCCTGGCTCCAGATGTGCAGAGGTGGCTTGGGTGGTTGGCGTTGGCCGCACCTGGCCTCACGTGGCCTACCACAGTGTCTCAGGTAGCCACTGGCCAACCTTCCCCCCACCCCTCAACTGAAGGCTTTCCCACATTGCAAATAGCCCCTCTTTGTGGTAGTAGTAGTAGTAGTAGTAGTAGTAGTAGTAGTAGTAGTAGTAGTAGTAGTAGTAGTCGTCGTCGTCGTCGTCGTCGTCGTAGTCGTAGTAGTAGTAGTAGTAATAATAATAATAATAATAATAATAATAATAATAATAATAATAATAATAATAATAATAATAATAATAATAATAATAATAATAATAATACTCTTATCCAAAGTGAAGTGTTATAAAAATCTCTGGCCCAGTGATAAATGTTAAGGCGCGCTCTCCTCTTTTATTGCAAAGGGCTGCCTTTCAAATGTTGAAGAGATTTGTAAAACCGATTCCTCCCAAAGGTCCCAGTTCCTCTGCATCCCATTAGGAAGAGACGGCTCTAAATCATCCCCCAGGAGGAGAAGGGAAAGAGGAGGCCCTTCCAGGCAGGTGGTACAAACCCCCAAAAGCCCTCCTTTCCTCTCTTGCTCAGGCGGACTGTGCATGCACACATCTTACACACTCACACTCACACACTCACATCGAGGGGCTTAACCCAAGAGAGCTTCCTTCAGCACCACCTGTAAACCCTTCAGGCTCAAGACCAGGGGTGCCCAAACTTTTCGGGCCATGGGCCGGTCATGTGGTTCCTCCCACCGGAAGTGGAAGTAAAATGCGCCTTGCAATCTGTTTTGTAATAAGATGAGATAGATTTTTAGGCTGCCATTTTCTCTTCTTAAAGCAGGGGTGCCCAAACTACAGTCTGTGGGCCGGATCCAGGCCCCCAATACCATTTCATCGAGCCCACGCCATCCTTGCCACTCCTGGATGCAGAAGTAAAATGCACCCATATGAGCGTGTTTTACTTCCACTTCCAGGAGCAGCAAGGGTGGCGTGGGCCGAATGAATTAGTGTCGGAGGCTGGATCCGGCGCATGAGCCGTAGTTTGGCCACCCCTGCTCAAGACCAAGATTAAGCCCTTCCGAACCGAGCTATGAAATTAGGGAAGAAAAGGTTGGTCCCCACCTGAAAGGCAGAATTGTCCTTTTCTCTCTCCACAATCCGTCCTCCCCGGTGCTGGCCTGTCACACGCCAGGCAGAAAAGATTGTATTTATCACCTGTCAGGTTCTTTGGCAGGCCTGAGTTACGTGGCGCAGGACAGCATAAAATTATCATACGCAAGCATGAAATTACAAAACCGCTCGGAACCGAACAACAGGATTATTTCATTTTTCGCAGGGCGGCCGGTTTCATTTTTTTTAGCCTTGACATTTTATTTTTTGCCTTGCGAAACTTTGGACAGGAACCGAGCGCCTGGCGTGGGAGAGAAGGACAGAGTCACAAGCAAAGGCACATGAACGAGCCGTGCAAATCCAGGACATTCATGGGCCCTGGAAACTCCCACGGGAGAGAAGTCACTAAAGAAACATCACACGTCCCGATAATTCAATGTCTTCCGCATGCCGTGCCACCCTTGGGCATCTCCCAGCCTCCGTGGGGGTCCCATGAGGTTCAGGGGAATGACACATGTTTCCTGACCACCTCCTTTGGCTCCTTATTGTCAATGGGGAGTGGAGGCAGCCAAAGTCTTTTTGCACAAGTAAGGGTGCGAGAGGCAGAAAGTGTGGCAGGAAGGGCCACTTGGTTTCTTGCAATGTCACTCTCTCTCTCCAAAATATAAGCAAAGAGAGGGAAGGAGGGAAGGAAAGAAGAAGGAAAGAAGAAGGATCAAGACCAGCCTGGGAAGAGTTAACCTCCCATTCCTTCTTCTTCTCTTCCTTCCTCGACTCTGATCTGGAGATATTTTGCCCTCCTTCTCTCTCTGGCGAAGCCCAGAAGTGTCTTGACATTTTCTATCCTTCACCAGGAAGACAAAGGCGTGAAGATATTCCCATCATCCTTTGCTGCCTGGGAGCTCAGGTGCGTCTGCGTTTGCCCAGACCTGGCCTCATCAACATGAAGGGCGAATTCATCGCTTCTGCGTCTTTTCTAGCGGGGCGGCTTGATTAATTGGCTCGCAAGGATGCTGGCGGAATACCTAATGCCCCCCTTCCTCTCCTCTCCTCCCTCCCTTCCTTCCTTCCCCCCTTCCCTCTCTCTCTCTCTCTTTTTCTCCTGGCCTGCCCCTTTCTTCACAGCCTCCTGATGCATTTGCATATACTTTATATTCCATAATTTTCACACACAAGCACACACTCACACACTCACACACACACACACACACACACACACACACACACACACACACACACACACACACACACACACACAGACACACAAGTGGGAGACCATCTCAGTAATTTGATGTAATGACGGCATGTCACCCAAAAAAGAGGAATTAGAAAAATCTGTAGGTTCTTAATTTATTCTTAGGCTCTTCTCTCTCTCTCTTTCTCCCCCCAAGAATATCTCTCTGAGGAAAGCATTAATATTCATGCGCCAGAAGACAGAGGGGGGGGGGGAGAAAGAGAGGAGGCTCTCCAAACGAAAGCTCCTGCATTTTTGCCTGGAATTAAAGGCATTTCCAAAGAAACAATATTTAACGAATAACGCTGAAGGCAGGCCAGGAGAAAGGAAGGGAAGGCAGGGGCCCAGGTTCGAATGCACCCAGCTGCGTAAAGCCCGGCCTTTGGCAACCTGCTTGCTAAGCAGGGCCTTATTCTGGGGAGGGAAAAGAGGAGGAAGGAAAGGACGGAGGAAGGGAGGGTGGGGAAGGCAAGGAGGTTCAGAGGAGAAGGCACAAGCGGGGCTTGCTTGGGAAGGGTCCCAAATTGCACAGGAGGAACATGAGAAGCCCCCCCCCATCCACAAAAAAATCTACACCCATCTTAGCCTGGTAATATTTCATTGCTCGTTGGTGCATGGATCGAGTCTTCTCCCAAAAAATACTTCTGAAAGGTGTAGCTCTCAAGGTTGGTGGATCTCAATGAAAAGTCAGCAGAGAAGGAATGGTGTTTTTTGGGTGTGTGTGTGTGTGTGTATGTGATGGTGGGTATCCCCAGATCCTTCCCAGTTAACCCTTACAACAGGGGTTCTCAACCTTCTGAGTGGAAAAACTCTGCTTCTCTGCAAGCGTCCAGGCCGGCGCCGTGAATTTTGGGTTGGCAAATGAGTAGAAGCTCATTTTGAAGGAAATGTACATGTGCTTTGGTTTATTTTGGGTTTGTTGAGCCCGATGATTCATAGCCCGCTCTTCATGTGTATAAAATTTAAGTCCATGAAAGGATTTATGTAAAGTCTCCCAAAAGCAGGTAACTGACACAAAGCAACATTTTTAAACAAAGAATAATTCAGAAGAAACACAATATCAGAGCGACATCAGGAAAGAAACTTGCAAACCCGCTAAAAATCAGTGACAACGACATAAGTTCCCATAAAAAGATAATGTGTGTATGTGCATGTGCGTGCGCGTGTGTGTGTGTGTGTGTGTGTGTGTGTGTGTGACAGAGAGAGAGAGAGAGGATTAAAGAGTTCCTTCCGGTCTCAAATAAAATTCTCATCTGAATGTATGGGCACATTTTACTTCCGCTTCCGGGAGCGACTAGGGCGGTGTGGGCCAGATGAATTGGCCTCAGGGGCTGGATCTGGCCCGTGAGCCATAGTTTGGGCAACCCTGGTTTATGAAATAACTCCCCACCACAGACAGAGTCCTGCTTGATAATTTTATGTTTATCTACTCGAAACTTTCAGTTCAACCTCATAAAACATACATGGGGAGTAAGTGGTTCCCGGCCATGTTTTATACATGATCAGAGAAACAGATCTGATTCGAGTCCAGGTGAGAGATAAATATTTCATCCCTGCCATGGAGGAGGAGGAGAAGGGATGGCAGGCGAGGCAATGGGCAGAAAGGGAAGCAAATGAGGAGAGGAGAGGGAGAGGTATCCCTTGGAAAGGCAGGTCTGGGGGGGGGACCCTTCTTCGATCAAACCTGCCCCCCCTTCCTAAAGCCAAGAGGCTTAGGTAGCGAGAGACTCAGCTTTCAGTGATACAGGCGGAATCGTCTCCCTCCATCACACCGGTGAATGTGGGCATCACTCTGACCCATGCGGTGGCTTAGTGGTGAAGATGCTGAAGTTGACAACTGGAAGGTTGGCAGGTTTGAGACCCGCTCCCTGCGTGACAGAGTGAGCTCCCGTCGGCTGTCCCAGCCTAGCAGTTCAAAAGCAAAAAAATTACAAGTAGATAAGTAGGTACCGCTTCGGCGTGTGGCAGGCATGACTAGACACCAGAGCGCATGGAACACTGAGCATGGAAACCTCTGCAGACAGTGGATTCTCCACCTGTGGCCCATGGGCCAGATGCAGCCCACGGCACCATTTCATCACCCGGAAGCGCCATGTTGGTGGAGGAAGGGCAAAATGGCCCTCCAGCCCCTGAAGATGTCTGAGGGAGCATGACCCAATGGCCCCATGGCTTAAAAAGGTTGAGAACTGTTCTAAACAGAGATGATGAGCACCAAAACCCTAGAGTCAGATTTGACTGGCTTTCGAGCCATGGAGAGGGGAGGGCACCCTAGGAGCAGAGGTGGGGTGGGTGGGGGGAAGAGGGCCTCACTTCCACACCCTGAATCCCTTGCGTGCCAGATGGGTTCCCCATGAGACTGATTCTCATGCACAAAGCTTCCCTCTGGCTCCGGCCCCGGATGGCGGGCTCAAGCGTTTAACACTCCATACGTGCTGCTCGGGAGGGTGA
The DNA here is from genome assembly GCA_035047305.1 of Bradypodion pumilum. Lineage (NCBI taxonomy): Eukaryota > Metazoa > Chordata > Lepidosauria > Squamata > Chamaeleonidae > Bradypodion > Bradypodion pumilum. The sequence goes on along the minus strand of JAWDJD010000014.1, from coordinate 21,235,161 downwards.
ATTTGGCAGGCACAGGGAGGCTCCGTCTGCAGCTGAACAGCAGGAAAACGAAGAAAAAAACCCCTTCCTGCCATCTCATTCCCTGGCACCAAAAGGGAAGCAGAAATCTGTTCCGCCATCAGCTGCCATCCCTGCCCGGTGGTGCCAGGCGGGGCTGGCCATGCCAATTGGCAGCACGGCTGGCTTGTCTGCTTCTCGGCACCAGGTGTGTGTCCGAAGGAAGCTGGCATGCCCAGGAGCCAAGCGTGCCAAGGTAGTCCCCAAGGGAAGCAGGGAGGCCATGTGTGAACCCAGAGGTGCCAGACATTGGATGGAGGAGGCCAGCTGGTGGCCGGCAGGGATCCACTCCACATCAGACTGCCCATCTGCTCGGTCAGGACTATGGTGAGGTGGCCTGGGAAGCCTTGCTCTACCTGCCTGGGTCAACTGGCCAGTGAGAAGTCCTCCAAGCCTCCAGACCTGTGAGATGGTGAACTTTGGCACTCCAACTCTTCTTGGACTTCAGTTCTCAGAAGCCCAAGTCATGGTGAATCCACACAGACCATTCATGTGGATTCACAGGGACTTGGGCTCCTGGGAATTGAAGTCCCAGGACAGCTGGACTGCCAAGGTTCACCGCCACTGGTCAAGACATTTGTTCAACCTATGTGGCGAAGCATCATCAGCAAAAGTGACCCATCTAGAGGATCACCAGATGATAGAGTTGAGAAGGCAGGTGCACAAGGGTCATCTAGTCTAACCCCGAGAGCATCCTAGGCTGTTGGCCATCCAACCTCTGGTTAGGAAAACACCAATGAAGACGCACTCCATCCCCAGACTATTGGAGTGTCCCATTTCTATTTTCCAGGTAGAAGACCGTCTTGAGGATCAGGCTGAACTTGTCGCTTAACAAGTCATCCTTTGAACCTCTTGCAACCTTCCTTCTGGCTTCTTGAGAGCTCCTCCTTCAAGATCAGGGGATGGATGGCCCTCCTAAAACCTCTGACCTTTGCCCTTTCCTGATTGCCCTTGGCCAGCTCAGCCCATTCTTCCCAGCCTTGGTTTCAGGACTGGTCTTAAACCACTCTTCCCAGCTGTTCCCATCTGCCTTTCAAATGGGCGGTAGAGCCTGCCCAAAGCTAAGGTCAGGCCTCTAAAATAAATAAATAAATATCCCTCCATATATCCATATATTTCCATCCTCAACTGTGGTGGCTCAGTGGTTCAGGTGCTGCAGGTTGGCCGTTCGAGACCCGAGTGCTGCATAATGGAGCAAGCTTCCATCTCTGCCCCAGCTCCTGCCAACCTAGCAGTTCGAAAGCAAGACTTTGCAAGTGGATAAACAGGGACCACTTCGGTGGGACGATAAACAGCATTCTGTGCACTCCGGTGTCTAGGCATGCCTGCCACATGGCCATGGAAACATCTGCAGATGGAGACAGTGCTGGCTCTTTGGCTTTGAAACAGAGAGGAGCACTGAGCCCTAGAGTCGGGTACAACTGGCTTTTTGAGCAAGGGTGACTTTTACTTCCTTCTGCAAAGGAAGGTGAAATTCTGCAATTGGCTGGCATATATGGCAATAAGGGCAACTTGAGGCTGCCCAACTTCCAAGCCAAGAGTGGCCAGCCCTTCCCTTGCCAAGGGTGGGTAGAAAGCAAAGCCGGCCCTCCACCTGCCCACTGGGCATGGCAAGATGATACCTGTCCTCTTTATTTATCTCCTACCGCCACGGCTCAGAAGCCCCCGGGTGGGAAGGGCCACGTGAAAGCCGCCGTGGCGCTCACCCTCTGTGAAGGTCTTGGAAGAAATTATAGCCTGCATAAAAATATCCCTTCTCCTGAAGGGCCTTAAAATATTCCCCCAGAGCAGCGAAGAGTGACTGGAGGTATATTATTCTGCACTTAAGGTTTCCATGGTAAGCCAAGGTCAAGCGTGGCACCTTCCCAGGCACAAGAGATCGGCTTTAGCACTCCACAATAACACGGCCAGGAGGAAAAGAGGGATTTTTTTATCTATTGGAATTTAACCGGCAATTCAATTTAGACCGGAATTGTTTGTGTGAGCAGTGCAGGGGAAGGGGGGGACGGGAGGGGGAGAGTTTGACAGAGAAAAATCCCATTTATAATCTAACGTTATGGCTGTCATCCAAGGTCTATTGGAAACTGATCGTAATTGAATTGGAGTCCAGGCCCGGAGAGGGCTTACGGTCCCCTCCCCTGGAAAAGAGTTTCCACTGCCAGTGGTTCAGGTGAGAGGCGATAATTAGCAATTATTCCCCCCTCCCACTGTGGCATTATCAACACAACCAGCCCCCCCCCACTCCAAGCAGGTATTGTGTGGTGTGTAGTTTTAAGTACTGTATATACCTGCATTTTACTATACGTCACTCCAAATTTAAGTACTGTATATACTCGACTATAAGTCACCCCAAATATAAGTCGAGGTACCTAATTTGGACCTCTAAAACTAGGGAAATAGATTGGGTGGAAAATGTAGCAGCTGCTAGTGAGTTTCAATAATTAAATACATGGAAATATGGTAAAATTAATTAATTGAGACCTTTGTGTGGATATGTTTTTGAGTGTTTGCATTGACCCGACTATGAGGTCCAAGATCCAAGCCCCCCACCCTTCCACCCGCTTCCACCCCAGCAAGAAATTCCAGTATAATAATAATTTCATGTCAGAAATTATTCTGGGTTGAAAGGATTTTTGCAGAAAAAAGCTCCACTCAGGGGACGCCCACATGAGGCTCCTTTCACATCCCCAAGACCTGGGACAGAGATGGGTGCTCAAGCCATCATGCAGTACCCGGGTCTTGAACTGCTGATTTGCCAGCCTTCCAGCTAACAAGGCGAGCCTCTTAAACCCTGAGCCACTGCAGCCTCTCTAGAAAGCCCAGTGAGTCCTGAAGGGTCCCGATCCCAGGCTTTTTACCCACGATTGTCTACTTCCTTTCCACCACCACCCCCAGGAAAAACCCACAGGGAAGGTAGCATCGAACCCCACCCCCTATCTTGTGCCTCCTCTTAATTCTAAGCCGCCCATAAATTCAGGATCTTTTTCCCCTCTGAGGAGGAGCTAATTATATCATCTCAATGTTTACTCTGTACAGATGTCTCCATTGCGACGTGGCCCTTGGGAAAAGACAGGAATGGCAGCATAATACAACACAGTTTTCAAGGAGGAGGAGGAGGAGGAGGCGCTGTCTGTGTAGCCTGCCTGGCACCCGGAGTGAAAGATAAGGATTGGGCCCAGAGTGATGGAGGGGTGGGAGGTGGCTTTGGTCTCCTGGGCAACCGTTTCCTCTGCCCTGTGGTTTGGGTACCAAGAGCCAGCCTCCCTCTTGCCCTTGCAAGTTGGTTCACCACCCCTCAGGGGAAAGGCTGGGCAGACAACCCCGCCTGCCCTTGAACCAGGAGTTCGGGAACATCCTTGCAAACCCCACACCGCCTTTAAGCATGGAGGGCCATGGCGTGCCCACCTCCTCCTTCTCTGGCCGTGGCCCTTCCTGTCCAGCAGAGCATTTGAAAAGAGCCCTATGGGCACAGGAGGGAGACCCCAACCCTTCCTCTTGGGGGGGGGTGTCCTTCTTTTCAGTCACCCCTGCTTGCTTGCTCGAAAGCCAGTCATATCCAACTCTAGGATTCAATGCTCATCTCCATTTATAGCCAAAGAGCCAGCGCTATGTGCGTTTTGCAGGCATTTCCATGGACATGTGGCAGGCAAGTGCAAGGAATGCTGTTTACCTTCCTACCAAAATGGCCCCTCTTTATCTACTTGCAATGTCTTGCTTTTGAACTGCTAGGTTGGAAAGAGCTGGGAGAGATGACAGGAGCTCACTCCATACCCGGGAATCAAACTCCAACCTTCCATTCAGTAAAGAGCCCCACCCCATCCGTTGGGCCGTCAACCCCTCCTCCCATCTTCAAAGTTCATCGCTTCCCCCAGCCAAGCCACTGTGGCTTTCGCCGCGGCTAAATGGTTCCCTGACACAAGCTTTGTACCAATTTCCATCCCCCTGACATTTGATTTACATATATGATCTTTAAGCAGTAAACTACCAGTGCGGTAATAGCTATTTGGTTCATATTTTAATCACTCCCGTGATGTCACCTGCCTTGATTGGTCATTTTCCCGCCGCTGCCGCCGCCTGATGGAAAAGAGGCATGTAAGAAATATATATACAGCATATATATGTATAAAGTATGACTAATGAAATAAACTGATTAAGAGAGGAAATCAATCACTTTACTGTGGTAGTGAAGATCTCGTAGTTTAATTTAGCATGGCTCTGCAAGGGTTCCCATTAATGGCTCTTGCCTAATTGGGACTAAATGAGATCTCAGGCCATCCCAGGAGGCATCAGCCAAGCCTGGGTTCATTTGCTTGGGCTCTTCCGAAGCAGATCTTTGGAATTGCAACAGTGGAATGGCTTCTAACGCCTCCTCTTTCCCCTGCCTGGGGTCGGAACATCCACTTTGGCCTCTGCACCATTGCTCGAAAGCCAGTCATATCTGATTCTAGGGTTCGGTGCTCATTTCCATTTACAGCCAAAGAGTCAGTGCTGTCTGCCTCTGCAGACATTTCCGTGGACATGGGGTAGGCATAACTAGGCACTGGAGTGCAAGGAATGCTGTTACCTTTCCCAACGAAGGGGTATCTAGTTATCTACTTGCAATTTCTTGCTTTCGAACAGCTAGGTTGGCAGGAGCTGGGACAGATGCTGGTAGCTCACTCTGTTGTGCAGTACTCGGGTCTCGAACTGCTGACCTGCCGCCTTCCAGTGCAGTGCCTTAAACACTAAGCCACCACAGTCCCCAAAATTCTGCCTATGTGTCTCTAAATGAAATGGTTCCTCTAGGAGACATGCTGGGAATTATGGGCACTTAGACACAACACCTGGGAAACTGGTGGGTTTGTGCTTTCTCTGTGTGTGTGTGTGTGGGGGGGGGGGTATGGCTTCTTGAAAGAGGCACATTGTGTGCAGACGGTGGAAATTGCAGAACCCTTGATGATGGGGAAGTGATCCTTGCCTCACTCTCTAGCTAGCTGGAGGCAAGGAATTGTGTGGGAATTCCTCATGGGGACTGCTTTTTCTGTGTGGAAACAACCAAAACTCTTTGGGAATTCAGTGCGGACATTCTCCACATCTCTAGCACCATAAGAAAAAGACTCCAGGATGCTACTCGACAGCTCTTGTGGAAAGTAGCCACAGAGGGAGGGATTGTTCCACTTCTTTTCCTAATATGGACTCTAGGCCTTCTTTACAAGATATATATCAAAAAGGGGTGGGTGAGAATCTAGACAAAAGCTTTGCATAATAAAGGGGAGATCAATGCAAATCCCCCTCCGGAAACGGCGTCAACAGATGGGATCAGGCGGTCCCCAGTCGGTGATGCCTCGGGCTGCACAGATGGTCCTTATGGACTCCCTGCAAATATTATCCCAGCTTTGGGAAGCGCCAGGAAGGCGCAGCTCCCGCCACGCAAGAGGTTTGGATGGGCCGTTGGATGGCAAATGTTGCTGCTTCTCCTCACAGCACGAGGCCCCTGGCTGCGAAGATTAGGGAAGAAAAGGCTGATCCTGGAGCCTACTGGTTTGTTAGCATTTCTGTACCTGCGCAAGGTACAAAGTGCCAGAGCCGGGAGGGGGGCGGGAGGGCCCTGAATGGAGCTCAGGTGTGCTAAGAAGGCAAAGTCACGCCAGAGGTACGAGGCAGCATCTTGGTTTGTTTCACCTCCTGCACTTTAGGAGATCCCTCCTGGCTTGGCACCTCCCTAACTGGGTTTAAAGGGGGTTAATCGTTATTCTGGCTCTCCCCAGAGTCCCACAGGAAAGGCAGGTCTGCCGTCCTCTTCTACGTATAACAGCCACACCGTCTTCTTAGGACTGAAATGCTTTCGTCTTCGGGGAAATGGATGAGCCCCGGTGGCAGAGCGGTTGAACCGTTCTACCACAGCCAAAATGTTGTGGATTCGATCCTGATGGGATCGGCCTCTTCCATCCTTCAACGGTTGGTAAAATGAGGACCCAGGATGCTGCTCTGGCACGCTCACGCAATTACGCTAATCGCCTCCTTTTTTCTCTCTCTGCCTCTGAAGGAACTGCCAGCGCCATGTTAATTGGGGGCTGAGTAATTAGACAACGATCGTTAGTGATCTCTCCAACGTAATAAGCTTTCGGTGCTTTGCTTTAGTGCCATAATCATCACTTGCGCTCTACCAAGTGTGGCGGCAATTGACAAAAGAAAATCCTCATGAAACTGAGCGCTTCCCCCACACACACCCGTGGGGGCCGGCGAATGGGTGTGTGTGTGCATTTGAGACGTTGTGGCCCACAACAGCAGTGGGGTCCTGGGAATCCCAGCAGGGTGTCTGCCCTCCACCTCCCAACCACCTGAGATGCAGGTCCGGACCAGGGCATCTCACACCTGGGACATTCCAGGATCCACACCTGATGGCTCCCGTGCCTTGCACCCTAAGCCACCACTCGTGGTAGAGTTTACAAGAACCAACGGTTGTCATGACTTACGACGATGCTTGGGAAATCAGAGAGAAAAAGTGAAAGCAAGAAAACATTCAGGTGGAGGGAGAGACTTGGGGTGTTTGTGTGTGTGTATTAAAATCTACATTATAGGCAACCAGACATTTGAAGAGGAGATTTCCTAAGTGCTGAAAGCATCTGATTGTTGCAGGGGGAGCCTTTCGCCTTATCCTGTAGTTTGCAGATCAGGTATTTTGTTTTGTGGCTGGTCCTCAAGAGGTACATCCAGGTATGCTTCCTACCTGTGGCGTGAGAACAGGAGCTCACCTGTCATGACCTCCACTTTGGCCTTAAAGGGCTGGGACAGGTGAGGGAGGGCGCCTCACATCTGGGTTCACAGCTGTGCAAGAAACAGGACCTTCACTTGGCCTGACCAGTACGTGCAGGGAACCCTAACCCTGGCTTCCTGCCCGGTCCCTCTCTGTCCCCTCTGCGCCCTCCGCCTGCCCCATAGCGGGGCCTTTTCCGTCTCCCCCCCCAGTTGGTTCGGGGGCAGGAGGGGCCGGAGGTGGGGGAATCTGGTTCTTATTCTCCCTGACAGCTCCTCTGCCGCTTTGCTGACTGACATTTCAATTTAGACAAGGGAGTTTTTCAATTTCTTAAGTACATTTTCATCGGAAATCATCCCGGCACACGCGGGGGCCTTTGTTTGGATTGGTATTAATCTTAATCAAGAAGGGAATCCGTTTCTCCCACTGTGTACTTTCCAAGAACCCTCTCCTGGTTGCAAAAGGCCCAGAGGGTCAGGCGGCGGGGGGGGGGGGCACGGGGGGGGGTGACGACGACGGGGATGGGACATGTTGCTTTCCTGTCCTTGGACCATGGAGGAAAGGAACTCAATGCAGGCTCTTACCAGCCTGGGGTCCGTCTGCCCCTCCATCCTAAAAAAGAAAGATGGGCCCACTCGACTCCCTCTGGGTCTACACTGCAAGGCTGGGTGTTGTAAACGTCTTGGCAAGGGGGAAAAGGCAAAGTAAAGGTAAAGGTCGCTTTTGCTCGAAAGCCAGTCGTATCCAACTCTAGGGTTTGGTGCTCATCTCTGTTTATAACCAAAGAACCAGTGTTGTTTGCATTTGCAGATGTTTCCGTGGGCATGTGGCAGGCATGCCTAGACACAGAAGTGTATGGAACGCTGTTTACCTTCCCACCGAAATGGTCCCTATTTATCCGCTTGCAATGTCTTGCTTTCAAACTGCTAGGTTGGCCAGAGCTGGGACAAAAACGGGAACTCACTTTGTCATGCAGTACCCAGGAATCGAACTCCGACCTTCTGGTCAGAGAGTTCAGCGTCTTAACCACTTGAGAGAGGGGAGCAAAATCGTGCCTTAAAGCTTACAACCACGACATTGGCGGCAACAACGGCATTGCTCAGTTCAGAAAAAGCATGCCTGTGTTTGTGCAAAATCGGCTTTTTTAAAAAAAATGGCTATTTGTGCATTTCTTACTGTTTTGCACATTTTACAAATCATCCCCCCCCCCCAACAAGGATGAGTTCTTGCCTGTGAGTGAATGTGAAGCATGGGATGAGCTGCTTGCCTCTTTCTTAAGAATGAACCGATCTTTCTGTCTCCTTCCTGCCCAAAGGGCCAAGCCAGGCTTTCCTAAGTAGATCTACTTGAAAGTAAGACAGCCAAGCAGACCAAAACCAGAAACAGGGATGCTTCCTCATGGCCAGAAACATTGCACTCAGACGCTTTCAGCAGTTAAGGAAGTCCTCTTCTAACGCCACGTCAGCTGTAACGTCAGTTTCAGACAGAGCTTGGAAACTCTATTTTTGTGAGTGACATCTTTGGGAACGACTAGCGCTGCCAGGTGGGCCATTTGTGGGTGGGGTGAGAATTCTAGTCCAGAAAATCCAATCCATCCCCCCCCCCCCGAGTTTCGTGCAAATCCTTCTCTCCTGGGCCTTTCCTCCTCCCCAGCAAAAGCCCCTTTTCAATGTGGTTCAATTCCCCCAGCCTGGTTCCATTTGTGTTGTGTGTGTAAACACACACATGCATTAAGCACCACTTCCCTTTTAAGAGAAACCCGCCGTGCATCGGATAAATACTCAATCTCCACAAACCCATAACGTGGCTTCTTCTTTGTACAGGGCTTGTTTATGGCGCTGCCGGCCGAAGTCTTCCTGCCAGAGAAGGACAAAAGTGGGGAGGGCAAAGGGGGGGGGGGGAAGGATTTGAATTCGTTCTCGCCTCCCTGATGTTTAATACATCAGCCTTCTATCTTTTCATCATCATCATCATCATCAGATCACAGGCAGATTTTTCTCAGCAGGAAAACCACCGTGGAAACAGGAAGGATGGCAGAAACCGGGGGGGGGGGGGGGTTAAAAAAAGGGGGGGGTGTCTTGCTTTCTCCTTTTTTTGCTTCGGTCCCTTGATCAATTGGGCTGGCTTTGATTTCAACCATCCCATTTTATTCATGTCCCACAGGCAAAAGAAAAGAAAGGGAGGGGGGAAAATATGCCCTCTTAATTTTCCTTTTATTTTATTTTATTTGGGGGGGGGGCAGCAGGCCTGTTGTATTGCTTGGCTTTATTTTGCAATTTTATTTCATTGTGCAGCTCCAACTGGTAACACACAAATAGGCTTTGCGGTTGTTGAGGACGATCTTGGGCAAAAGAAAACCCAGGGAAACAAACCCACCCATTTTACAGACAGAAAACTGAGGTGAGGGGTGGCTTGGCCTGCCAGGGGGTTGTTTCCACACACACCCTCCCACGTTGAACCCTTTTAAGGCTCTCCTTCAGCCTGAAGAATGCACGAAGGTTGGGAAGTTCTCGGGGCTGGAAAACAGGCCAAGCGGATGTCTGACTCCCAGGCCAGGAGGAGCCCAAAGACCACCACAAAGAGGCGGGGGGGGGCATCATGCTCAGTCCCTTGAAAAGACTTTGGGGTGTGACGTGTCTGTCATGCTACCACCACCAGCTTCTCTTCCAGAAGGAGGGAGAGGAAGAGGAGGAAGAAGAAGAAGGGGACTCCCCCCCTTCCCCATTTGTCACATCCACCACCGTTGCTTAGGATTGGCATCATTTCCAGCTTGAAGCACCAAACGCAGCAGACCTTTTTCTTTGCCCCCCCCCAGTTGTTGCCCCCCCCAGCCTCCTTCCTCCTCACAATTCCCTCCCTGTCAGCATCAAGGTAATTGGATCCGTCCTGATCAATGGGGCGGTTTTTTCCTTCAGCTCTCGTCTAAGCAGCTGCCCAGATGTGCAAGGCCTTTCTCCGGCACGTCAAGGCGCCCGGCTTTTCCGTAGATGTTTGTTGGTGGGGAAAGGGGGGGTAGGGCCCCTCTTTCACTTATCCTTTCTCCTCCTCCTCCTCCTCCTCCTCGCCCCCTCCCCACTTTGACTTCTTTCTCATGCCTCCTCTTTCTCTCCCCCCCTCCATCTCTGGATCCGGCTGCCATCAAAGTTCAGGAGGGAAAAGGCGCATCCCTGTTTCATCTTTGCCCACAGGAGGGTTAACCCTCCAAAACAGGGCCTCACGTTCTCCTCAGAGGGTCAGGCTAGATGGCCTCGTGGCATGCCTTCCATCTCGCGGAAATCTTTCCACACCACCTGACAGCTTTGAGGAGTCCCAGATGTGGGTGAGGACCAAGAGGAACATTTGGAAAGCTTGCATTCCTTTGAGCTCCAAGATTTTGGTGCAGAGGAGTGGAAGGAAATAACATTTCAGACAGACAGATCCGTTTAAAAGCACCGAATGGAGAGGGGGGGCGGGGAGGGGGGGCGCATCAAATTCCTAGACAAAAGCATCATCTCTTTAGGAGCCAATGATTTGCTTTCAGGAGGAGGAGGAGGAGGAGGAGGAGGAAATTCCAGGTTTCCTCAGAAGTGCAAGCGGCCGCCGCAAGCTTTGCAAATCCCAGACAGCCTCCTGGATTCTTCCAGCCGGGTTCAAATACCCAGGAAAAATGCTAGCATGTTGGGCTAAGGAAGAAGGGGACAATGAATCGTCAGCAGGGACACCAGTTAAGACAGGGGTGCCCAAACCCTTTGGGCCACAGGCCGGTCCCGTAACTCAGTGGGCCGATCACGTGGCTCAGTGGGCCGGTCACGTGGTTCCTCGAAGCGGAAGTAAAACATGCCTTGCAACAGGACGAGATAGATTTTTAGGCTGCCATTTTCTCTGCTTTAACCAGGGATACTCAAACTACGGCCCAGGGGCCAAATCCAGCTCCTGACACCAATCCATCTGGCCCATGCCACTCCTGGAAGTGGAACTAAAATGCGCCTGTATGAGCATATTTTACTTCCGCTTCCAGGAGCGACAAGAGCGGCATGGGCCAGGTGAATTAGAGTTGGGAGACGAATCCAGCTCACAGGCCATAGTTTGGGCACCCCTGAATTAAGCAATCTAAACAATTAAGTTTCCCTTAATTTATTCACAAATGAGACCTGTTTCCCCCAAACCATCCCTTCCCTGGCTGGTCACTTCTACCTGTCTCTCTACCCACCTACATGAAAACAGCCCTTGCACTTTTGGGGTGATGCACATGTGCACGCACGCACACACACACACACACACAAGTGACTCCCTATCCAAGTCACACATGGCATGACGGATTGGGTCCCGGAGGCCCAAGTACCTTATCTTTGCCTTTCAATAAATATGCTTTTGTCAGGGTTTCTATGAAAAATAATCGAACGGGCTATTTTTCATAAGCCTTTGTGACCGATCTCCACGTCCCCCTTTGGTTCAGCCGGGGCCATAAACTGAAGGGCCCTTTCTGAAGGATTTCAACTCTTCTGTCCCTTTGCTCCTCCGGCCACCACCGCTGCCAGCCGCCCTCGGTGCCCTTTGCCAACCCCAGGAAGGGGAGAGAGAGAGAGAGAGAGAGACTGGGTGGAAAAGGCTGCACCCCAACTCCGGACGGATTATTGACAAATTAAAAATATACGCTATTGACCGGATGCTGGGATAGAGTCCCGGAGGGGCTGCCTGGAATCTCAATGAGGCTCTTGACGCTGCCATGATCGATACTGCAGTAACACACACACACACACATACACACACACAGAGGCATGACACAAATGAATAATGCAACGGCAGGCTCCTCCAATGCTTAAGTAAATAGCCGGGCGCATTCCCCTCTCTGTCCGAGCCTTCCTTCCTTTCTCCCTCCCTCCCTTCAACAGCAGCCCTGCCTGCCTCAAGACCTGATCCATACCAAGATTTGCCTGGAGGCCTCCTCTGCTAAGGCAGGAGAAGAGGTGGAGTCCTCAAAGACCATCCTGGCGGTTGGGACATGGTTGCCCCCCCCCCCCTTGTGTTTGCTGCTTAGGCCCACCGCTCTGGCACCGAGGTCTTTATTTACGAGTGGCATTTCTACCCCACCCCCACTCCACCCAGGGAACCCAAGATGGGACAGGTGGGCTTCTGTCTCTCCCAACCTTTGGGTCCTCACAGCAGCCTTCTCAGATGGAGGAAGAAGAAGAAAGAAAGAAAGAAGGATGAAAGGGAGGAAGGAAGGGAAAAAAGGAAAGAAGGAAGGAAGAATCTATTGCACACAAACACTCTGCCAGAAGTAATGACCTCACAACATTTATTTTCAATGTTCACACATGGGATCCGGTAAATGTAATCCATTCCCAGTAAATAATGAATTCAAGGCTGATATTTCATCAGACAATTTGTCATCCCTTGAGACCCAAGGGAAGGATCCTGTCCGATCACAGCGTGGGAGTTTTGGCAACTGCGCTCTCATCCCAGGAGAGGCCTGGGTTTCCTTCCATGCCCCCGCAGGTGCCAGTCTTCCTGCCCCTTCCCATTCTGCTTCCACAGGTGGGCTTCTACAGGTAGGCTTGGAGCTAGCTAGGTGTGTCTCCATAGGCCAGGATTATTGACACTGCGGACACCTCTGTGTCCCTTCTCCAGGCCATGAAGCTTCAGTTTCACTAGCCATGGATGGCACATTCCCCGTGCCACGCAAGCACACGTTACCCTCTTCTCTCCCCACTCACACCCACCCACCATACTGGTGTGCCATCTGACAGGCCTGGCATGGCCGCTTTGGAGTTCACAGTTCGATCCCGCTGCCCTCCTTGAGTGCTTGGGAAAGGCAGGGGGGGGAGAGATGGCAGATTGTTTGGGACACGGCACTGGGTGGGCACAGATGGTGCCATCTGCGGTGAGATCTCGTTAGCTCTGCCACAAGAGTTCTTGGTTGGCTTCCAGGGGGGCACGGAGCCAGGCTTGCCACCACTGGAGTCTGGGTTCCTGTCGCTCCGATAGGCAACAGCCAGAAAGACAGCGCCGAGGCGTTTGTGGCACGGGCACTGGTTGGTGCCACCCAGAAGCTCTGGCCTGGCCAAGACCCAGTCGCAATAGCAATAGCCACTTCTCTACATCGTCCCATATAAGTGTGTGTCTCAGGGGTTAAGAAGCTCACCTTGTTAGCTGGAAGGCTTGGCAAGTCGGCAGCTCGAGACCCAGGTACTACATGACGGATTGAGAACCCATCTCTGTTCCAGCTCTTGGGGACATGAAAGGAGCCTCATTTGGGCCTTCCCTAAGCGGAGTTTCTCCTGCAAAAATCCTTTCAACCCAGAATAATTTCTGACATGAAATTATTATTATAGCGCTCAGTGCAGAAAGAGGAGGAAATAAGAAAGATAGCAACGGCTCACCAAGGGTTAAGTGCCGTCTTCTGCAGAAACTCCAGCTTCGGATGGGCACTCCAGGCCCCATCGTCCTCCTCTCTGGGGAACCCGCCAATCCGAGAACTGCCTGCTGGTTGGGAAATATTTGTGTCACTTCCCCCAGCAGTTTTCTGCCGCCTCCACCGGTTTCTGGGACTTTCTGATCGACGGGGTCGGCTCCCAGCAGCCGTTTCGCAGGCAGGCACCGGTTCAGCCGCTCTGCGCGGTACGGGAAACTGCCAGTGATGTTGGCATTTTGCATTACCAGGGGAATCCCGCCTCACCCCACAAATGTGCATTTGCATACACAGAGAGAGCCACACACACACACACACAAATATGCAGACAAACACAAACACACATGTGGCACACAGCTCTCTAGCAGTTCTCAGTTTGTTTATTTATTTATTTATTTATTTATTTATTTGTTTGTTTGTTTGTTTATTTATTTGCTTACTTACTCACTTATTTAGTTAGTTAGTTAGTTAGTTAGTTGGTGCGATTTGTATAGCTGCCCAATCGATGGGCGCCTATACAAATTCAATACAGCAATTCAATATGAATGCATAAAATCCGCACAATTCCTTATGAAACCCTTAAACGTCCTAAAACACCAACGGGAGCTTGTTTGGAGTTGTGCCTTTTCTGCACAGGAAAAAACAATGAAAGGGACTTAGTGATTAAAACACTGGACCTGATGGCTGGAAGGTCGGCAGGTCAGCAGTTCAAGACCCAAGTGCTGCACGACGGAGTGAGCGCCCGCCTCTGTCCCAGCTCCTGCCAACGTAGCAGTTTCAAAGCAAAAAAAAAAAAAAAAAAAAACCACAAGTAAATAGGTACCGCTTTGGTGGGAAAGGTCACAGTGTGCCATGCACTCCGGTGTCTAGTCATGCCTGCCATTGAAACATCTCCAGAGACAGCCAGCACTGGCCCTTGGGCTATAAACAGAGGTGAGGCCTGAACCCTAGAGTCGGATATGGCTGGCTTTTGAGCATGGGTGGCCTTGGACTTTAATAAAAGCAAAGCCCCTTGGGGTGGGGTCTGTTCAGCCAGGTGCATGTTTAGGAAAGATACACCTGGGAGGAAGTTTTGCAAAACACCCAAGGCACGCCTGGCCTGCCCCACCGACTCAAGTTTTGCCAACCCAAAGGCCTCCTGCCTTGTTCTTTTTGCAACCTCCGCCTCGCAAGGCCGGCGTTTGCAAGGGTGGCTCTTCCTCTCCTGCCTAAGGCCAGTTTTTGCTGCTCAATGAAGGCAACCTTCGCACGGCAGATCCCCAGAGAGACCTCCGGATCCAAAGCCACCCTCTTGGCTAACCCAGGGTGGTGGTAGTGGTGGGTACGATTGGGGGAAGGGGCTTTGGCCTCCCTTAAAATCCCCCCTTCCCAGCCGACGTCAAACAAACGCAGGAGTCTGAAATGCTTCCACCCCACTCCTGCCTTGGCAAAGAGCCCCAACCGTGCAGGGCTGTTGAACATGACAAGGCAACCGGCGCTTGTTGGCAGCCGGCAAAATTCCTCCAGGCGCTCCTTCTTGCGCGAGCCGTGCCGTAAATTCATACAATGGTTTCATCCATAATGAATTAAATCAGGGATGTAGAATGACACAGCAAACAGCTTAACAGCGAGGTGGCATTTTCAAGGTGAGGGGCAAGTCTTAAGTAATATTCTCCCTTTTTATATATATATATATATATATAAAAGCTGTCACGGCGGTTCCAGAGCCAGGGAAAGGTTTAAGTGCCGTGGAGCTACTAACGGATTCATTAAGCCCGCTCCAGAGCAGCTATAAAAAATCAATTTAGTTCACCAGGCGGCTTGAACTGCTGCCAGTGGCAAAAGACCGGCTCCCGAGCGAACAGGATTTGGAGGAGGTTTTTTTTTTAAAATATGTTTCTTCCTTCCAAGTGCAACGAAGACAAAAATCAGCCCAGCACAAAGCACGGCTCATGGCAGGCGAGCAGGTTAATCGGAAGGATGAGCCGGTTTCAAAGCTCTCTCGTCCTTGCATTGAATCTCAGGACGGCTGACAAGGAGGCGCGTTCCTCTCTCAGGCTGAGACTAGACGGGGCTTGATTTGCAACCCATGTTCTCTTTAAAATTGCACTCAATAGTCATGCGGGGACTACGGACTGATAAGGGAGTTCACGATTCATACGGGGTGCTTTATGGGTGGCATCCTCTTCTTTTCTTTCTTCTTCTAGTCCAGGGGTGCCCAAACTATAGTCTGTGGGCCGGATCTGGCCCCTACACCAAGGCCTGCTCAATGTGGTACCTGTGCATGTCATTTATTGCATGCAATTTTATGCACACACAAAAAGTTCCTCTTGAGGGATTTGTGCGGTCCAACCACAGACAATCCTGCAGGCATCATCTGCTCTGGCAAGTCAGAGATGGCTCAAGGGTGGGGTGGGGGGTGGGGGAGATGATCCTCCCTCCCTTCTTCCTTCCCTTTTTGCAACAAGACAAGTTGACAAAGCAGAACAACATTCTGCCACAGACCCCCCCCTGTGCCCCCCACTTCCCAGCCCTATCTCTTGCTTGCCCCCCCACCCCCACCCCCATACATGCCAAGTTCGACCCCCTGCTGAGGTTCTCCTTTCTTTTCTAGGGAAGCAAAGAACTGATATTGCTTTAACAAGACAGAATCATGTCAGGGAAGAGACGCTTCCCGGGGAGGGGCAACGTCCCCTGCTTCGGAGCCCCTAACAACAACAACAACAACAACAACAACACAAATGCACACACACACACACACACACACACACACACAGAAAGCTCAGAGATGCCAGGACTCCTGCTGGGTTTTCAAAGCCACCCAATGGGCCCAAGTAGGCCAAGGCCATCCATCCATCATCATTCGCTCTGTGGAAGGTGCTTCTTCCCCTGTTTGGCCTGGCGCTTTAGTAAAGCAAAGAGTTCGATTCCCGGGTACTGCATGACGGAGTGAGCTCTCGTCTCTGTTCCAGACCGCATACCATGAGGTACGACTAGTCTTCTTCTATTCAACACTAGTTGGGTGTCAGTGGTTAAGAAGCTCACCTTCTTAGCTGGAAGGCCGGCAAGTTCGCAGTTTGAGACCCTGGTACTGCATGACAGAGTGAGCTCCTGTCATCTGTCCCAGCTCCTGACAACTTAACAGTTTGAAAGCAGCAAGAAATTGCAAGTAAATAAATAGGGACCACTTTGGTGAAGAAAAGATCTTAGGGACATGCAAAGAGCCTCATTCGGGCATCCCCTGAGCGAAGCTTCTCCAGCAAAAATCCTTTCAACCTAGAATAATTTCTGACACGAAAGTATTATTATTATTCCCAACCGTTGCACACTGGCCTTCCTCCAATGGGGATCCCCATCTCCTCCTCCTCTCTGATGTTGCTAAGGATTCTGGGAATTGTAGTGCAGAAATGGAACCCTTCCCCAGAGGAACAAGCAGGCATGACCTGTCTGTGGCCTAGGTCGCCCCTGCCTATACCTAGGGCTCTCCTTGTAGGTAGCTCTCCATGGTGCTGAAGTGAATTAGCTGATCTGGTCCAGCATATCTCAAAGCAAAGCCAGCCTCCGGATGGATGGATGGATCTGGAGTCAGTCTCCATCTCCACCCCTGATCCTGCACTGGTGCAGAGAGGGAGCCTCTTGCTGCCATTCGAGAGGCGGACTTTCGACCCCTTCTTTGATAAAATCGGTCCAAAGCTCTGCAACCTTCTTGGACATCGAGACAGAGACCCGAACTCGCCACCTGATCCACCCTCCCCAAGGGAGGGCTTTACCTGGGGATCCACCCAAGGACAATGGTGTGACCTGCTTCATTCGCCCTTGCTCTTAATGCAGCTTAAATGCTAATTGTTCCAGACAATGAATAGGCAGGCGGCAGGAGCCCATATCTTCTCCATCGATCATCCAGTGGGCAGAAATCTGCTGACCCTTTACTAGGAAACAGACACAAGGAGGGGAGATCTCGGGACTTCTCCAGTGATGATCCAATGGTGAAAGGCCATGGCCCCACTTTGATACACCTCCAGGGAAAAGGCAGGTACAGGTAAGGGACATGCCTTCCTGGCCTTTGCCCACATCCTTCCGTAGTGGGAAGATTCAGGCCAGGGGATGCTCCCCATTTTGCCCATCCTGAAGTGGATCCACCACCCCGAATTTAACCACACCAAAGGTACTGCTGACCACAGTAAGATAGTGGATCCAGGGCTTGCAGGGTTGAATCCGAGGCGTTTTCAGAGTAGCTGGACATTTGGCACCATCTGCCTTCCTGCCCCTCTTGATTTCCATTATCTCTGAGCATAGCTGGGAAGAAATGGATTTCCACAGGAATGGTAGGATATTGCAAACCAAGCCTGTGCTGATGAAAATAGCTAAGCGTGGTTTGCTCTGGCGTAGGCTATTAAGAGCCATTAACACTACAAAACCCTCTAGGTTCCCACTTGCAACCAGTTCTGCAAACAGGCGTTCCGGAAGATGTCCCAGATCCTGTACATTGGCTGCCCATGTAATTCACATGGGACTATTTTGCAAGGAACCAGAAGCCAAAACTCTGGCTTTCTGGTCTCTAAGCCCTCTAAGCTGACCTACTCCTCTGGTCTTTTTTTGACCCGCCATTTCCAACTCCCACAAATGAGACCAGATTTCCCCTTGCTTTGCAAAATGCGAGATCCATGTCAAAAATCAGGAAGGGTGGGTTTTTTTGGGTTTTTTTGCAATGCCTGCGTTGGGTCTTCAAAATGCCTCTGATCTCTCCGTTGCATCTATTATTGATCTCGCCATCCTTTATGCAACTTAAGAAGAAGTCCTCCCTCCCCCCCCCCAGCAACATGCTTTTGTGATGATAAAGCAGAGAATATCTGTTCGGGGGGCGGTTGCAATGGAATTTATTATTTCCATGTTACAAGGCTCATTGCCTCTTGATTGAAGCCGTCATTGTGTTTTGCAATTCAAATGACCTGGAGATAAAGCGCCCGTCTTGGAGTGAAATCAAAGTCAAACTCCAGGCTACAAATTGGTCGGCAAAGATGGCTCCACCCATCAAAAGGCCCCAAAACTCCCTCAGGAACAATTAAACCAGGGGTGTCCAAACTATGGCCTATGGGCCAAATCTGGCCCCTGACACCAATTCATCTGGCCCATGCCACTCTTGCCACTCCCGGAAGTGGAAGTAAAATGCGCTCATACTAGACAGCAGGAAAATCAATGGCTGTTTAATATAATTTAACGCAAACCAGGGTTGATGCCCAGACGATGGACACTGCAGATATGAAAGGCAGTCACGCCAGACGAAGACTGCTTTTTGAGTGCATGTGCAGGTGTCGCCTCCTTTGACTGCCTGGGTTCCTGCGCATTTGGAGACGGGGTGAGAGGGGGCAGGGAAGAAACCGGCCCCTGTTGAACCCCTCCATCCCAAAGCTTCAGCCCCCTCCCCAGTTCCATCGCCTACCCACCCAAAGCACATCCTCTGTGCCAGAATTCATGCCCAGCTGTGCCGGAGTTGACCCCCAACACGATCTGCCAAACAGGACCTGTGCCCACCAGCCCGTGACCCTCAAACGGCAGATGGACCTTGTGGTGATAAAGACCGACAAAGGAGCACTGAAAGCCAGGCTGCCTGGCCGGGGTGTCGTTGTCCCTGCTGGGGCTCCTTCTCTCCATTCGCCTTTCTTTCCTAAACCACAAGACAGGCCTGATCTGGAACCTAGAGATGGCCAACCTTGGCCCGCCAGGTGTTCGGGACCTTCAGTTCCCAGAAGCCCTCCCAGATCAGCAGGAGTGCTGGCTGGGGCTTCTGGGAAATGAAGTCCAAGAACAGTTGGAGGGCCAAGGTGGGGCCCCCCTCACGGCCCTAAGATCGTGCAAAGGTCATGTAACCACTGGGTCCTTGTAGTCCCATGGCCTGAGGAGCTGGAGGGCAAAGGTCTGTGTGTGTGTGTGTGTGTGTGTGTGTGTGTGTGTGTGTGTGTGTGTGTGTGCATGCAGGCATACATGTGTGCATAGGAGTCTCTGTGCACAAGGAAAGGGGTCTGGAAGGTGAGGTCTCCCCAGAGGACCTTCTTTCTTTCATGCCTCTCTTCCTCTTCAATGCAACCATCTTATCTGTCACACCATTCAGAGAGGGACAAAAGGAAACGCAGCCTCTCCGTTTTATCTCCACTTCCTTCTTCCCCAGAAGCAAGGGGGGCAGGGGGGGATGGAGAGGGAGGGATGGGGGGGTCCAGCCAAACCTGGGGCTGCAACAAAAGCCCAGCCCAAGCCCCCAGACCTCCCCCTGAAACCTTCCCTTGACCTTCTGGCCTCCCCACACACCGAGGAGGCCGCTTTTGCTTTCAAAGGAAACCTTTTGAATGCCCCGGGATCGGGTTATTTTTCTTCCCCCCTGGAGAGTTATGGAGTGGAATAAATCCATAAATCTCCACAGCAGCCTCAAGTTAGTGGTGCCTATTGAAAACCACCACCACTGTCGCTTTATTTTTTCCTTCAGATTTTTTCTAGCGGAGGGGAATAAAAAAGTATTCCATGGAAAGGATAAATTCAGAGGGCGGAATTAGCACAGCATTAGAAGAAGAAACCATGCCGGGGTTTCAGCTTGGCCTGGGATGGCCAACCTTGGCACTCCAGCTGTTCTTGGAATTCAATCCCCAGCAGCCCAAGTCTCTGTGAATCCACACGAATGGGTTTACTGCACATGTTCTTGGACTTCAAAGAGCCAGCGCTGTCTGTGTGCGCAGATGTTCACATGGTCATGTGGCAGGCATGACTGGAGAGCACAGAATGCTGTTACCTTTCCTGCCGAAGCATGACCTGTTCATCCACTTGCAATTACTTGCTTTCAAACTGCTAGGTTGGCAGGAGACGGGTGCTCACTCTGTCACACAGCACTTGGGTTTCAAACTGCTGATTTGCTGGCCTTCCAGTCGTCAAGTTCAGCGTCTTAACCACTCAGCCGCCGCAGTCCCTTAAGAGTAAGTTTAGGCTTCTGGTAATAAACATGGCGATGAATCACAACGTCGTTTAAGCCCAGCACAGGGTTTTGTGATGAATGGGCTGTCCCTGCTCTTTTCTTGTCCTCCTCTCCTCCCAAAACCTAAGATTTTATCAATGCAAAATCCTTTTGAACTGGAGCCGACAGGAGATGCAACCTTGACTTTCTCGCCCTTGTTCCAACTAATATCCTTAAGCCAGTGGTTTTTTTCACAAAGACATTCCTTGGATTTTAACTCCCAACTTCTTGGCGCCGTCACTCCAAAAGGCAACTTTTCCTGGCCTTGCAATTAAGCCTCCCTTTTGAAAGGATTTGGATGCCTGGAGATGTCCCCCTCCCACCAACTGAGAAGGCCGGGCCGGCCGGCCAAAGCGGTCCACCCTTGGGGGGTCCAGGAGGTTTCGAAGCAGAGGCTGCGTTCAAACCGGTTTCGTCCTCCTCCTAAGACCCTTCGCAGCCCCGGCCGGTAGGCAGTTGCAAAACGGTTTGTTAATAATGCCCTGAGAGTTTGATTCCACCCCTGGCTCCAATTAGATATTCATGAGGTGATCAGACAACTTGGAAAGCTCCCTTGTAATGGAACCGGAGCTTGGCGGCAGCATCCCAATAACGCGAACCCCATTAAGAAGGGATTGTGGTCACTGGGGTGGATCAAGTGTGCTAATAGCCCAGCTAACAGCAATTAAGTCAATTAACCGTTCAAACGCATGCTGTTCAATTTCCCCTCCTTAAACAGCCCCTGCACATCTGCAGGATGCGCAGAAACTTATTTATGGGCTAGGCGGCTGTGAGTCGTTATTAACCGCAGGGGGAAAAACAACCGGCAAAAATCGGGAAAGGAATGAATGGCTGCAGCCACAGAGAGCCACGCATTGCCCCACCTGGCCGGACAGGTTGCCCGCAGGCCAGACCTGGCCGTAAATCAGGTGGAAAACCACCCGATTTGGTTCTCAGAGGAGACCAGAAGACTTCTTCTGCTCCAGGGATCCCGTCTCCTCGACATGTTGGAACATCTTTGCTTGTCTGGAGTTGAGGGTTGAATCTTCACCGGCCAAGATCAGGGTCACTTCTCCTGCGAAATGGTGAGACAATCCCTGCACACTGGAGAAAAAATGCGCTCCTTCTCCACCTTGGACATACTGCATAACCTAAGCTAACAGAGCAAACTTTCGAAATGTTAAAGCAGGTGTGCCCAAACTACGTCCTTTGGGCCAGAACTGGCTCCAATGCCAATTCATCCAGCCTATACCACCCTTATCAAACCACCCTCATCGCTCCCAGAAGTGGAAGTAAAATGCGTCTGTAGAGTTGATTGATAAAAAGATGCAAGCAACCCATCTAATGTTTCTGCTTTTCAGACGTCTATAAACAACGTAACAGCTATTTTTTATTTTTGCTTTTTCCTTTACCAAAGTTCCCATTTTCCCCCCCATTCCTTGGCTACTCCAGCTGCTATAGCTGGCAGAGTCAAGACTGGGGTCTCCAGGGGACCCTTCCTCAATAGTTCAGACCACAATGAGGCCAAGACCTCTGTGGTTTTCTGAGCCACCATCCATGGTTTTCCAGACTAGAAAGATGGGAACGATTGGGTGGAAGCAAATCCCCATTTGTGGGTCTCCACAGTGGGCAGCCTGTAAGCGTAAAACTTCCAAAGTCTGAGGTCCCCGTTTTAATGAATCCTGTTAAAGTTAACCTGCCCATATAATATCCAGGGGCATCTCGCCCATAAATATAGGTAAATAGAGATCGTAAAGATAAATAAGGACGGTCTTTTGTGTGCAGGGGAGGGCGATAAGGGGGTGATCATGCGCTGTATTTACTGCCCCAGCCCCATAAAGGGCCAGGGAGAGATGCGGCTCCTTTAATAACTTACTTTGTCTATGGCGGCCGTCAGCGCTCGCACTTAGTGAGCTAAAGATGCAGTGACAACACAACGCTTACAGATAATTAAATATTGATTTTTTGTTTTCTAATCCTATATAAAAATTGTCCTGGGTCTCCCAATGGTCGTTTCATCTTGCCAGGACATGCAGAGAGCTATTAACCCTACTTGGTTTCAAACTCTTGTAGGACATATAATAAAAAAGGGGGGGGTCTTGAGGGGAGAAAGGCTTGACTGAAGATGGAGGACGGTTGTCTCTTTCTGTCTTGTCTCCATCCACCCAATGGAAGGACCTCCACAGGTCTCTTGTCTGGAGAAGGAAGTCAGGGCAACCCAAGCCAAAAATGCTCCCCTGAATGTCCTGGAGGAGTTCCACCACTATCTTCTCCATCATCCTCCAACAGCCAGCAGGTGAGGTCTGGCTTTGAGCCTAGAGTCTCAGGAGGAGTCTTCATTGGGGTCCTCCTTACCTGCCCTTCTTTGACTCATCGAACCACCATTCAGCCACATACTGAGCAAGGATGTTGCCTCCTCCCAAGCCAAGCAAGAAGATGTCTGGTTCCATCCAGACATGTCTTGGCCTGCTCTGCCTCTTCCCAGTTTGCAGGCAGGATTCAAACTGGTGGCAGCCAGGGCTGTGACTGGGACCTCCCTCATGCTGAGCTGTGGCCCTTCTCCCCTTGGCGACCTCTCTGGGCCTCTATTGTTGCAAGAGACCCCCTGGCCACAAGCCCCACAGGGACCCCCCAGAAGCCCAGGGACCCTCAAGGGAGGAACTGCCTTGGAAGGACATGCCCATGAATCTTACCAAGCACCCAGGGACCAGTTGCAGCAGGGCCCTTTCCCAATTACTCACAAATGACTACGACGAATGGGTGTACGTGCCAGTAAACCCATCCGTGTGGATTCACAGAGACTTGGGCTTCTGGGAATTGAAGTCCAAGAACACCTGGAGTGCCAAGGTTGGCTGTCATGGGGCTATACATTCAATTCCATAGCTTTGCAACCACTTAACAAGGAAGAAGAGGAGGAAGAAGAAGAGGAGGAACAGGAAGAAGAAGAAGAAACTCCTGAAAAAGGGGGCTCAAATGGCCATTCCTGGAGGGCAGGTGGGAGTTAGTCCTCTCTGTCTCCCACAAATCCTCCAGGTGGAAGGGAAGGGTCTCCCCCCCCCCTTGGAAAATCAATAGGGTGAGCCAGGTGGGGTGAGTGACTGCCTTGCCAGAAGCCGATACAGCAGGGAGATAAAACCAGATGGAAACCTGGGGACAGGCAGGGCAGGAACTCGTGCCAACCTTCAAGACAAACTGGCTCCCTTTGCCACCCTGTTTCTTGGAGCCCGGCTCCCTTCATCAGCCCTAAGCTGCAATCCATAAGTGGTTGTGCCAAATCAAACTTGTTAATCTCCCTCACCAAGAGGCTAGGTAAAACTAATCAGTTGAACCAGACCTTTCAAGCAAGCGAATGCTGACCCGTTTCGACACTCCCGGACACTTTTGGAAGTTTCTGGAGAGTGTCGAAACAGCCCCTTTTCTGCCTCGGAAAGCTGGTCTTTTTTTAAAAATCCACACCCCTGACATTCAAACTTCCCGATCAAAATCTAATGGGGAGGATCAATTCTTTGCCATTTTGATTCTCCCAAACCTTCTGTTTCTTCATTGGTTACATCAATCCTAGGAAACTTTGTGCTGTGCTGAATCATTTTCAGCAAGCGAGCGCATCAGACGTAATGACGTCCAGCATCAGATGCAATGGCAGCACCACACAGCTAATGGCGTATCTATAAAATATCCGGGGAAAGGGGAGTTTGTGCCACCCAAACTCTTCAGAGTGAAACTTGTTTCGCAACCAAGAGGAGGCAAAACCGGTGGCCGTGGTGATGGTGGATTTCTCCCAACCTTCAGGCAAAGGGCCCATTCATGCCAATGGATCCCTTGTCAATACTTTGGGAGGGCGGATTCTCTGAACTCGAATCCTTCCCTCCCCACATTTTCCTGTTTGCATTTCACCCAAAGCAACCGTTTTCTCCCCAGCTGGCTCCGTTCCTCTCTTGGCGTTATGCAGTCTGTAGGGTGCTGGAATAACAGGACTAGGAACAGTGACGATTTCACAGCAGTCTCTTTCCCCTGATGTGCGTTTTATATATCATTACAATCACAGAATCATTACGCGCAGGCCATTAGGAAATAAATGTGAAAACTCTTGCCAGCGGGGCATGGGAGGGGTGGGGGTGGGTGGGGGAGAGTAAATGTTGCTCTCTGGCTCAGACATGCTAAAGGAAACCTCCTTTGCACAGGAGAGAGGCTACTACAGGCCATGGAAAGCCACGCCATGGGATTTGGCGGCTCTGGTACCCACCTACACCATTTCCTTTGTGACCCACTGTGGCCACTGGCCAGAAGGGGGAGCTCTTTGCTGCTCGAGGCTGCAGCTCAACAGCACCCCCACCCCGCATCTGGTCAGAGGAGGTATTACACCTCATAGGCCAGCGGGGTTGGAAGGCTCCAAGACCCACGGATTTCCGACACCTGGGCCTGAAAATCTTTGCACTTCAGACCCTGCCCTCTGCCTCTGCTTGAGGATTCTTCCCTTTCCTCAGTTGCCTGCAGAGGTCAGGTGGATGGCAACGGCCACAGGTCCGTTACAGGAGGGAGGGGATAGAAGAGGAAGGAAGGAAGGAAGGAAGGAAGGAAGGAAGGAAGGAAGGAAGATTCTCCCCCCTCCCTCTTTTCCAGGTAATGATGCACTGTCTCTAATCATTGTGGCTTAATGGCTTGCAATGTGGCTGACGTCACTGTTGAGAGATGACATGTCAAGCTATGGTTGGGTGTATGTGGAGAGAATGCAAAATAGACCCAATTTTCTAAAGAGCTTTGTTACCGTACCAGAGAAGGAGAGATGGGGCCCCTTTGTATTTTGATTGATAGGTTTAAACAGAGGATGTGCTTCTCCTCCCTTTGGCAGCAACGAGGCTGGACCGAGGAGGAGGAGGAGGAAGAGGAGGAGGAGGAGATGAGCACTGAACCTTAGAATCAGACATGACCGGCTTTTTAACAAGGGCGGCCTTCACCTTGACCTTGATGTGATTGTGCATTTGCTTGGCCAGCCAGGATGATCAATGACCATGTGGAGTGGAGCTCCCCAGACACCAGCGCCTTGGTCCTTCCAAGCTGTGTGTGGACAGGTGGAACGGGTTGTGTCCAGTGCCCTTGGCCGGGTTGTGTCGATCCACTCCAGGATTTGGCCTAAACTTTACAGGACCGGTCCAAAGTCCTGAAGCCTGGATTCCCTGCCCTTCTCCTCAGCATCTCAAAGAGACGCTTTCAGCCATAAAACCCGGAATGGACTTCCTGCCCCACTGACACTGGAGGCTCCGTGTTTCCATGCTTTGGAAAGTGTCTGATCTTCCAGCTGTGGAAACCCTCTCCATATGAAGCTTTAGGCCAGGGATCTCCTCCTCCTCCTCCTCCTCCTCTCTGATGAAGAGCGAAACCTCCGACACGTGTCTGGCAGGAGAATGGCTGTGACAGTGGTGGTGGTGGGGGGACCGATCAGGCCAGACTTTATTAAGAAAGGAGCCCTTGAAATGAGACACTCCAAAGTCTTGCGATGAGGGGCTGGGAAATGATCTGCCCCATTAGGGTAAAAAAGTAGCCAGCCATCTTCCTGATCAACAGGAGCAATTTATTTTCAAAGTGTCCATTTTTGCAAGATTATTTATAATCTTATTTTCAATTGCAACAAAGAAGACTTCACTCAGGCTTCAGGCTGGATTCTCTCTCATTTAACCCCCAGCCCACCCCAAACTCCCTGCCTTTCCCTCTTTTGGGGGTGGGTGCATTGCACAGACAATAGTAGATGATGATGATGATGATGATGATGATGATGATGATGATGATGATGATGATGATGATGATGAAAACTATGGCTTTGTTTCTCCCTCTCTCTCTCTCAGTCCCCCCAAGCACCAACCCCCAACAAAATCCACACCCCTTTGTGGTAGTGGTGTTGACATATGGAGATGAATCAAAAGTGCAATAGGCATTAATTACTGGCATTGTGTGGAAGTAACAATTAGCATCTCTTCCACGGAAAGTTGTAATTAAAAGATGCCACTAGAAAGAAGGAAGCGATGGGGAAATGGGTAAGAAGAGGCTTTCTAGGGAAATGGCCTCCTTCCTTGAAGGATGGAGCAAGGCACGGGCATACAGTACCTTCTGACCCAGGTGGATCCGCAGGTCCCAGAGAGAGAGAGAGTCCCAAAGCCATCCTTGGGAAGGTACTTTCTGAAAGTCGTTTCCAAAGAAGCAGCCAAAGAGGTCAGCGCATGATCTGGCAAAACACAAAAGTAAAACAAAAGCCACAGTCTTGTAGCAGTTCAAAAGCAAGGAATGGCAAGTAGACCAAAAGGGACCACTTGGGTCCCTGAAGGTAAACAGCGTTCGGTGTCTAGCCATGCCTGCCACATGCCCATGGAAACATCTGCAAACGCAGACAGCACTGGCTCTTGGGCTATAAACAGAGATGAGCACTGAACCTTAGAGTTGGATACGACTGGCTTTCAAGCAAGGGGTGACCCCTGTGGCAGATTTAGAGCTGTTGCCTGGTGCCTGAACTGGCAGCTCTAAGGCTGGGTTGGGCAGAGGAAGAGGAGGAGGAGGAGGAGGAGGAAGGGGCATTTGAGGGGAGGGGGGCTTTCACAGGAGGAGCTTTCTCTCTGTGTGTGTGTGTGTGTGTGTCTGTTTCCATGCCTTCTCCTCCTCCTCCTCTTCCTGCCCAAGATCTCCCCCCACCCACCCCCGTCCTGCCCCCTTCTCTATTCTACTCACGTGCCATGAGGTTATGTGGCCGGCTCTCTTATCAGCAGAAGCCACACAGTGCATTGTGGGACAACACACACACACACACACACACACACACTCTGTCTCTCTCTAGCCAATGCCAGCTTATTAGACCATCATCTCCAGACTTGAATGCCAAGCAAGTGACCTCCCTGACCTTGCAATGACCCTCCCTCCCTGCTCTTTCTTTCTTCCCTCCCTCCCTCCCGCCAGCCAGCCAGCCTTCCTTCCTTCCCTTCCCTCCCTTCTTCCATCCATCCATCCATCCATCCATCCATCCATCCTTCCTTCCTTCCTTCCATCCAAACGAGATGGATAACTTGGCCCGAGCACAACTTTGAGACATGAGGAGGAAAATTAAATCTGCAGCAAAATCTCCCTGGGAAGGGAGAAAGAGAGAGAGAGAGGGAGAGAGGAACAAGTGGAAGGAGGCTTGGAAATGGGGTTGATGGCTCCACATGGCCACCCGCACCCCCGACTGGGCCCTTTTGCAACATCTACTCCATCCTTGGTATACCATGGTTGTGGCTGCCCCCTCTCTCTGCAGGCAGGGAACAGCCCCTAGCCCTAGCCAGTAACCCCTCTGGAGATGGAGGGCTGGCCAGCGTAAAGGAGGGCAGCAGTTACACCCTTGGGCTCACACTTAGGGCAGTGGAGGCACAGAGAGAGGACCGTGGCCTGCAGGGCCAGAGGGGATACAGAGAGACCCACGTTGCCTTCCTCCTGAGGAAGAGGTGGCGGGGGGGGGGGGGACAGGCTAGCAGGACCAGAACTGTAGACCTGGATGGACAGATCTGCCATTCAGAAGTCATCCTGGACTGCAAGGGAAAGGGAAGATTTGGGCACAACCCTGGCATGTGCTCAAATCTTCTTGCAAATCCCTCCGGGTGGGTGCAAAGCAGATGCAAAAGATTCAGCGCTGGAAGCTGCGGGCAGGGGGAGCCAAAGGCCGGCCAGCAGGCCTCCTGGCGCATGAGCATCAGGCCGAGGCTGGCTTTAAAACACAGCAGAACACACACACACACACACACACACACACACACACACACACACACACACACACACACACACAGAGAGAGAGAGAGAGAGAAAGCGTCAAGGGAAACACACCTGGAAAACACACTTCAATTTCTATTTTATTTTTGTTCTCTGGGAGGAGGGGAGGAGGATGAGTTCCCTTAGGGGATGGAAAGCGGTATAGAAATATAATAAATAATAATAATAATAATAATAATAATAATAATAATAATAATAATAATAATAATAATAATAATAATAATAATAATAATAATAATAATAATAATAATAATAATAATAATAATAATAATAATAATAATAATAATAATAATAATAATAAGGCAGCGTTAAAGTGGCCTCAGTGTGGCAAAGAGACAGGCACCCTTCAAAACTCTTCCAGCCAGTTGGCAAAAGAAAGAAAAATGGGGAAATAATTATGTAGCACTTTAACGACGTAGCAGTTTTATTTCAGGATGGCCATTTTGTAGACCAAGATCCACTTCCTGTTGGCACGAAAGACAAAAAAAAACAAACTGTACAAGGACACAATACCTGCTGTCTTGCTGAAACGTAGAAAAGATGAAGCCTTGGAGTTGGTTTTCGGCAGATTTGGTTTCAGCTCGAGACCCGAGTGCTGCACAACGGAGTGAGTGTGCGACATCCGTCCCAGCTCCTGCCAACCTAGCAGTTTGAAAGCAAGAAATTGCAAGGAGATAAATAGGTACAACTTTGGTGGGAAAGGGAACCGTGTTCTGTGTACTGGGCATCTAATCATGCCTGCCACATGACCACGGAAACGACTGCAGACTCAGATAGTGTTGGCTCTTGGAGAACCTCTAAACTCCACCCTCTATTTCCCTCTCTCCTAATTTTATTTTTAACCAATGATGTAATAGAACACATAAAAGACACAAACTAACATTTGCACTCAAATGGAAAGAATATATATATATATATATATATATATATATATATATATATATATATATATATATATATATATATATATATATATATATATATATATATATATATATATATATATATATATATATTATACAACACAACATTGCGCTCTTGGGAGCATTTAGAGAAGCCAAACATTTTCTCCCACTTCTTCCTTAATTACTCTAAGTCGATTTCTCTCCAAAACTACACAGCGCCTTCTCTCTCTCTCTTTCTCTCTCTTTATTTTATTTCTGAAAGTGCAAATCTTGAAAGGCTCCCTGTTTATTCTCGTGTGTGTTATCACACCCACACACCCACACCCCAGAGGCAAACACACCCTTGAAGCAGAGGCCCGGCTTGCCCACGCGCACCGCCCGGGCTCTGCACGGAAGCAAAAGGCAACTCTCTTTTGCAAAACCTTTTTTCGAGAAATGTGGGGGTGACGCTGGAGCAGGGATGGATGTCAAGGCGGGGGAAGCGGGCCGGGATGAGGGCATGTTGATGTGCCTGCTTCATTCGTGGGCTGGATCGGAAGTCTCTCTTCTCCCCCAGGAGGAAGAAAGCTCACCCGTTTTTCAAAGACAATTCTGAGCTGATGCCCATTCTGAGTTTCTCTTGGGAATAATAATAATTTAGCGTCTGAAATTATACCGTGGTTAAAGGATTTTTGCTGGAGAAACTCCGCTCAGGGGATGCCCAAATGAGGCCCCTTTCATGTGTCCCCCCCTCCCCAAGATCTTTTTCCCACCGAAGCAGTCCCTATTTATCTACTTTCAATTTCTTGCTTTTGAACTGCTAAGTTGGCAGGAGCTGTGGCAGAGACAGGCGCTCAAACCATCATGCAGTACCTGGGTCTTGAACTGCCGACTTGCCGGCCTTCCAACTAACAAGGGCGGGCTTCTTAACCACTGAGCCACGGCAACCCCTTCTCTTGGTGTCTCTGATGGACTCTTAACTGGCATTTGCAATTAGGAAGGAAGGAAAGGATGTAGGTAGGTTAGATAATGCACACTGTTACCTTTCCCCCAAGCGGTCCCTATTTATCTACTTGCAATTTCTTGCTTTCAAACTGCAAGGTTGGCAGGAGCTGGGAGCAATCTCCATGGCGCAGGTCTCGAACTGCTGACCTGCAGGCCTTCCTTCCACTTGTTAAGCTCAAGACTAGACGGGGCTCTCCGGCCAGGGCCAGCCGGCCAGCTTGAATTGACCATGATTTCTCTGGCAGCAGATTAAAAGAAAAAGTGATGGCTGTTTCCTCCACCTTGCTTGGTTTTTGTTTTATTTTTATTTCTTTGTTTTATTTTCCTTCCACTGTCTTCTAGTTGCCTTGGTGTTGTGCAAAATTGGTATGCGCTCCACGAGGCGGCGAGCACGCCATTGTGCATAGCTGGAATACAAAGGCATGCGTTTGGCCTGAGCAAAGGCGGGAGGATTAGATTCAACAGGTTGGGGCCGGCTGGCCTGGCTGTACAAAAGGTTCCTCTCCTGGGGGTGGGGGTGGGGGGACACATTGCCCCTGGCCCAGAATGGTTCAGGAGTGTGTGTGTGTGTGTGGGTGGGTGGGTGGGTGGGTGGGTTGCATCAGGAGGAGGAGGAGGAGGGGGAAAGACTCCGAGGAAGGGCGGCTTCGGAGACAGGCAGCGACGCAGATGGAAAGTGGAATACTTTTCTCTTCTTCTCACTCTGTTTGTACTCCAAGAGGTGCAAATTATACAGGCAGATGCACATTCTGGGAACCCTTCCAGGTCCATTTATTCGGAAAGGGAAACACACACACACCCCACACAAAAAAGCAGCATTAGCCATGCCAGATGACAGGCGGTCTTGGGAAAGAGGGCCAGTCTGGCTGTGGTACATCAGATCTCCCTGGCTGGTGGAAGAGAGGCAGGAGGGATAAACTTTCCAAGCACACCAATAGACCAGGTGTGTGATCAGAGACCCTTCATCCCCACCCTCCCCATCACAGAGAGTCTAGCTTTTTTTTTGGGGGGGGGGGTTCAAATCCTAGCAAGCTTTTGTATATAGTTCACGCTATAGGCAAATCTTGGTTTTCTGCTTCTGAATTGCAAGAAGAGGCAAGGTCCCATTGGTTCCCGCTGTTTCTCCCATTTTCCCATCTAAGAATGGTGAGCCCTGGCTGGTACTCCATACTCCATATGCCACCTTAGCCTGAAGAAGTGGTCGTGGATGACGAAAGCTTGCTAAGTTTTGGATTTTTAAAAGTGACTTGAAAAAAGGTGATCGTTTCTTTCCTGCATCTATTTGAATTTCTAGAGTTTGTCATTCAAAAACATAAATATTTCAGCTTTTTAAAGCTGTGGGCCGGGTCACGCTCCCTCAGGCAGCTTCAGGGGCCGGATGGCCATTTTGTCCTTCCTCCACCCCATGGCGCTTCTGGGTGTGGTGGAGGTGGTGGTGGAGCCGCATGAAATAGCACCACGGGCCGCAGCTGGCCTGCAGGCCACAGGTTGAGAATCTCTGATCTATTTGAGTTTCTAGAGTTTGTAGTTCAAAAAAATAAATTTTCCAGGCTCTGTTTGGGAAGCCGTCGGAAGTGGAGGATAACAGGCTCAAACTACAGGGAGCCATTGATAGGCTGAATATTAGTGGAAATGTCTTAATGGTTAGAGAAGTACAACAGCGGGACCTGCTGCCTCAAGAGGTGGTGAGCGCTCCAACACTGGGAACATTCAAGAGAGAATTGGACACAACCACATCTACCAGACCTGCTTTGATCCGGATTCCTACATTGAGCAGCGGGTTGGACTCCTGGGGCAATGCACACTCTTCATGTCCTCCTCCCTCTCGTGTGGTGGGTCTTTGCTGTGAAGCCAGGGTGGGGGAGACCCCTCCAGAAGGAGGGGTTTCATTAGCAATCCTACCATGGCCAAGAAGGGGGCTGTTGGCCAACAACAACACGCCTTGTTAATGTGGAGAGAGACAGAATCCATCGGCTCATTTGCTGGTCTGACGATTACTGTCGGATACCTCAACCGAGGATGACTTGAGTTTGGCCAACACCAAAGCCAAGAGGGTGGCTTCATATGGGCAGTCCAGGGTTTGATTGGGACACAAAGCAAGAGGAATTAGTAGACTTTCCAGAAGAGGACTGCCCTCTGCAAAAGAGGATATGTTGCTACCCATCCCGCGCCGCTTTCTTTGTGGTCTTCTTCTGAGACCTCTGTGGGATCCATGCTCAGGACTTGCATCCGCCATTGCCAAGATGAAACAGGCCACAAACTCCCGTGAGGGTTTCTTTCTGTGCCCCTCCTTCGCCCCCCCCCCCATGGGTGTCTGGTGGCTGTTTGGGCGTCAACACAAGGCTCCGCACCCCTTTCAACACCGCTTCCAAAAAAACAGACGACTTGCAGGCAAAGTTTCCAAAGCATATTTTCTCCCTTGTCAGATTTTACACTCCGTTTGGACACCGTCCACCGCTTTGACGCACCGGTTGTTTTCCTACCCCATGACAAAAAAATAAAAATAAAAATCCCCCGTTGGCTTCTAAATGGAGACACTTGGATAACAGAGCCCTAAAAATATGGGGCTTTTGGGTGGGTCTTCACAGCGAAAGTTTTGCTTCAGATTTTTTTCCCCGGAACACAGTTTTTGGAACCGTCGGCCTTTGATTTCGCTGCATATTTTGAACAAAAAAGGAGGGAAACAATCTATAAAAGACACACACAAAAATAAAAATAAAACACCCCTCAGAGGATGATGAAACTTAAAGGAAATAGATATACAATATCTCCTTCTGAGCCAAACTGCTGGTCTGAACAATTGATGCTTGCAGCACTGTGTGTGAGAGGGTGAACGTGTCCGGGAAGGAAGGAAGGAAGGAAGGGTAGATGATAGAAGGAAGGAAGGAAGGGTAGATAGAAAGAAGGAAGGAATAGGAAGGAAGGAATGGTGGTTGGAAGGAAGGAAAGAAGGAAGGAAGGGTAGATGATAGAAGGAAGGAAGGAAGGAAAAAGAAAAAGAACTGAACTTCAAAGTTATAGAACAACTGGTTAACACTGATCCATCAAGAGGACCTGAAACTGCTTGACCAAACACTCCCTGGCGTTTAGTTGTAGTTTTTAACCACCATTAATTGCAAGCTATAAATCAGGCATGTGCTGGGGTTGCTGCTCCCTTGGTGCTTTTCATGCTCTCTCCTGCCATGCCGTCCACCTGATCTCTCTTTCTGGATGCCAGCAGTCAAGAAAGCCGCCCACCGGTTCACCTCCCCACAAACTAAACCCCAACCGTTGGAACGTCTGACTTTGACTACACTGCTTCCCAATGGCCAAAGCTGGGGTGCCCAAACATTTTGGGCCATGGGCCAGTCACATGGTTCAGTGAGCAGGTCACGTGGTTCCTCCCACCAGAAGCTTGCACCTTGAGATCTGTCTTGCAACAGGATGAGATAGATTTTAAGCTGTCATTTTTCTCTGCTTAAACCAGGGGTGCCCAAACTATGGCCCATGGGCCAGATCCAGTCCCTGATGCCAATTCATCCGGCCCACGCTGCCCTCATCGCTCCCAGAAGCAGAAGTATGTATGTAGAAGTGTGACTGTAAAATCCCCACCCCACCCCTCCAAGCTGGTTTATGTCTTTGATACCAGTGCCACAGCGGCTTAGTGGTTAAGATACTGAGTTTGATGACCAACAAGTCAGCAAGTCAGCAGTTCGAAACCCAAGCAGGGTACAATGGAGCGAGCTCCTGCCATCTGTCCTAACTCCTGCCAAGCTGGCAAGGAATGGCAAGTAGACAAACAGGGACCTCTTCGGCGGGAAAGGTAACAGCATTCCATGCACTCCATGTGTCTAGTCCTGGCTGATGCTCCCTTGGTTCAGTGTTCTGCATGGCAACCAACAGGCAAGGGTGGGCTTGACGCAAGCGGCCTTTCTCTCACACCTCGGAGGTGCTGAGCGGCCACGGCTGCCATCACCCTGGTCAGTGAGCGTGCGCGACCTTCCACGCTAAACAGGGGGACGTGGCGGCTGCAGCCGCCTCCTCAAACGCCATACCAAATCACAAGCAACAGAGCAGAAAACCAAATTATTCTCAGCTGTTACACTGCTTAATTTAATATTTCCAATGAGCCCCTTTTTCCTTCTCCTCCAGAATGAAAGGCGTATTTGTGCTGTGTCACAAAACATTAGATTTTGTCAAGGCAATTCATTTCTCAATGGTAATTTGTAAAGTGTGTACCGTCTCAGCGGCCGTGCGCAGGCATGCCATGTGCTGGGAGGATTTCAGGGCTTCCTTCAGAGAAGAGGGGAAACCAGAGGCTTTTGGGGAGGGGAGGGGAAAGGGCGAGAGGGGGTCAAGGGGTCAGCGGCCACCCTAGCCAAGGGTCTTCATGCGCTCCTCCCAGCGAGGGAGGGAGGGAGGAAATCATGCCATGCTGGGAGAATAAGCAAAATGCCGGGGGATTTAGGCATTTCTCGAAGGCAAACAGCCCCCCATTGAACAACGTCTTGGCTCCCCGCAGTGTTTCCACCACGGACTCTAATGAGGCATGAAATGGATCCAGTGAGATCATCAGCTAATAATAAAACAGATAAAGCTGGCCATGCATGTGTGTGTATGTGTATGTGTGCACGCGCATGTGCATAGCTCTCTTTCAAATAAAAATGTTTCAGATCTTCAAAAGAGACCGCAAAAGGGCTGGGTGTAGAGCAGGGGTGCTCAAACGATGGCCCATGGGCCAGATCCGGCCCCCCAATGGGCATGTTTTACTTCCCCTTCTGGGAGTGACAAGGATGGTGTAGGCCGGATGAATTGGCATTGGGAGGGGGCAGGTCTGGACCACGAGCCGTAGCTTGGGCACCCCTGGTTTAAGCAGAGAAAATGGCAGCCTAAAAATCTGTCTCATCCTGTTGCAAAGCAGATTGCAAGGGATGGTGGGAGGAACCACGTGGCCGGCCCACTGAACCACGTGGCTGGCCCGCAGCCCTAAAGGTTTTGGGTAGAGAAAAAGATTGTCTTCCAACCCACTGGACTACAGCTTTCATTCCAGTTAGTACCCAATGAAATGAGCTGGTTTTTCTAAAACAAGCACACAAATTCCTAAAGTGCGCAAACCCAAGATCAGACCGAAAGCCCCAAATCAGGCCAGCCGGGGCTTCGAGTTTCAGCCTCGCGAATCCTTTGCTCCCTCTGGAAAGAAAAAAAAAAACGGCCAACCTGCCGGAGAACTGGAGGTTACAACTCTGGGAATAGGAATGAAAAGAAGGTGGTAATTGTTACAATAATGGGCAAAAGCATGACCAATTATTTCCAAGCTCGTTAAAATTAAGCCCTTTTCTTCCCCCTAAACGTATCTCGATTCTTTGTTATGCTGTGGGATTTCTAAATCTTCATTAGCCATCCTCATTAGTCGGGAAAAGGAAGGACTGCCGTTAAATGATACAGACTCTGGAAACAAACAGAGGTTTTTTTAGGGAAGAAACCCTGGCTCCAGATGTGCAGAGGTGGCTTGGGTGGTCGGTGTGGGCCGCACCTGGCCTCACGTGGCCTACCACAGTGTCTCAGGTAGCCACTGGCCAACCTTCCCCCCACCCCTCAACTGAAGGCTTTCCCACATTGTAAATAGCCCCTCTTTGTGGTATGAGTAGTAGTAGTAGTAGTAGTAGTAGTAGTAATAATAATAATAATAATAATAATAATAATAATAATAATAATAATAATAATAATAATAATAATAATAATAATAATAATAATAATAATAATAATAATAATAATAATAATAATAATAATAATAATAATGTCAGAAATTATTCTGGGTTGATAGGATTTTTTTCCGGGGCACACCCAAATGAGGCTCCTTTCATGTCCCTCATGGTGCAGCTCATGGGGAATCGAACCCGGTCCTTTCTGTCTCCAAGCACAGTGCTTTTACCCACGGGGAGCTGCTAGTGGTACCTATTGATCTACTTGCAATGTCTTGCTTTCGACCGGCTAGGTTGGACAGGCGACAGGTGCTCAGTCCATCACGCAGTACCCGGGTCTCGGCCTGCCGGCTGGCTGGCCTTCCAGCTTATGGGGGTGATTGTTCTCCACCACTTTCCGTGCCACTTGCTTAATGCTCACTGCCAAAGGCTCTGGGTCCTTTTCGTTTCGGGAAATGGCAGGAACGAAGAAGAAGCCTGCCTGGGCGTTCCTTGCGGGCCGCAACCGGCCGGCCAGCCGGTCATTAGCTCGGTTTGTTTGCTTTGCTTAGAAAATATAAAGATTTTCTTTCCAGCTTTGTGCTGGGGGAAAGGTTAATGCATTCCCTCAGAGAAGAGAGGTTTTCCTGAGCCGAGTGGGCTGCAAATCAATGGCCACGATGTGACAGCCCAGGCCGGCTGGGGAGTTTCAGCTGTGGTGGAAAAAATGTGCACAGAGAGAGAGAGAGAAGAAGAAGGAGAAGAAGAAGAAGAGAGAGGCAGGCAGTAAATGGGAGAAGACAGGTGGTTCCGCCTATCTTCTGTACTGGCCCCACTGGTCTCAAACTGGGGATGGAGAACTGGGGTGGTAAAATGGGCCAACAGGATGAGATAGATTATAAGATGCCGTTTTCTCTGCTTAAAACCATGCGTACGAAAAGTACAGCTTGTGGGCTGGATCCGGCCCATGGCACCCATTCATCCGGCCCGTGCTGCCCTCGTCACTCCCGGAAGCGGAAGTAAAATGCGCCCATCCGGCGCATTTTACTTCCGCTTCCGGGAGTGACGGGGGCAGCACGGGCCGGATGAATGGGTGCCATGGGCCGGATCCAGCCCACAAGCTGTACTTTGGGCACCCATGTCTGTAGAGGGTGAAACACAGATGGAGACTAGGTTGATCTTCCCGTGCCGCGCCCCCCCCCCCCCGCCCAAAGCTACATCACAAAGGCAGCTCACATCAGTGGGGGCTAATTAATTGGATTAATGAAAGGCCAGCATGAATTAAGCCTGGCTTGGATAATTTCAACGGGGGCCACATACAGATCCCCCCCCCTGTTCTCCCCAATGAAAATTTGGGATGAGGCAAAAAAAAATTGAGATAAAATGGCAGTCGCTTAATATGCAAGCTATTAATATGCAAATTGGCACAAATGAAAAAGTGTGATTTGAGGGGGGGTGGAGGGGGGGGAAATCACTGTGCCGAATGCTGGCAGCTGTCTGGTAGGAAGATGGGGGAGGGGAGGGGGGAGGGGGATTCGAAATCAGAAGTGGTGGTGGGGGGGGGGAGAGAACCAGGCAATGGTTCATCAAAGACACACTCACACGCACACCACACACCATTTTTCCACCCATGGCCATTGCAACTGGAACTGAACGTTTTTTCGTGCAAGTAGATAAATAGGGACCACTTTGGTGTGAAGGTATCAGCGTTCCATGCTGTCATGCCACATGTCCACGGAAACATCTGCAGATTCAGACAGTACTGGCTCTTTGGCTGCAAACGGAGATGAGCACCGAACCCTATAGTTGGATTTGTTGTTGTTGTTGTTCAGTCGCACAGTCGGTTCCGATCCTTTGCGACCCTATGGACCATTGCTCTCCATGCGCCTCTGTCCTCCACCATAGTTGGATACGACTGGCTTTCTGAGCAAGGGGGGGGGGATCTTCACCTTTACAGCTAAGGCCCTGTTCTCCATCCCATTGAATGAGGACCGGCTTGATTAACGCCCTCAAATGTTGCTTTATTCTAACTCTTACATCAGGGATTCTCAAACTGCCACCCGTGGGCCAGATGCGGCCCATGACGCCATTTCATGTGGCCCCTCTCACCGCCTCCACCACAGCCGGAAGTGTAATGGGGTGGAGGGAGGGCAAAATGGCTGTCCGGCCCCTGAAGGGAACATGACCCAATGGCCCCTGGCTTCAAAAGGTTGAGAACTCCTGGCTCACTTGAAACTGAATTTTAGTAAATGAAATAAATAAATTTGCATTTAGAGACGCCCCTCATAATCTGGCTCCCTAAATGGCCGCGGCTTCCTTCCCTCCCAAAAGCGCCGGCAGAGCATGGAACGGCTGTTTGGTACTTCCACCACAGACACCCATCAATCTCTGGGTGTCAAACGCCGCCGCCCTTCCCCACAACGTCTCTCAGATGCTGCAGGCACAGGAAGAGGACCCGATTAGCATAATTTCCTCCTTCTCTCATTAAGCTGCTTATAGGAGCTTGGGTGAGCTTTTCCCACAGTGGGGCCCAACTCTATGCCCACAAACCCCGCTTCTTGGGGGCTGAGAGACCCCCCTCTTTCTCCCCCATTCCTGGGGAGGCTGCCTGGATGCACCACTTCACTGGCACATGGATCAGGCCAAATAGGTTTTATTTTCAAGAGGAACTCCTTTTGAAAAGACTTGGAGGGGGAAAATCACCCAAGAGTGGCAAGGTTGTGGCTGAAACCCTGAGGAAAAGACGAGCCTACAGATCCACTTGACTCTTCCCATAAAGCAAGGATGGCCAACCTTGGCACTCTAGCTGTGCTTGGACTTCAATTCCCAGAAGCCCCAGTCTCTGTGAATCTACACGAATGGGTTGACTGCGTGGACATTTCCTGTACAGCCATGACAGCGCTTCTTGCGATGGGTCATGGGTGGAAGCGATCACCTCTCCCTTGAAACATTCATGCTAGAGACCTTTTTTGGGGGGCTGGGGTGAGGCAGTTTCATCTGGCCCACGCCACCCTCGCTGCTCCTGGAAGTGGAAGTAAAACGCACCATGCGAACGACGAGGGTGGCGTGGGCTGGATGAATTGACACCAGGGGCCAGATCTGGCCCACAGGCCATGGCGTGGAGGCCCCTGTGTTTGAGGATGTTTTATAAAGTTAAATGCAGAAGGTGAAAACTCCCAAAGTAACATCTCAAAGGCCATCGTCTCCAACGTTTACTCCAAGTGCTTAAAACAAGCGTCTTTTGTCTCAAGGCGCAAGGTAGTTGAACGACCGGCCGGTGGTTTGGAAAGAGCGCATGCCAGTCTATCAAACACTGCAATGTTGGTTTTGCATGGGCATTTCCCTTACAGCCGTGAAAGCGCTTCTTTCGATGGGTGGAAGCGATCACCTCTCCCTTGAAACATTCATGCTAGAGAACTTTTTTGGGGGTGCCGGGGTGAGGCAGTGCCTTGTTTTCTGCGCAAGCCTAAAGTAAGCCGGGATGTTCAGGGCTTGCTTGCTTTTCTATCAGGGACAAAGCACCGCATGCTGCCAACTCAGCTCCATCTTTCTCAACAAGGGGGTGGGGGTGGGGGTGGGGGTGGGGGTGGGGGGGAGTCCATGGCGTTGGCCATGGCCACGGGCTCCCTACCGCTCTCGCCAACCCCGCAACGGCATCTTGGATTAATGATCCCGCAAAGGGCTCATTTTCCCAGGGAACTGATGTCGTTTGCAGGCGGATATTGATCTTCCGCTGCCTCCCTCGGAAAGGAAAATATCGGCTTATTTACAAAAGTCAGATTTTCTGCTCTTGGCCAGGCAGCCTCAAGATTCATGGCTTGGCCAGTCCCTCGGAAACTGCAGAGTATGGACAGCTGACCAGAAGGCGCAGAATTTAGGACAGGGGTGCCCAAACTATGGCCCACAGGCCAGATCCGGCCCCCACATGCCAATTAATCTGGCCTCATTTTGCTTCTGCTTCTGAGAGCTACGAGGGCAGTGTGGGCCAGATGAATTGGCATTGGGGTTAGATCTGGCCCACAGGCCGTAGTTTGGGCACCCCTGTTCAAGCAGAGAAAATGGCAGGTTAAAACCTACCTCATCCTGTTGCAAAACAAGAAGGTTGGAAGATAAATCCAACAAGGCTTCTGAGCCCTCGGATTGTCACCTCAGCAGCAAAAATAGCTATAATAATAATTTCGTGCCAGAGATTACTCTGGGTTGAAAGGATTTTTGCTGGAGAAACTCCACTTAGGGGACGCCTGAATGAGGCTCCTTTCATGTCCCCAAATGCAGCTCTCAGGTATCGAAACCCGACCTTCCAGTCTCCAGCTCAGCATCTTAACCATGTGCAACACACACACACACACCGCCCAGGTATGTCGTACCTGGGCAAAATCTCTGCTTCTCCTGCCATCTCAACATGCCTTGCTTTTGTCCTCAGACCCATCATCCTCTTTGTGGTCCTTTGAGCTGGAGAAATAACACCCAGGGAACCAAACGGTGGGGGAAACTTTCTCTCTCCCCGCCCCCCCTCCCCATCCAGATGTTCAGTCCGGCACTCATTCTTGACTGTGTAGGAGGTGCCGAGTCACAGTATAGTTCACAGTTGCCACATTATCCCGTCTCGACTTCACTGGCTGCTCATTAAGCGCCTCAAATCCCTTTTTTATGGTGTTTATAACACCTCCAGAGGAGCTGGCTGTGCAAATATTATTCCGCCCGTTAAATCTCCAAAACAAGGCAACCGTCAGGGAGGAGATCTGGTAATGGGCCTGCTGAGAGAGAGAGAAAGTTCAAGGCTGTAAAGCAGAGGTGCCCAAACTGCGGCCTGTGGGCCGGATCCAGCCCCTGACACCAATTCATCCAGCCCATATGGGCGCCTTTTACTTCCACTTCCAGGAGCAGCAAGGGTGGCATGGGCTGGATGAATTGGTGTCAGGGGCCAGATCTGGCCCACATGCTGTAGTTTGGGCACTCTGGTTTAAGCAGAGAAAATGGCAGCCTAGAAATCTATCTCATCCTGTTGCAAAGCAGATTGCAAGGCATGTTTTACTTCCGCTTCCAGTGGGAGGAACTGTGTGACCGGCCCACTGAACCACATGACTGACCCATGGCCCAAAAGGTTTGGCCACCCGTGCTGCAAAGCCAAGCCACACAGAAAGAGTCCGAGGACATGTCAGAGTGGAGTGGGTGGCAATCCGATGCGCCTGGTGTTTTCAGCCACGGAAGCCTTCGGGGCCTGAAGGGTCTGGATTTCCCACTGGGACACCTTTTGAGCCACCCAAAGAAACTGGTTGGTGGACTAAGACGGGCCTTCGTTTTGGCTCATTTGCTCCATTCTTAAGTGTCCCGAAAGATGCCAGATGTGGAACGGCTGGAAAGTTATGGCTGGACAGGGGCTGCGTGCATAAGGAAGAGATGCGCAAAGTAAAATTAAGAATATGGAAGGTTCCTGAAAACATCTGACGGAAGGGAAAATCCTAGCAATGGTTGAAAGGGAGCGAGATGAAGAAGGCGGAGGAGGAGGAGGAGAAATCTCCCTTTTAGGTCCTGCCCAGCCAGCGAGTGTTGAAATATCACCAGCTGTTTGCCGGGTGCAAAATAAACACTGTTTGTTTGCAAAACCCCAATGCTGCCTGGCCTCGAGCTCACATTGGGAGCCCTTGGAAAGAGCGAGAGCAATATTTCCCTTGTCCTTCACTGGAGACATAAACCACCAACACCACCACCTCCACCACCACCACCACCCCAGATTTCCCCGGCCCTCTGCTCAGGGAGAAGACGTCTGAGTCAAGGAATGACATTCCTCCCTAATCC
Organism: Bradypodion pumilum; assembly: GCA_035047305.1. Classification (NCBI taxonomy): domain Eukaryota; kingdom Metazoa; phylum Chordata; class Lepidosauria; order Squamata; family Chamaeleonidae; genus Bradypodion; species Bradypodion pumilum. The sequence goes on along the minus strand of JAWDJD010000014.1, from coordinate 21,193,892 downwards.
GGATCAGATGTTGCGTTTCTGGGGAAAGCCGGTTAAGAGGATTCCTCCGGTAAGCGGCGCCTCCTCCATCCCTCCCTTTGCAAGAGCCCAGCCTGTTCCTGTGGAGGCCCAAAGCCTGGGGTCTTATTTTTAGTAAACTCTCCCTTGCTCGAAAGCCAGTCATATCTGACTCTAAGGATCAGTGCTCATCTCTGTTTCAAAGCCAAAGAGCCAGCGCTGACTGCGTTTGCCGATGTTTCCATGCACACGTGGCAGGCATGACTAGACACCAGAGTGCAAGGAACACTGTTTACCTTCCCACCGAAGTGGTCCCTATTGATCTACTTTGCTTCCGAACGGCTAGCTTGGCAGGAACTGGGGCAGAGACGGGAGCTCACGTCATCTTGCAGTTCTCAGGAATAAAACTCCGACCTTCCAGCCAACGAGTTCGGCATCTGAACCACTTGAGCTTTCTTCTCACAGTGCCTGGTTCTTGCCATTCTGGTGCACAACCCTGGAAAGTTTCAAAGGGGGAAACAAAGGGATCCATTGCGGGGGGTGGGGGGAGCCTTCAGAATAAGATACATAGAGATCGCCCCCACCCTGCCCAGTGAAAGCCTCTGGGTTTAATAACATAGGATGGCATGTGCCGTTGTGCCCTTCTCTTGGTGCTCAAAGTTGGGCCACCAGGTCAAGAGAATCCTGGGCTAGAAATGTGAATCGGGTCTTGTCTGGCTCAGAGTCACAACTTAGCCACGCCATCAGTTGTGCCAAAAAACTGAGCTCCAAGCATGATGGATTAGAGGTGGCAGAGTCCATTGCACACACCCCAGTTGGATTCTGGCCAAGAACCCCACGGGTCTAAAACAGTGATGGCCAACCTTGGCACTCCAGGTGTGCTTGGACTTCAATTCCCAGAAGCCCAAGTCTCTGTGAATCCACACAGAAGTAAACCCATTTCATGTGGATTCACAGAGACTTGGGCTTCTGGGAATTGAAGTCTAAGGAACACATGCAGTAAACCCATTCATGTGGATTCACAGAGACTTGGGCTGCTGGGAACTGAAGTCCAAGAACAGCTGGAGTGCCAAGGTGGCCGCTGAGCCCATCTGGCCACCCTTCCTCATTTCCCACCCAGAGGCCCACATGGGCTGCAAACATATGCAAGCAGAGCCTTCTTCTTTCTGGGGGTGAAGTGGGGTGGGGTGGGGGTGGGGGTGGGGGTCAATGCCTCCCCTTGCTGCAGACCAAGGCAGGAGCAACCAAGCTTTCTTGCTATAGCCTCCACCTTCCTTTCTCCCTGCCTGCAACCCCCCCCCCCACCGCCCCCCAGTTTAAAACCTCAGACAGCCCCCACAGAGGTTGGGGGGGGGGTTGGAAAGGCCTTACCATGAATCACTGGAGAGGAATGCCGGAGTTCTCCCATTACTTGGCTTGAAAAGCCCTTTCAGTTCCCAGGCGGTGATGAATGGATGGATGGATGGACGGCCTTCCCTAGGAAAGATTTGGGGGGGGGCTCCTCCCTGCTCCCCCCCTTATGAAGCTGGCTCTTCTCCCCCCCCACCCCCAATTCCTTCCCTTCTCCTTCTCCTCTTGCAGAAGATGTCAAGTGTCAGGTTAGGACTCCTCCAGCATGCAAACATGTTTGTGATTAAGCCAGGCTTACTTAATTAAGCACTTTCTAATGACTCTTAAAGCAAGAGAGAGAGAGAGAGAGAGAGAGAAGGGTGGATTAAGGGTGGCCCCTTGGTGTCAATCTCAGGTTGGAGTCTCTGTCAGGCCGTAATGAGGGGCTTTGCTGCAGAAAGTGTGGGTGGGGGGGGGCAGAGGCAACTGCAGCCACAGGTCAGGGCGGGGGTCACGGTGGGAGACACGGATCCCTGTGAAAAGGGGTGGGGAGGACCAGGAAAGGGAAATCCCTGGGGAGACGGGGATGAGAAACTGAAGAAGAAGGAGAATCAGGCAGGATCTCGCACAAGACTGGCGTGGGGCAGGTGGGCTGGGCTGGAAGGGCCACCCCCGCTCCCCCCCCCCCCAAATCCCCAAATGCCCGACGTTTGGTTGTTGGTTTTCATTCCCAAAGCAAAGCAATCCCACTTCTGTACCACCCTGGGTGGTTCACCAGTTAATTAGCATTTCACACACACACACACACACACACACCCAACATGCTGGTCCTCCTTTTACCAACCTTCAAAGGAGGGAAGGCTGAGAGTCAACCTTGAGCCCTGGTCAGGATTGAACTCACAACCTTTTGGGTTGCAGCACAGCAGTTTTGCCACTGCACCACCAGAGCTATAGCGGTGAGGAAACTCTTTGTCCTGGGGCACAAATCAGAACCTCTTGAGATCTTAGGCCAGGGATGGCCAACCTTGGCACTCCAGCTCTTCTTGGACTTCAATTCCTAGAAGCCCCGGATCAGCAGGAGGGCTGACTTGGGCTTCTGGGAAATGAAGTCCAAGAACACAACTGGAGTGCCAAGGTGGGCCATCCCTGGCCTAGGCAGTCCTTATGGGCTTCTTCTTCTGGGCATCTTGTGATGCCATTGGTTGATTCGTCTTCAAGTGCCGTATCCAATTCCGAATATTGGCTCTCCTCCTGGCGATCAGCCATGAAGATTGTCCTGGGAAGAACACAACGCAGTGGCCTTCTGCATCGCAGCGTGGCACCCTTAGTGCCATCCTTCCAAAGGTCAGCTTGGACTTCAGACCAAAAGAGGTCCATCAAAGGAGGAGGCTCCACCTGAGATGAAGGGATACCATTGAAAGGTGTCTTGGATCCCCCTTCAATGGGACAATGCGCCAAGAGGGAAGGAATGTTGTGCATTTCAATGGAGCAATGGGGTGTGTGTGTTCTCCCTCTCATCACGTGGTTTGAAGGGGGGGGCTAAGAAAGGCCAAAGTGTTCTCTAGCCAGACACATTGTTCATTCATATCCAATTCCACCTCATTTCCTCATTAATCTACCATTTAAAAGAGAGGGAGAGAGAGAAGCGAGATCTGATGCAAAAATACCCTTAAATATGTTTTTAAGGAATCATGTTTTCTCTCAAAATATACATTTCTTGCCGTATTTTCTCTCAAAATATACTCCCTTGCCAGAAGAGCGACTGGAGGGGTGAGAAAGCACAGAATCCCACGGGCTATGAAGTGTGGGACAAAGAAGGGGAAAAACTGAGGTGGGGTGGGACTTATTTTTTAAAAAAATAATGTGCAGTATTTGCTTTTAAATTGCTAAATTGCCCAGGCTCCGCTGAATTAGTTTGGAAGATCTGGGTGGCTTACTTTGGAAAGAGCATGCGTGCGTGCGTGCGTGCGTGCGTGCGTGCGTGCGTGCGTGCGTGCGTGCATGCATGCGTGCGTGCGTCTGTTGCCAGGAAATAGAACCGGAACGTTCTATACCTGGGAGAAAGCCGTCTTCTCTTATTCTCCTGACTTCTCTATTCACAGAAAGACACCCAACCCACTAAAACAGGGGTGCCCAAACTATGGCCCACGGGCCACATCCAGCCCCCAATGCCAGTTCATCCGGCCCACACTGCCCTCGTCACTCCCGGAAACGGGAGCAAAATGCACCGTACAGAAATTTGAATGTTCACGGCATGATCCAGTCCTGGCACCAACCTGTTGAAATGAAGATCAATTGTTTCTTGCTACTTTCAAGGAGGTAAATCAGGGGTGCCCAAACTTTTTGGGCTGTGGGCCGGTCACATGGTTCAGCGGGCCGGTCATGTGGTTCCTCCCACCGGAAGCAGAAGTAAAATGTGCCTTGCAATCTGTTTTGCAACAGGATGGGATAGATTTTAGGCTGCCATTTTCTCTGCTTAGACTAGCGGTGCCCAAACTATGGCTCGTCGGCCAGATCTGGCCCACAAGCCATAGTTTGGGCACTCCGAGCTAAATCCATCTTGCATCACATTGAAAACAACAGTACATGGCGGGGGGTCCACCATGCCCACCTCCTGCTTTTCCTTTGGGAGACACCCCCCCCCTCGCTCTGGCGTGGCTCCGATTGCAAAAGGATGGAAGGAGGCTGGCATGACAGTTCCCAGCATGCTTCTGCCATGAGAGGCTTCCCTGCCCAAAGCCACATTATTTTCCATGGCAACCTCCCCGTCAGCCTGTCCAGAGAAGAGCAACATGTTTGGAAAACAACAACACACAGCCGTGGCGGCTGCAACGCAAACTCCCTGGCACCCGGTCGGTCGCCGTTTCCTCTTCCCATCCATCCATCACATGGCCTGAATTGGGCTCCCCACCCTGTCCCACCCAACAACTCACTCAGGGAGACAGACGTCACACATCACTCCGGCAGCCAAAGCCATGGCTCACTTCACCCCAGCTTCAACGCCTTTTGCCACTTTGGTCTCACACAGAAATCGGAGAAATGCCCAGATGAATCCTTGCTTTTCTATGAACAGTGTTTGCATACATCGTGCAGAAACTGCTCGGAACCGCAGTAGTCGTTGCCTTGTTTTGCATGAGCTTTGAAAGGATGGGAAGCACCCGATAGGTTGCTTGCGTCTGTGATCAGCCAGCCAGGCCTGGCACTGGCCCTGTCCGTGTGAGCATTCCACCAAGCATCCCCCCTGAACATGAAGCCTAAGGGTCTTATTCTGGAAGGTGCTTTACAGTCTGTGTAGTCAAGGGGAGACGGAGGTTGGGTTGAGGTGGGGTCTTAGCATTTAGGAGCCCTAAGTTAACTGTGATGGCAATATCAGGGCGGGGGCGGGGGGGAAGGAAGCCATGCTTTGGTGGGGAAATGCTCCCCAAACAGGGGCCACGAAGGACCCCATTAAAGCACCTGGGAAGAATAATTTCTTCTCTTGGCCGATTCCCTCCCATTTCTTCCCACCCCTCTCGTCTCATCTCCAGCCTGTTTAAATTCTGGGCTGACTTTCCTGTGCTTGACACGGCTCAGCCCGATGGGACGGAGTTGGGCTGTTTTCCCAAAAAGTGATTCACTATTTGGAAAAGGCGCTTGGGAGGAGGGAGGGAGGGAGGGTTGAACACAGCCAAGGTTTAAAGTTACCGGAGAAAGACCCAAGGATGACAACCTCATTGTGCATTGGGGTGTGAGTGTGTGTGTGTGTGTTAGACTCTTGCGTTGTCTAGCAAAACACTGAATATTTGTTCACTCCGTGAACAACACTGTTGATGGCCAAGTTGCTTGGCTTGACGTCTTGGCCTTCGGACGTGTGCCTTGGAGTCTTCGGAAAATCAGATTATTTTTTCTCTCAAACATGAAAGGCTGCCTCAGTCACAGCTCTCCAACACCGAGAGGCCATCGGCTCTCATGGCACTCTACCTCAAGGGTCCTGCCCTCCACGGAATGCTGTTTACCTTTCCCACCAAAGTGGTCCCTATTGATCTCCTTGCAATTGCTTGCTTTCAAACTGCTCGGAGCTGGGATGGAGACAGGCGCTCATTCCGTCATGCATCACCCAGGTCTTGAACTGCCGACTTGCCGGCCTTCCAGCTAACAAGACGGGCTTCTTAACCACTGAGCCACTGTAGCCCCTGATTACTCATTAATAATGATTAACTGGGCTTACAAGAGACTATAAGTTGCTTAAGCAGCACTTGTAGAAGCTTAGGATAATACATCACAGATGTATATATAGAGAGTTTTATTTTTTCTGTATAATAATAATAAAATAATTTTAAAATACTCTTCCCACCCCCCACCCCCACCCCTGTAGTTTAATCCTGCCCCTTCCCCACCTTCCTGGTTGCCCATCCAGAATTAACCCGGCCCTTTTCGCCGCCGTGCCTAAGGCTTTCCTCTTAGGATTTCCTCTACAGCCTGCAACCTTTTGCAATTTGTCAACTTTATTTGCGGCAGCAACGGAGGGCCGGGAGACGGGAGTTAAGTGGTCTAACCACACACGGCCACCACAAGCCTGTCAGGAAAGGTTAGGGGGCAATTAACCCTCTCGCCTTTGGGACAGGGGCCCCAGCCCCCCTCCCCTTACCACCATCCCCACCCCCACCCCATCCCATCCCATCCCAGACATGTTTATCTTGGAAAGAAGCAAAAGGAATTCCTTGGGAGAGTCTCAGCTAAGCTAGGGATGCACCACAAGCAGGCTTGGAGACCAGCAAAAGTACCGCTGGATTATTATTATTTATTTTTTTTAGATGGAAGCCTGGCCTAAACTGTAGACTAAAAATGAGATAAATGTATGCTCAGAGGAGAGGGAGGGAAGGAAGGAAGAAAAGAGGGAAAGAAAGAAAGAAAAAGACAGGCAGAGGGGGGAGGAAATAAAGAAAGAAAGAAAGATGAGAGGGAAGGAAGGAAGGAAAGAGGGAGAGAAAGAAAGAAAGAGACAGACAGACAGACAGACAGAGAGGGGGAGGAAATAAATAAATAAATAAAGATGGGAGGGAGGGAAGGAAGGAAGGAAGGAAAGAAAGAGGGAGAGAAAGAAAGAAAGAAAGAAAGAAAGAAAGGAAGGAAGAAAGAAAGAAAGAAAGAAAGAAAGAAAGAAAGAAAGAAAAAGACAGACAGAGGGGGAGGAAATAAAGAAAGAAAGATGGGAGGGAAGGAAGGAAAGAGGGAGAAAAAGAAAGAAAGAAAGAAAAGTCAGAGGGGATGAAAGAAAGAAAGAAAGATGAGAGGGAAGGAAGGAAGGAAGGAAAGAGGGAGAGAAAGAGAGAAAGAAAGAAAGAAAAAAGTCAGACAGAGAGGGGGAGGAAATAAATAAAGAAATAAAGATGGGAGGGAAGGAAGGAAGGAAAGAGGGAGGGAAAGAAGGAGAGAAAGAAAGAAAGACACACACACACACACACACACGAACCAGTGTTTCAGTGGCTGAAAGAACTTGGCTGCCTCTTTAAACTGTAGCGTTAATCAGAAACACATTGTCCATATTGTCAACACTTTGTTTAACCGCTTCTATAAATTCAGTATTAGTGTTTAAAAAAGAGTCTGACTTGATGGATGAAATACTTCTACATCCGGTGAAGCAGCCCCAATAAAAAGCTGAGCTAATAACTCAAAAAGGAAGAGAAGGAAAAGGAGGGAAGGAAGGAAGGAAGGAAGGGAAGAGAAGGAAAGGGAAGGGAAGGAAGGGAAGAGCGAGCTGGACTCATCCCACTTGTGAAGGGCCATGAAATAATGACAGGGGAAGAAATGTTTCCGTATGGCGAGGCCAGCAGGAACTCACTTTCCTCTCCTTTGATAGATGCTGGCAACCAAAATTGTGCTGGGAAACCAGAAATCTGGAGGTTTTGACAACCCAACATTTGTGCAAAATGGCAATGATACTTTTTTCTTCTTCTTTCAGAAGCCGATACTTTGTTCTTTTTTTAAAGCAACAAGAGAAAACTATTGAAGCACAAGGACGGCGGGTGTGTGTGTGTGTGTTGTAGGTGAAGGAAGGAAGGAAAGAAAGAGAGTCCCAGTGTTGTATGCCATGAAACAATAAACCATCAAGAACAGATGACTGGGAAGCAGAAGGTCAGCAGTTCAATCCCCGAGTACTGCAGGACGGAATGAGCTCACATCTTTGTCCCAGCTCCTGCCAACCTAGCAGTTCGAAAGCAAGACATTGCAAGTACGTAGATAAATAGGGGCCACCTCAGTGGGAAGGTAACAGCGTTCTGTGCGCTCCGGTGTCTAGTCATGCCTGCCACATGACCACGGAAATGTCTGCAGAAGCAGACAGCGCTGGCTCTTCGGCTTTGAAACAGAGATGAGCACTGAACCCTAGAGTCGGATACGACTGGCTTTCGAGCAAGGGAAACCTTTACCTTTACAAGAACAGAAGATGGAGAAGAGAAAGGAGGGGGAAAATATAAATATAAAACCAGAGAGAGAAATGTTCTAAACCAGAAGTTCTCAACCTTTTAAAGCCAGGGGCCACTGGCTCATGCTCCCTTAGAAAGCTTTGGGTGCCGGACAGCCATTTTGCCCTTCCTCCACCCCATGGCACTTCCATGGTGTGGTGGAGGCAGGGGGGGGGGGTGTCACATGAAATGGTGCTGTGGGCCGCATCCGGCCCTGCTGATGTTGAATGCCAGTTGATCCACCCCAGAGCTCCATAAACGCCCTTCTTTAGACGGCAGCTGTCATTCAAAAAAAAAAAGTAACTTCCTAAAGTTTGGACATGGCACGCCTGCTGAGCAAACTGGGCTGAATGAGCCGGCCCAGGTTTGTGTGCCCAAAGGTCTTCCTGCAGTCAGTCGCCACTCTCTCACCCAGAGCCCACCGAAGGAAGGGCCGTGCACAGAAGGGATCTTATCTCTGCCCGGAGGAACCTACCATTCACACACTGCAGATTTTGCCTCTACACAACCTGGAGCTATTCTCAGCAATGCAGCTCATTCGGCGGGGTGGGGGTGGAGGTATACAAATGCCAAGAGCCTGAAATATCCTCTCTCTCTCTCTCTCTCTCTCTCTCTCTCTCTCTCTCTCTCTCTCTCTCTCTCTCTCTTATTTTTAATTTTTTTGTGGAGGGAGGGGGGCTTTATTTTTCCCATCTACAACCCACACTTGATGCATGACTCATGGCCATGCTTGCCTTGATTAAGCACTTGAGGCATTGGGTTGTTGCTGGAGGAGGATTCTGGGCTGTGCAATGCACCACAACAGGCTTTTGTGGTGTGTGTGTGTGTGGGGGGGGGAATCTAACCCAAAATCTGGCATGCCCTGACACAGCCCCAGAATTGCTAAAACCAATTTCGCCAGAGGATCGGGCGCTTTTCTGGCAAGGAGAAGGAGAGGGAAAGAGTAGGGTTTTTTCTCCAATGGCACTTAGAATAGCCTTTTTCAGACCAGGTATGTTGCCAACTCAGGATGGCCAGGTGTGGTGGGATTTTAGGTTCTTTTCAGGAAATCAGGGACAGAATAAGCCAGTGGTTCTCAACCTATGGCCCATGGGCCAGACACGACCATCACACCCAGAAGTGCCTTGCGTGGTTCCTATTTAACACCCATCATTCCGGATGGGTGCGTTTTGCTTCCAGGAGCGACAAAGGCAGTGGGGCTGGATGAATGGCAGTAAACCCATTCGTGTGGATTCACAGGGGGCTTGGGCTTCTGGGAATTGAAGTCCAAGAACATCTGGAGTGCCAAGGTCCACCATCATGGCCATAGAGGCTGAGTCTTCTGGCACCCTCCTCCTTACAACACTCCATGGGTTGGTCTGGCTGTGTGTTAAATGACCTGAGAACTGCCCCCCCCCACCCTGCCCCCCTCCACACACACACACCCTTGGGACCGATGAATGGAGGAGCCAGGCAGGTTGCCTTCAAAGCGCTTTTGAAAAGACTGGGAGCATCCTGGGCAAGAGAGAAAGGGAATAAAAGGCCCTCCATAGAAAGAAGGCAGCTCGGATAAGGCAGGTGGAAGATTAAAAAAAGTCCCCAAAGGGAGCAGGTTAAAAGGAAGGAGGACACCCCCTAATCTATGGGGATGGGGGAGAGAGCTGAACCCCATGCTCCCCCACCCACATCTGAGAAGCCCATGTCTAGCCCATGAGAAAAAGCACAACGAGTTACGACTGGAAAGATTCCTTTTCACCTCCACCAGCTGCAAAGCTTTATATCAGTTCTCAACACATACCAACTATTGAAACCAGGCGTTCTCAACCTTTTTAAGCCGGGGAGAGAGGGGGGGGTTCACACTCCCTCAGACAGCTTTTGGGACCGGATGGCCATTTTGTCCTTATCCATTCATTCATTTATTCAATTTGTATAGCCGCCCCAATCGATGTGCGACTCTGGGCGGCATACATGAAATCCCCAACGTTTAAACTCTAGAAACCCATAAAATTCCTAAAAACACTGAAAAGCTTCCTCCACCACACAGCACTTCCTGGTGTGATGGAGGTGGGGTGGGGGCACATGAAATGGTGCTGTGGGCCACATCTGTCCTGCCGGCTTCAGGTTGAGAATCCCTGGTTTTAATTCCACTTTTTACCCCTCTCCTTCGAACCCAAATCTTCTTCCATTTGGAACGGCAGACGGGGATGATCTGACAGACACCCTTTGTAAGATCTGCTTTGATTTTGGACCCCTGCGTCGAGCAGGAATTATGGGTTGGACCGGATGGCCCACGGGACCCTTTTCCAACTCAGGGATCCTGGGATTCTGCAGGTCACTCAAGAACGTCCGACTGGCACATGTGGATTTCTCCACAGACTCCTCTCTTTGTGCAAAAGGAAAGCGGAGCATGGGATTAACGTCTTAGAGGTAACAACATTACTCGTTACGCATTACTTTCAGGCGTAACAAAGGGATAACAGCCCCTTTTTCACAGTTTAATGTTGCTGGTAATGCACTGATTGTGATGGAAACAAAGCAGGAAAGAAAATCTCACTTTTTCAGGTAAGAAGGAGAGATGTCTACCTTTCTCTCCCCACCAACGAAACCCAGGGAAATCCTCTGCCATTCTCAACAAACGGTGCTTGGCAGTGGTGTGAATAATTTTTGCTCAGGTTTTGTGTGTAAAAAAAAAAAAAGACCCATGCTTTGTTGTATGATGTTTAGAAATCAGAAGCACCCGATGGGTGTTTTGTGTCTTGCTGAACCATCTGCCATACCTAGTGCCCTCCTTGTGCATGTTTGTACTTAGCTTATTTTGAAATAATTGTTGCAGAAACCAGCCTGCAAATAGGTCTGTGATGGCGAACCTTGGCATTCCAGCTATTCTTGAACTTCAATTCCCAGAAGCCCAAGTCCCTGTGAATCCACATGAATGGATTTACTGCAAGTACATGCTATAAACCCAATTGTATGGATTCACGGGGACTTGGGCTTCTGGGAATTGAAGTTCAAGAACAGCTGGAATGCCAAGGCTCACCATTGTGCATTAAACCCATTCGTGTGGATTCACAGGGACTTGGGCTTCTGGGAATTGAAGTTCAAGAACAAATGGAATGTCAAGGTTCGCCATCCCTGACATAGGACATCATCTTGACTCTCCTCTGGCATCTTCTAGACCTCAACCATCTCTCACGCAAGAGAGCCTTCCAAGGATTTGTGGCTCTCTTGGTCATTCCAGAAAATTCCGACCCCCACGAATGCATCAAACCAGGGCTCAGCCCACGCCTTAACGGGAAAGACACTCTCCATTTTAGGCAATGTCTTTGCCGTCTAAGGAGCCGCCAGGTTTGGACCGTCTTGACTTTATCAACTCCTCTTGGCTAAGAAGCGCCGAGAGGAAAACGATTGGGGAAAGGTCATTGTGCACGAAGAAGAAAGAGGAGGAGGAGGAAAGGGGGACCAACCCCCTCTCCTTGGCCCTAAGAAAACAGCCCTGATGCCAAACGAGAAACATATTTCATCTCACGGGGTGGGGTGGGGTGGGAGAGAGACCTCCGATTGGGGAATGCGCCTGGAGTTTGACCTGCAGCATTTATGTTAAGTGGAGATTTAAATATATGGCAGGGTGGAATGCAAAAGGGGGAGGCGGAGGCACGTCTGCATTTCACCAGGGGTTTCTTTTTCCAAGGAAGGGGGGTAGGAAATGTCATTTTCCCCTCCCCCTTTTAACCCTTTGGCCCTCCTGGAGACCCTCCCCTCTCACCCCCTCCATGAAGCAAGAGTGGGGATGATTGTAAGGATGCTTTTGGGAAGAGACACACATCATCTTTCTCTCTGCATCCCAGCAGTGGAAACCAAACCTTAAGGAGCAGATTTCAACTTCTGAAGCTGGGCCTCATTTCTCCGCCAAGGGACAACGGCTCACATTCCCCGCTTTTCAGACCAAACCATGGAGTCCACGGTGAGGGCGTCTCATTTTCTCCCTGAGAGCAGATTCAGCCCCACACCGGTCTCCATGGGGTTGACCTCTGGCCGGCCACAAAATAGAGTGGCCCACCTTTGTGGCCTGCTTAAACCTTCCAGCGTTTCTGGAAGCAATTGGCAGACTCTAAATTGGGCCAGATCTTGTCTCTCTCTCCACATTCACAGAGCATGTTGTTCTCCACCATGATCATCATCACCTTCCTTCCACTTGAGCCTGTGGGTCTTGCCTTGAGGGACTCTGATCCTCATCCTATTCAGGGTCCTCCCAGGGACGTCGGGGAGGTTGAATCCCTCAGCCGTATCTTCCTCCTTCAATGTCATCCCTCCTTGTCTAGTGAACTCCTTCCTCCACCTTCTAATGTGGGTTTGGCTCCTGCGTCCCCTCAATAATAATGTTTATTCTTTCCATGCAACTCTTCCTGGATCTGAGCCGGTGGACTGAGACTCCTCTCCATTCAGAGGATATTGAGGGTCCTTCTCTTGCTTAGTTCTCTCAGCCTTCGCTGCTGCTTCCTCTCTTAGTTCTCTCGGCATCCTCTGCCACATCTCTCCTGATCTTAGGTGGAGCACTACCCACAAGAGCCATGGGTGGTGTGGCTTTGAGGCACCCTGTGACTCTACACAACACAAACCGTGAATTGCCCCCAAAGGGTGCAGTTAAGAGAAAGACATCCCCAGGGTCAGCCTGATGGAAGGGCGCTTTTGGTACCCATACGGATTTCAGGCTGAAGCCTTGGACTTAGCATTTTGGGGAGGGGGGGAATGCTAAACGCCAGGCTTTTTTGTCTCCAACCCCTCTGAGACCTCCTCCTTGAGAGCCAGTCCTTGTACACCGGTCTGTACTTTCTTCCACACCCAGCGAGAGCCGCCAAGAGCCGCCGAATATCCTTCTGCGGAGAGAATCGATTCTGACGGGCCAGACTTTGCCAGTGACTGCTACAAGGTCACGGAGGGGAAACGGTGTGACTCCCACCACGTGGCGCAGCCAAATGAGCCTGGGATTACACCGGCTTTGTCTAGCAGCTGAAGTGAAGCATGGCATGTTGAGATGCCCTGGGAGAATCCAGGAACATCAAGCAAACAAGGGGAGCCTTGCAGAAGCAAACAGGCATGGAGACATTGAGGCAATTTCCCTTCCCTCAGGTTAAGATTTTGGGTCAAGGCAACCTAGGGCGGAAGTGGTAGACACAGAAGTCCTTTTGGCGAACTTTGGCATGCCAGCTGTTCTTGGTCTTCAATTCCCAGAAGCCCAAGTCCCTGTGAATCCACATGTATGCACAGGAAACCCATTCATGTGGATCCACAGGGACCTGGGCTTCTGGGAATTGAAGACCAAGAACAGTGTGTACTGCAGTAAACCCATTCGTGTGGATTCGCAGGGACTTGGGTTTCTGGGGATTGAAGTCCAAGAACAGCTAGAGTGCCAATGTTCACCATCATGGCTCTAAGTTATAAAGGGAGGAAAAGTAACTTTGTTTAACTAAACAAGACACTTCCGAGATCCATTCGGGTTGCAAGCAAGTTTCCCCCCAGGGTTTCAGGCCAGAGTTAGCAAAGCTTAGCAATCACACTTCTATGCTCTGCCCCATAGAAGCACATAGTGCTCCCTCCCCTCTTGCTGTGTTGGCACTTTGCGATAAACAAATGGGGTTTGGGTTGAAGTTTGGGCACTCGGTCTCTAAAAGGTTCGCCATCGCTGCTCTAAACTTTTGGTTTTGACTTTTTGGCTTCTTGGTCCCATGAAGGGAAACCGGAGGGAAGATGATGCCCTTCTGCACAAGAATTTATCTGAATCTTTTGGCTTTCCTTCCAGGAAAACCAAAACAGCCACGAAACATCTGAGGAATCCCACAAGATTCTCATGCCAAGCTCTAAGGCATCTTTCCCATGAATGCAGCTGAGTCTGTGGTTGTCCCGAAAGTACCTCTGCACACCTGTCTGTGAGGTTTCAGTGGGTCCATGGCAGAACGGGGATGGGTGTGTGTGTGTGTGGGGGGGGGATGGCTTTCCCATGAACTGTGTCTGCCAACTGGAGGCAGGAATCGCCTTCCTCCCCCCCCACCCCACCCCACCCCGCCGCCTCCAGCCCCCAGCCCACACTCTGTGGGGTGCAAGCAATTAGCATGGAAATGGGAGGCCTTTCAAGATGTTGGGGAACAGGTTTTAATCTCTATTTAGTAATTATATTTATAGACAGCCTTCTAGCCATAATGGCTCCCAAGGCAAGGCAAATAAAAGCAAATTAGAACTACGGCGATGACGCTCTGCCAGTAAAGTTTGTTCTAAAAATAAAGAAAAACTAGAGAAGCCGTCAAGGCTTCACGAAAGGAGAGGCAAGCCTAGGACGGAGGCAGGAGGGCGAGAAGGCCAAGGCAAACCACCCTAAATGCACGGGACACCTGCGTACAGGTAGAGGGAAGGAGAGGGCCGGTTTTTCATCCACACCAAGGGAACAAGAAGCAGCCAGGAGGAAGAAAGGGAAAATGCAGGCATTGAGGGGATGAGAGCAAGAGAGAGAGAGAGACGCCATTTCAAGAGCCAGACAGTACTTCTTAGGCTTAAAATAAGATTTGCAGGGCTTCACTCTGGAAACGTTTTCCTCCAGGTAAGCAGCGCCTGCAAAACGCCTTCAGATGTGCAAAGAAGGGCCGTGTTTTACTCCCAGACAACCAATCACACAACAGAAGGAAGGTGCCATATTTGCTGGCGCATAAGACGCATCGGAGTATATTACCAAAATAGCTCACTATAGGCTGCTATGTACAGTACAAGGCACACTCCATGTGTATTTTAAGGGGTGGTCTTATATGCCAGCAAATATGGTAATTCTCACATCCCATGCGGGGTATAAATCAAATAAACATGAACATAAACAGCATAAACATAATTCCTCTTCTTTCTAGTTCTCTCTCTTACACGGACACACAGACACACACAGACACATCTTCGCAGTGGCCTCCTCTTGATGAACTGCACTCATGACCCCACTGTAGTTCCATCCCATAATATGGCTCCTAGCCTTCTGCATACCTATCAAAGGAAAACACCCCTTAATTGGAATCTGGGAAAATGATCAGCAGTAATTTCCTCCCCACGTTTCTTATTTGCTATAGAAATAGTCCGTAGAAAAATAACCCTGGCCAAAAACCTCCGGAGCAGCATTGAATTTCCACTTTCCAGCCACCTCCGTAGCCGGGAAGCATCAGGGGATGGATGGAACCGGGCAAGACGGGATTGCAAACAGTTCTGGGAGATTCTTGCGCCACTCTGTGATGAGAACAGGAGTGAACTTGGCCGGGTCACATTGTTTTCTCATCTAAACATGCAGATTTGGTTTCCTGAAAGCTCCACTTCTTGGGAAGGGAAAGGAAAGGCTGCGCTTTGAGTTCAGTCAGCGGGAGGAAAACGGTGGATTCCACCAGAAAGGGGGAACGATGAGATCCCACAGAGGAAAGAAAGAAGGAAAGAAAGAAGCCGTGGAGGGATGGGGAGTGAAGGAAAGAAAGAAAGAAAGGGGGAGAGAGAGAGAGATAAAGGAAGGAAGGAAAAAGAAAGGAAGAGATAAAGGAAGGAAGGAAGATGTCATGGAGGGAAGGGGAGGGAAGAAAGAAAGAAAGAAAGAAAGGGAGAGGAAGGAAGGAAGGAAGGAAGGAAGGAAAGAAGGGACATATTCTTCCTCTTCTGTAGCTTCAGCTGTCTTCCCCCCCCCCCCCCCCCCGCAGTAGCCTTCCGCCCATGTGGGATCCCTGGAAAGCTCATTTCTGGCTAGGACCTCTCCGTTTGTGCCTTGTTTAATGGCCTATCTCTAAGCATTAGGAGTCAATGTGGCAACCCAGTATTTGGAAGACATTGGTGTCATGAAATTCCAGAATCATGTTGGGGTCGGAAAGGGGTCAGGAAGGCCATGTAGGTTTCCACCCACAGGAAATGTGCAGCTAGCGCTCCCCTGGCAGAGAGACCACCGGACCCTTTCCACGGCAGGGGTGGCACTTGGGTGGTTTGCCTTCGCCGAGAGGGGCAGAGCTTGGCATCTACAGCCCAAGCCAAGGGGCTTCTAGGCCATTCTCTCCACCCCAAGGCCTCCTCCTCCTCCTCCTCCTCCTCCGCCTCCTCTCCTGGGCTCTGCTTACTTGCCCACAAGCCATGGGTTCTCACATGCACATCCAGAGGGAAAGGACTGCTGGCCGAGCCATGTCTCCTTCCAGGCGAGTGCTGGAGAACACCAGAGACCCGGAGGGAGCCTTTAATTGGCCCGTTGGAAGCTTCAACCAGAGTGTTGACGTGTGGGCGACTCAAGTCCAAGCTCAGGAGCATTTGGACTCCTGCATCTCATAAAACAAATCCACACGGCCTCGGCAAGCCTGGGAAACTGGCCGGCACAGGCCATTTCTCACACGCTGGGTGGCACCGCCCGGGAGCTGAAGATGTCCCTGGCGCTCTCCCGGCTGGCAGGGCGCCCCGACGGACAAAGCCAACTTCCAGAGATTGGCCGCGAGATTCCTCTGGAAAGTTGGGTTGCTTTTCTTTTAGTGGAGGACTTTTAGAAGATGAGTTTAGCAGATCCGACTTCAGGTTGGGATTTCTCCGTTTTGGGTTTCTCAGCAGAGTTTCCGAGTTCAATTTTTTAAAATAATAATAATAATAATAATAATAATAATAATAATAATAATAATAATAATAATAATAATAATAATAATAATAATAATAATAATAATAATAATAATAATAATAATAATAATAATAATAATAATACAGCTCCCAAAATCATGCTAAGGGAAAGAGGCAGCTTAAGGTAAGCATCCATTGACCCCCTGAGTCCCCAATGGGCCACATTTGCAAATGGGGAAGAGGAAGAGGAGGAGAAAGGTGTCCAAACCTTAACCTCAGGAGAACTGAATGGTCTCCTTCTCATTTTCCCTTACTATTCTTCTTCTTCTTCTTCTTCTTCTTCTTCCTGTTCTTCCTCTTCTCTTCCTCCTTCTCCTTGTCTTCTTCCTCCTTCAAGTGCCATATTTAATTCCGAATATTGGCGATCCTCTTGGCAATCATCCATGAAGATGGTCCTGGGAGCCAAATAATAATGCAGTGGCCTTCCACATCAAAGCCCCCTCCCTCCCTCTCTCTCTCTCACACACACATGTGCACCCATGCACCCACACAGCCTGGTTTAATTTCATCGGTCAGAATATCTCAGCACACACATACAAAAGAGATATAACCCCCCCCGCCCCCAGTTTAATTGCCTCACGTCATTATGCGATGAATTGCATTTTGCATACATTTGCATGCTTCCTCAAAATTACCGCCAGCTCATATGCAAATGAGGAACTGGTTGCAGCTGAGGTGGTTTCTCTCCCCCCCCCCCCGCCCCCCAGCTTCCAGACTGTTTCACCTGGGAGGGTTTACAGGGCAGGGGGGCACCAGCCCCTGGCAGGCACTGGGAGAAAACCTTGAGATGGTTTGGATGGGTCACCTCAAGAGCAAGACTCACCACCCACACACCCCTGATGGAGACAGCCATGCACCCTCTTTTTTTCCTCACCCACAAACTGTTTTGGGACGTGGTGGTCCAAGCCAGGCCCCCCTGCTGAGCCCAGACCCTCTCCAGGGATTAAATCCTTTCTCGCCAACTCAGGGAAAGGGCTTTTGGGTTTTGCAAGGCTCTTGCCTTTCCTCTGGGCTGCACACTCTAGCATTTGCAATTGCAACCCCTCCCTGGGATCCATGGACTCTGACCACCTGTGCCGGTGGCAGAGGATCCTCTGGCCGGAGCGCTGGGAAAGCCGGGACAATGTTTGGGAACGAGTTCCCGGCCAAGGAGTCCCTCCAAAGGCTGCCCTGTGGAGAAGGCGTCTGGCTTGGGGAGTCATTGAAAGAGCTGGAAACTGCTTGCAAAAGGAACACACATTGCTGTTTGTAGCCCAAGAATCAGCACCATCTGCATCCGCAGATGTTTCCATGGTCATGTGGCAGGCATGACTAGATGCTGGAGTGCACGGAATGATGTTACCTTTCCTGCCGAAGTGGTACCTAGGGATCTACTTGCAATTTCTTGCTTTTGAATTGTTAGATTGGCAGGAGCTGGGAGAGACAACCGGCACTCACTCTGTCATGCGGCACTCAGGTCTCAAACTGTTGACCTGCTCACCTTCCAGTGGTCAAGTTTTACGTCATAACCACTGGGCCACCATAGCCCCTGATCTGATGAGACCCACAGGTAAATATCCCAAGGGTCAGACTCTTCATTATAAGACCACTACCCCGCTCAGCCACTAGGAAGGGGGACCCAGCCAACATGCAAAAATGTTCAGCTTCATTCAGGTCCCCTGTGGGTTTGTGGCATTTTGCATATGCTCAGAAGCAACCCTGTGTAAAAGAAGTGCTGAGTCCTCATACTACCTCTTCTTTTGGTTTTTCTTTCAATTTCTTTTCTTTTCTCCCCTTCTTTTTTTGGAAACAAGGCATAAAATGTGGGGAAAGGTTATACAGCATTGCCCAGGCCAAGAGGCACTTCATGGGTCCAGTCCTGGCCTGGCAAAGGGGGGCCCATTTCAGGGCTCTTCTCAGACAGATTTAAAAATGGTGGGGAGGAAAGGTTTTTTTTTTTTAAACCCAAACTGAAACCTGTCCGGACGGCTCGGCAGCAAGAGTGGCATGCGGGAATGGCAAGGGAGACGGGGAAACTGGAGACCCCCTTCTCCAGCAGTCAGACAGGGTCAGTAAAACCAGACTAAATAGTCTAGCGGAGGGCAAGACGCTGGGGCCGGAGCTGTCTGGAAACTGATCCTGGGGCTCAGGAGGAAAGTGGGGGGGGGGGGAATGGAAGGGGAGACCATGGGGTAGGGGGGAGGGTGGGTTGAGAAACCAAAGCCAAGGAAACCTGGCTGACAAGGGGGGGGATAGACAGACCCAGAGGAAGGCAGAGAGAGAGAGAGCATCAAAGAAACATAACGATAACACCAAATAACACTGATAGAGGCGGCTTTGTTGTTGTTCAGTTGCATAGTCAAGTCTGACCCTTTTCGACCCCCATGGACCACTGCACGCCAGGCACCCCTATCCTCCACAATCCTCTGCAGCCCGCCCAACTCAATGCCCATTGAGTCAACAATGCCATCTAGCCATCTCATCCTCTGCCACCCCCTTCTCCTTTTGCCCCCAAGCTTTCCCAGCATCAAGGCCTTCTCGAGTGAGTCCTCTCTTCTCATGTGGTGTCCAAATAAGGTGGCTAGAGGTGCCAAAGCTAGAACTTTGTTTCTCCCCCAACACACAAAGAAGAAGAAGAGGATGAGGAACTATCATCATTGAACATCTTCCCTCCAAAGGCATGGAAGGAGCATGGGAACAGCCCACACCGAAGAAGGAGGTCTCCTCCTTTCTGAACTCATCCAGGGGTGGTCAGAAGCCCATCCCTGTAGCTATGAAGATGTTCTTCCAGGTCAAAGGCCCACCCATGTCCCAGGGAGCGCTGAAATTTTGTCATGAACTTTGCTTCACTAAGGAGCTCTCCTCGGTGCTGAACCTATGTTGGAGAGAGGTAGAGGCATTTCGGGGCAGCTTCTCAAAAGTGTGGACTTGAGCAAATCCTCTGCCGCTGAAGCACTGGAGTCACCAGAGCCGATGCTTCTCCTCTTTCTCCTTCGAGGACCTTCTGCGCGGCCGTTGGTCTTCTCCTGCGATGGGCTGACATGGGATGGAAAGGCTGCCTAGGCCAGATGGCATGAGCGCCATCACTGTGGGGATCCACTAGGCTGGGCTGTGACTTCCCGAGCCCTCTCTCGAAGGGTGGAGTGTGGCTGCCACCGTTCCCACACCAGATGCCCAATAAAGGGGTTCAACGTTGAGCCAGGGCAAGACGTTGTGTTCTTTCCGCACCGATGATTGTTTGGCTAACAAAAAGTTCCCTGGATCAGCATTTCCCATGGCTTGGCATTCGATGCAATTTATTACTTGATAGGCAGAACATTCGCCATAGGAATGACAAAATGATCTTGGGTTTTTTAAAAAAAAAAGTTGAATAGGAGAGAAATCAAAACGGACAGATTCACCCTTCCAGTCAGAGAGCTTTGTGTATTTTATTTTTTTAAAAAATCTGGAATTGAATCCCCTGGTATTCAAACACATCTGTGGGGCTGAATTCACATTGACTTCCTCTTCTTCCTCCTCCTCAGGAACAGTAATATCACAAGGGGTGCAACCCTGACATTTCCATACCAGAAAGTCCGCACATCTGGTTAGCCCTGCTGAGCTAAACCCATGTTTAGCAGTGCTGAGAGTGACCTTGTGTATTCTGGGCTTGTTCTGAAGTGTGAAGAGTTAGGAAACCCAACTCAACCTCTGGGTCTCCTCTGGGAGGTTCATTTCAGACCTCAGGCTCTTGAAAGATCCCAAGCAAACCGTCTCCAGTCTCCTCCTCTGACACCCAATGTGGGTGGTGGGGATGGAGGAGGAGGAGGAGGAGAAGAAGAAGAAGAAGAAGAAGAAGAAGAAGAAGAAGAAGAAGAAGAAGTGCCCCCTTGTTACTCAAGTGCTTCTTGGCTGGTCTCCCAGTTGGCATGACCCAGTTGGGGAGGGGTCTTCTTGGGCCTGCTTGGAAGACTGGCATGGAAAGCTGGCTCACAATGAGACTCTGAGGGTTGGAATTGCATCCCTTCTCCACCTCTGGCCACGTTCTTGAACATGGACCCACATCACCACCCATCGGTTTGCCAGGGGGACCAAGCCCGAGAGATGGGCAGCTGAACAAAAATGCAGGCAAGGATTAGGCCGGCTGGCCAGCCAGGAACACAAAAGTCCAATTCTCTCTCCACTTCAGTGGTGCTGGCATTTAACTATGGCGTTTTCATGCCACATGGGGTCCCACATCTGGGGTTTATTAATAACACCGTTGAACCACACGGGCCTTGGCATTGGGCCACTCCCAGAGTGGAAGGGGGACAATAAAACCAGCCAAGGGGGCTTATTTATGACCTCTTTCTTGGCACCAGCCCTGTTGAGTACCTCTCCTTCTCCTCCTCCGCACAATGCCAGACTTCAGAGCATCTCCGGGCATCGCCTGTGGAAACCTTGAGTCAAGCGAGGTATTTCCATTTCTCCTTTCTGGAGATGGAGGGAGGGGTGGTGGCGAGGGATCCTCTGGTCCACAGCCAAGAGGATTTTGCTGTGCCTGAAATCCCACCCCAACCCCCCTCCCCCTCTGCAAATTTGGACCTGTTGGCCAAAAATCCCTTGAACGTTAGACTTCTCGGGATGGGGGGGGGGGGGCTGAAGGAAAGAGGAGGAGTGGAAATAAAGCCCTGGGACCCACAAGTGCCATCCAATATTGGGAAATGTGGAGATTGACACATTCCTGGGCCCTTCTGCGCTAGGCTCCGATGGGAAGAGCATTTTTTTTTGGGGGGGGGGGAGAAGGATATTATCCAAGAGAAGGTATCATGGAGGGAATATTTATGGCTCGGAGCATTTGGCTTATTCGGCTCCATTGGTCCTGTGGGATAATGGAAAGCAGCCGTAGCACGCAAGTCATTGAGTGGCATTTTGACCCTTCTCTTCCTTCTCTTCCACCTCCTTCTTGCACAGAAAAAATTGCTTCCAGGCATCAACTCGGAGCCCAATTTGGGGAATCCTGACTCTTCCCCCCCCCCACACACACACACCTTCAGAGATTGGGGAGGCAGCCAGAAGGATGTCAGATGGAGGGGGGTGGGCCGAGGAATGAGTGATCCCCCACCCCAAGGCCAAAGAAGGAGACCAAGGAGAACAGAGGAGGCTAAAAATAAACCGTAGGGGGCAGATGTTGACACACGGCCAACTGGGCAGATGTTGGGCAAGCCAACAGCAGTGACAATGAGGGAACTCGACAACTGGAAGGTCAGCATTCGATTCCACTGTACTGCACGATGGAGTGAGTTCCTGTCGTCCGTCCCAGCTCCTGCCAATATCGCAGTTGGAAAGCAAGACATTGCAAGTAGATAAACAGGGACCACTTCGGTGGGAAAGGTAAACAGTGTTCCGTGTGCTCCGGTGTCTAGTCATGCCAGCCACATGACCACGGAAACATCTGCAGAAGCAAACAGCACTGGCTCTTTGGCTATGAAACAGAGATGAGCACTGAATCCTAGAGTGAGATACAACTGGCTTTCGAACAAGGGCAACCTTGACCTTGACCTATAGGCAGCGGGAAAATTTTTTTATCTGACATTCCATAGCAATTCGCTTCCTTCAGTTTTGTGATTGGTCGGCAGGAGGTAAACACGGGCTTCCTCTGCAAGTCCAGTTGCTGAGGCACGGAGCTTTGAAGGAATGGCGTGTCTGGAGGGAAAGACATCACAACAGCAGGAAAGATCCATGCTCTTTAAAAAGCAGATGGACCTTTAATTCTTTAAAAATGGCAGAGACGAGTCATTGAATTGGAGGCTGACCTCTCCTACTCCAGAGTAGACACGAGCCTCTCCTTGCTTGTCACATAGCGCCGTGCAATGGCCTCTCCTCTTTTACTCAGTCTTGTCTCCTTGGGTACTGATTGGGCGGCATATAAATTTAAAATAAATAAATAAATAGTCTGACCTCTCTTCCTTCATGCTCCGAAGCGGCAGTAAGAGAGAAATGTTAAATTTGTTCCTGGCTGCTTCTCCTCGCCCTGTTTTTTTCCCCAAAGGCCCCCCAGTTACAAACTGAATCAGTTATCAGCTAGTTAGTCTGGCGGCTCTCGAGGGAACGGCATGAATACTGATCATCCGGAAGGGGAGGCCAATGCATTATGCAGCAGCAGCAGCAACAGAAGCAGCAAGAGATGATGATGATGATGATGATGATGATGGGGAGGAAAGTGAGCAACATGTCCAAAACAAGAGCAGCCGAGGCAGTAAGGGAATAATTACGGAGTTGTCACTTTTCCCTGTCAGAATCCCCACCACCCCCAAACCCCATCCCTAGAAAGGAGGAGAGGAGCCAAGGGATGGGGGTGATGGATAGATAAATAAATAAATAAATAAATAAATAAAGCAGGGAAAGCATCAGAAAGGTGTCTCTCGTTAAAGTAAAACGAAACAGCAAAAAAGACCAAAAAAAATATGTTGTGGCACCTTAAAGACTAACTCATGTATTTAAATAAGACCTCGGGTTACGGCCGCTTTGGGTAATGTTTGCCATGGTTTACAACAGCAAATCCTATGGAAAAGCCGTCCTGGGTTACGAATTTACCTGAGATGCAACCGGAGCATGTTCAGCAATGCCTCTGATTATGAATGGAGCCGAAGCGCTCCTGATGTTCTGCACACAGCCACAGAGCGAGCCGATTTCAGAAGAACGCCTGATGCCCCCGTCACTCCGCGCCCCTCTCCGCTGTCATCCGGTAACACGCCGAGGATGTTGAATTAAACAGAGGGCCTTTTGATGTTTCTGAATTAAAGAAGACATTAATTATCCATGCTGTTTGCACAGCGCACCTTCCCTTGTTGCCAAAGGGGGGGGGGGGTGTTCTTCTACCAAAGTTTTTTGAGACTGACAAAACTTTGCTTCTCCATTACTATGGGCAGCGAGATTTCCAGATGACACCAGAAGCACTTTGCAAAATGTGTGTGTGTGTATCAATATATATATTGATGAGGCAAACCATTGATATTCATGTCCTCTTTTGACAGGGCAGCATTTTGTGATCTGCATTGGAAAAGAAATTAATCATTCCTAGAAAGAGAGAGATTTTGCGATGTGGCTCTTGTGACCCACGTTCTACGTCTGGCAAGAGGGTGGTCCATAAACCATGGGAAAGTGATTTCGAAGAGCTACCCTACCAAGGCACTCCGACACCCCCACTAGCACGGTCCGTTCTGGAAGCTGTAGTCCAGAAAAGTAACTTTTCCAAGCAAAAAATCTACTCATATCTGACTCTGAGGTTCAGTGCTCATCTCTGTTTGTAGCCAAAGAGCCAGTGCTGCCGTGTCTGCAGATGCTTCCATGGACACGTGGCAGGCATGCCTAGTCACTGGAGTGCACGGAATGCTGTTTACCTTTCCACCGAAGTGGCCCCTATTTATCTACTTGCAATTCCTGGCTTTCCAACTGTGAGATTGGCAGGAGCTCGGGTCTTGAACTGCGGACTTGCCAACCCTCCAGTTATCAGGTTCAGCATCTTAACCACTAAGCCACCACAGTCCCATACATTTACTCTTAATGAACGACACTACCCTACCTCTGTGCCATTTTGCATCATCAAAAGAGGGTGGGCAAGGGCTGCTTCCTCATGCAGCCTTGACTTTGACCTGTTGGGTGGTGGAAACTTCTATCTCTGGCTGAAATCATTCTTATTTTGCTGTGCAATTTTGGAGAGAAAAAAATGCTGTGTTACCGTCACCTTGTCTTAAAAGCTTCTCGATGTTCCAGGGTAGATTGGCTTGTTTATTTATTTCCAAGCCAATAAATAAATAAATATGTGATGTATTCTGCTTGGCCAGGGTGTGGCCCATTCATTCACCCCCAAAGCCCCAAAAGAAGGAGTATCTTGTCCCTGCTGGGCAAGCTACACAACCACAACCATTTTCCCTTCTCCATCGTGGTCATCATCCTCTTCCTTCCTGCCCCTCCTTCCTGCTCACAGCCCTTGCATAAAGCCCTGCTTAGAAGGCAGGGGAAGAACAGCCAAACGTTGGGCTGGTTGAACTGGCAGGCTACATAAATCAGCCGACAATAAAAATGCTAAAATGCACATCAAATCGTAGTTCGGTTGCAAATGGGGTTTCCTTCTGAGACACCCCAGGCGCTTTCCTCCACACCAACTTTCCTTCCAAGATGTCCCAGAAGAATAGGAGTATTTCTGCATCATAACAATAACTTTTTCGGGCCGTGGGCCGGTCACGGGGACCAGCTGGCTGGTCATGTGGTTCAGTGGGCCGGTCATGTGGTCCCTCTCACCAGAAGTAAAATGCGCCTTGCAATCTGTTTCGCGACAGGATGAGATAGATTTTAAGATGCCATTTTCTCTGATTAAACCAGGGGTGCCCAAACCATGGCCTGCAGGCCAGATCCGGCCTTGACACCAATTCATCTGGCCCATGCTGCCCTCGTCACTCCTGGAAGCTCCTGGGAGTGACGAGGGTGGAGTGGGCCAGATGAATTGGTGTTGGGGGCCAAATCTGGCCCATGGGCCATAGTTTGGGCACCCCACATTAGAGAGTTGCTTTCGATTGAAATGGGGGTGGGTGGGATAACCCATCGACCCTGAGAGGAATTTGTTAGGAGGGGGAGAGACAGAGGCACTGGAAATCTGGAAATCCAATTTAACTGTCCATTATATGGAGATTTTTATTTTTTTGTAAAGGAGAGGGAGGGATAATTTTGCAGTTACACAGCATTTGACTAAATCTGATGCCAGGATGACAGCTACACTTTAAAAGCTGCGTGTCTGAATGTAAAGAGACAGCAAATCATTTATTTATGATTGCAATCTAGCTGCTGTCTAACAAGTTAGCAGCTGCACCCAACTCCCGCCAGAGATGGGGTTGCTTGGGAGGGGGGGGGAGGCAGGGGGGTTAGAGACCTGTCAGCCCCCCCCCCACCCCCAGGAGAGAATCCCCCTGGCTTTAAAATGCTGGAGAAGGAAAGGGTGGGGGAGGCCACAACGCATTTATACAAGTTGACACAGGTCGGGAAGCAATAAAACAAGAATTGGGGGGGTGGGTGAGGTGGTTAAAGATAAAGTAAGAGAGAAATCTCTCTCCCCCCCCCCCTTTGCAAACTCACAAAAGAGCAGGAATTTGCTTGCTTTTCAAGTTTCTCGCTTTCCTGAATTTTACACTGCAATTTTCAGATTTTTTAAAAAAATTTAAGATATGAATAGTATCCCTTCAGGAAATTGTGTGCAAAAGAGGAATAGAATATAAAATGTTTGGAAGGGGGTGAGGTGGAAACTATATGCTAGAGAAAACTGAGAATAAAAATTTGCTCATTTTAGGTGGATCTGTGCCACTATAGGGATGGATTTTTGCACAGAAATTTTACCCTCCCAAATTCCAAATTGATGCACAAATGGGATGAATCTGTCTTGTTGCCAGTTTGTCTGTCTATGTGTCATGTTGCCAGTATCTCTCTCTCTCTCTGTCTGTCTGTCTGTCTGTCTGTCTGTCTGTCTGTCTGTCTATCTATCTATCTATCTAGATTGATTGCCTGCCTGCCTGCCTACCTACCTATCGATCGATCTATCGATCTATCTGACATATCAAGTCTTCCACCCAAAGTGAATTTTAACCACAAAGTTCATAACAAAAAACATTTCTCACTCAGCGTTCTCTCTGAAAAGGACTTATTTTAGGCCACTCACACAAGGCCACATTATAAGGCAAAAGGTGTGTCACCAAAGAAGCAAAAAATGAAACTTGAATGCACTCAGCAAACAGGAAGGTGAATGGATTTGGCCATGACGGTGTGTGTGTGTGTGTGTGTGTGTGTGTGTGTGTGTGTGTGTGTGTGTGTGTGTGTGTGTGTGTGTGTGTGTGTGTGTGTGTGTGTGTGTGTGTGTGTGTGTGTGTGTGTGTGTGTGTGTGTGTGTGTGTGTGTGAAGGCAGTGTTCCTCCTTTCCTGCCAACCTCCCCTGCTGATGTTCTGGCCTTTCGATGGAGACCTCATGAAATGGGAGCCCTGAGCTTCGCACATCTGGAATTGCACAT